>OX465254.1:12337421-12856195 GCA_949987775.1 Aproaerema taeniolella
GGATATCCTAGATCAGGCATGGCTCTTCTAGAGCCGTTGCCTCTATTATTTTCAGCTCGTAAACTCCGACCTCCTCGACCTAAACTAGCGTACCTTGTATCCGCGAGCTTATCCCTTTGTGCTACCTCGTCATAGTACCGCGCGTCGTTCAATCCGGCGCTGTATTTCTGACTTAAGCTGTATTTATCTATAGTGGCATACTTCTGCACAGTGGCATATTGCTTCGCTGCTTCTGGAACTGCGACCCCGTTTGTTTTGGCGCGGTCATACGGTCTTTCTTCGGGTTGCAATGCACCGTCAAGTCTTGCTTTGAACTCTTTGTCTTTTCGTCTTCGTCGACGGCAAGCGCATAGGGCCACAGATACTGCACAGATGAGAAGACCAACGCCGGCTGCGGCGGCTACGTATGGGGGTGGCAGGGATATCCGGAAAGAACAATTTGAGTCGTCTTCATCGTACCCTGAAGGGCAGTGAGGGCTTCCATCACACCAAAGAGCGATTGGGATGCACGCGTTTAATTCCGGACAACTAAAAAAAAAAGAAAATGTTAGTAAAAATGCACAATATTATTACGTATCATGACCTAGTTATCTAGGTCAAGATAGAAAAATAATGTAATTATTTTGTTAACATCAGTCGCTTTTAAAATAATTTAATCACCTCTTGGAATTTCATCATGAAGCTAAGCAATGTTTAAATATATAATTTATGGAATCGAACTAAAAGTGTAACGCTTATTTTAAAGTTACATTAGTACATATAGTCTGTGTTTAAACAATAAATTTAATCTCTGACCTTACTTAAATTCAATATAATTTTATGACTTTATTTATATATGACGTTAGCTAAAAAACTATTAAAAAAACACAATGTGTATCACAAACTTACCTATATCGGCACTCCAGGGTAAAAGAAGCTGGCAATATACTTGATTCTGGATCGTGATCGTAAATCGGTTTCTTCATAAGTTCAATCCATTTAATAGAATAATCAGCTTGTTCATGTTGCAGAAAATCTATTACGTAACTTCTGGCGTGTGGTTTTAAAGAAGATTCCAGCGGAGTTTGAGCAGACTTCCATCCCGGCGAATACAGTTCAATAAACTTTGTACCATCCGGGCATATCTCTTTAAATTTAGAAGTGTCGCGAGCCTCGTATATGAATAAACGGTTAGTAGATTCGCAGAATGGCAATGAAGATGTTATTTCATGTCCGGGAACCCTCGCGTACAAATATCTTCCTTGTACCGGAGTTACATCGTCCCCTCCAGGCTCAATAAGCCACGGTCTATGAACACATGCAACTTCCGCTCTGACGCTTTCTGATATTACATTTCTATCCCCAACAATCTCTGGGGCGATCGGCGTATGCCGCTTATCAAACAGCCGAATCTCCCCGCTACTACCTCTGAGCCGCCTTTCTCCCCAACCTGAAGAACACACAGTCTCGTCGCTTGGTCCTGTAGGAACAAATTTGTATTCCCCTTCAAACGCAAAGTCGTCATAATCCTCAGTTATATTCATCATAGTTATTGTGAAGTTTACTTCAACAACAGGGGCCGTCAAAGTGTGTATATTTAGTGGATCAGATCTATTCGTGCACAAACAGTCCCTTTGTATCGGAACTCCATCCCAAGGATACTCTGTAATTATTATTTGCGCAAATCCTTCGCCACCGATGGTCCTTTGCACAGGCCTATCGCATTTCCAACGACCAGTTCGAGAATCTTTATGTGTATTGCAATATTTGTTTCCGAAATATGTACTCGTGAACGTTATCTGAACTCTTTCGCCCGGTTTAGCTTCAAATCTGTCGACAACGAAAACAACAATTTTCATAAATGTATTTCAAGACACAACTTAATCTGATCAGACGAAAAAAGGATCTGACAGATGTCGTGAAATTCCTTAGTTTACTTGTTTGCGATGAGGTAATACTTACCTCAGAATGCAGGTGAGATTTTGCGCTCCACCGCGCCCATAGTAGAATATCGCCCTAGGGGCTTGGAATCTTCCGGAGTAAGTTTGTGCAGACTTGAAAACTCTGTCGCAAGCTGATTGAGATCCCGCCAATGGTTGTCCTTGCTCGCTCACATCCACGAATTCGTACCGCAGTACGAAAGAGACGGGATACAGCGCAGAGCCTTGCCGAAGTTCCTGTACAAAAAAGTATTGACTTAACTTCTTATAAAATCGCCGGATATTGGAAATCTTTCCAACCATATTATAACGAAATTCATTAGTTGAAAAATTATTTTCTCGAACGGCTGAAGTTGGAGCGAAAATTACATAAACGTACATTAATTTTGTTTCCCTAAACATTGCCTAAATGTGCGATCGCTACTTTGACCAATTTTCCTCTTGAATTGCCAAACTTTTTTCCATAATTATTGGCTCATAGCAAAATTCTGTACTAATTAGCTAATGAGAAAATTTTATCTTAAAGTAGTTATATTTGTCAGAGACCGCCAAGGTCGTTTTAACACGGACTTCGTCGCAAGCTGCATGGTGTAGTAAAACTTCAAATATTTAGTTAGGAAACTTGCTTTAGACCTTCCTCTGTTGAATTTCATATTGAATAATAAAGCAGTTCTCAACTTGTGACTTTAACAACTTGCCTAAGAACAGGTTTCCTACATTAACTGGGGCGCTCATCCTGGGAAATACTGACATTGTAGGTAAGACTTTAATACTCTGCTTTAAATTTTACAATTATGAAATTTCCTACGCACTTTAGAAGTTTTCTCATTCAGAATTTCTTGATTCTTCAAATGCATACCTTTTGTGTAACCAAGTAAAGTAGACTCAACATAAAATGTCTTGACATACAGATAATACCCATTTAAAACCAACTGTCTAACAAATACAAGGCTATTTTGCGGACACGAAACAAGATCCTTCTGCACACACCGAGAAAAAAAAACACGTAAAAGCCACGAAAAATCTTGTGGTGACTATTACAATTTTATCTGGGACAACCAGACAATTTTATTTGGGACAACCAGATAAAATTGTAATAGTCACATTATTTTTGAAGCGCCTTATTAAAGGCGCGAGCGTATGTATGTATGTTGTACATTATTTTTTGTAATATTAACTATTTGTTAATGGCTCCATACTAGAATTTTAGTAGATGCTAAGAAAATGTTGGTTTAGGCAACAATTTCTATGATAGCAATACGTTCTGGTAGTCTTGTAGTCCCATTTTTTCCTTTTGCTCATTTTTAAATTGATTTATATTGAACGAGCTGTAAAGACGAGTTGGTTTAACAAATTTGTTTTTGTAGTGAATTTGAATTTTTTTATACGAAATGATAAGCAATTTTTTGTAATCGTAGAATTGATATTAATAACAACATAGGTAATTACTAACAAATATTAGAAAAACATGTATTTACGACAATACTTCAAAGGTACATTTACATCGTATGATTTTTATTAAAACATGATATTAAACATTTTACGAGTAAGCCCTCTTTAACTGACCGTGGCTTTTTATTTTTCTTGTTTCAAAAAAAAAAAAAAACCATGAAACCCAACATCAATGATTTTTAGGAAAGCTTAATTTTGGGAGACAGACTCAAGTTACTGCCAACCAAATAGGTTAAATATAGTTTAGCAGAGTACTTTTTGTACAAAAAAAATAGTGATGCTTTCTGAGAAATAAACGTTTATTTATTTATGATTCACTTGTCCACGAGAGCGAGCTGAGGACTAAAACAGAGGTTCTAAGTTTGCAGTAGCATTGTCATTATAAAAGCTAATAAATCTCAGCAAAATTTTCAGAGGCGCTACATTCAGCGTTGAAGTGGCACTAGCACGTCGCAATGACGCGACAACACTAAAACATTCCATCACGGCTGGAGTGGAGTAGCGCACGTGCCCCTTGCATTATTCACCATGGCAAATGCAATGCCCTGCGCGCGAGCCACGTGACTTATCTATCTGACTCCCAATGAATGTTTCACTGGACAGAAAAATTCACACTGCACCGCTGAGAGTAAAATTCTAAAATTGCAACTGCCTTTTGTTTGTGACTGAAATAAATTAACGTTACAATGAAATCACGGCCGAAGCCCCGGGAGTCAAAGTTATTGTTGTCGAGGTACACCTACATTATTAGTTTAGGTAGGTAGATACTGAATTATTGTTACAAACTCTATATTGTTCGAAAACCCTGCGTTCCTAACCTGGGGGTAATTACCCCTACGGGGGTAAATCAGCTATTTTACGGGAGTAACGAAGAACCTAATTATTAGAATCGTAAAAAAATTATAATTGAGAACCATATTCGTGGCAGTGCTACAAACTCGAGAATCTTCAAAGTTCTATGCTATGAAATTTTTGCAAAATTTAATCCTCTTTTATACCACACAGAGGTACTAAACAGAGAACACAAAAAGAAAAAGACTTTTTCTCTAAAATAAAAGATAAAACATTGTTGTATTGTTTGATTTGATATTTTCTTGTATTGTTTGATTTGATAACATTTTAAAGGGGGGTAAAATCAGTTTTCCTCATAGGTTACAGGGGTAACAATATTAAAAAGGTTAGAAACCACTGTTCTAAACACTATATTGTTACAAATTTACGCATGTTTCTGAAATACCAGAAGTCGGTTGTTTAAAACATCTTTCGAGTTTTTCTTTTGGGGTTCCATCTTTTATCGATGTGTTTACCTACTTAAAAATGCAAGAAAAAACCATTTTGTAGAATTGAGACTAGAAAAAAATGTTAACATTTTGAAAAATCTCATGTGGAAAGTTAAATAAGTAACAACCAGTTTTGCACTTAAATGCATGTGTGTTCGCATGTGACATATTAACTTAATACTTTTAATGTACTTTATTTTTTTGAGGCTGTTTTTACTTTCATGTTCCATCTTTAGAAACAAACTATTTAAGTAGAATTTTATTACACGGCGACACTTTATATTTTTAAGTAGCACAGAGATGAGAGATTTCAGTGCAATATCAAACCTTGAATTTTAAAAATCTTTATACAAAAATTCCATCGTCCGCTCGAGCCGTGGGTAATTAAATTTCTGTGCATGATTCACCTTTTAATTTAAAATTTTACTAAAATGTTTTTTCCGCTGATACCTTTCCTTACTTAGTGTTATTTAATTTACTAAAATTGTGTTTTGACAATATGTAACGAAATCATACGGTTTTATTCAATAGCGTTTTTTTGTTTTAATAGCTTTAAAAATAAGTTGACAGATGTTTAAAGTTAAAATTTTCAATATAAGGTGATACAGCTAATGCACTTTCAGTACATATTAACGACTTCTTTTTTATGTAAATTTCCACAATTTTAATTTAAAAAAAGGACGCTTACTTTTGGCACCACAAAGTATCAAGTAAGCAAACTATAATTTGACCATAACCACACCTTAGGTATGCGGGGCGAGGCGGGGGAATGAGCAAACCGCTTTTGGTTCTGTCAGTTTGTAAGCGATGACGGCGAACTGACTGAGCATGGCCGCATAGCATACCTAAGGCATCACACTAAATGACACTAAATGGTCTCAAGTATCAACTAAAGTATATTTTATTTATTAGTTATAAAATGGGTTAACTCTTGACCTCAATCTCGACCAAGGTCATAGATGAGGTCGACGATGGAGCGAGTTAACCCAGAAAATGCCTAAAACGCACTCGTACTCCTACGCACCGACGAAACACAGCAAGCTGTTTGGCGTCGGATTTCGGTAGGAGGGCGGTCGCGAACCAGACGGCCCTTCACAAAGCCTACCACACCGCATGAGACTACAGGACGCCACCTCAGATTCAGAACGAATTGAGGTGTCGTTGCCTGGGGTAAATTAATAGGAGGCAGCTCTCATTTGTGTTTCCTTAGTCGCTTCTTACGACACCCACGGAAATAAATGGGGTGGTGTTATTCTCAACCGATCACCACACGGCAAAAAACCACTCACCTGTAAAATGGTCAAGGCAGGACCACTAGTGATGTAGCTCTCAGAGGGTGCGCAGGGTCTGGTGGCTCTCGTAGCGTTGGACAACAAGGCATGGTCGCAGAGGCGCGGGGATTCTTCACGGCAGAACGAACCCAGGAGGGACTTCTTATCGCTCATCTCCAACTGTTAACAAAGAAAATTTTCTTAGGCAATGGACACAGCGTCATCTAACCCCAAACTAAGAAAGGCTTATGTGGGATGACTTTGAATTATTAAGCAAAATTTTAATGGGTCATTGTATACATGAATCTGTGCAACTTTCCCCAAGGAACCCACATGAAATTTTAAAAAAGGTATTTGACTTCTTACACTGAAGGCGATCAGCTGATCGCTCAAGTTGTATATATAAAGAGACTAGCTGTCCGCCCGCGACTTCGTTCCCGGTGGATTTTCTTTTTTTTAATATGAAAAATAGATAGTAGCCGATTCTCAGACCTACTAAATATGCATATAAAATTTTATAAAAATCGGTCAAGCCGTTTCGGAGGAGTATGGTAACTAACATTGTGACACGAGAATTTTATATGTAAGAAGATGTAAATTTTTTTCATATTTTGACCTATGTTCTTTAAAGTAAAAAATTCAGTTCTAGGGGCTATTATTTAAAAATAACACATGTAATCTTCTCTTATACTTTTTTTTTGAAAAGTTGAGTGTATTCGAATAGATGTTAAATTTTAAAGCAGAAAATAAAATAAAATGAAAATTATGGAAAATCTACTGGAAAATCGTTCAGAGTGATGGTCTGAATTCAAGGGTTCAGTATTTGCTAAGCTGTCCCTTACATCCTCTATGTAATAGTCTGCTGTAATCGTTAACAATATCATTATCTTCTATTTCGGGAAATAACTATCGTATCTACTTTTGGAGAGTGTATGGTTAAACAAATTTTCTTGTTTTAAATACTTATTAAAACAGAAAAAAATCTAAATACTCAATCTCATGTCTATTAGTTTCAAAAAAACAGATGAACTTTATTAGACTTGAAAGTAACACATTATTAAACACTGTCGATAAAGCCAGACGAGTTTGTAAAGCTTGCACAATAAAAGTGCTTAATGTATAATTTTCCACGTCAAAAACGTAAGAGTCACCGACTTCAATCTCAAAAAGACAATTTTTTCGAGAGTTTCCCTCAATTTCTTCAAGATTCCACCATTAGATCCTGGTTTCCTTACCATGGGACCACCCTTGGGATATTCCCTTTCCAACAAAAAAAGAATAATCAAAATCGGTTCATAAACGACGAAGTTATCCGCGGACATACATAAAAAAAAATATACGATCGAATTGAGAAACCTCCTCCTTTTTTGAAGTCGGTTAAAAAGGATATCCTCGTAAGCGCATGAGATCCTTGATTGCATTGACTGAACAAGATCCTAGTACGCGTAAACAAAACATGATACATTAAATCAATTATACCTTTTGTTCTGGATAAATTTCTATACCTACATCAAAGTCGATCCCTGGGTAACTTTTATTTATATAATCTGTGTCCTGGGTTCTTCAACAAACCTTTGCGCGGTTTCCTCGCGTAATCAAAGAGAAGTTTTACCGTTATCGGATTAGCATAACGTGCAAGTTTGTAGCAGGCCGTGCTAGCTATGCTGAAAATCTGAACAAAAATTGTCGACTTCTCCTACTAAGACATAGTAGAAGAGGTTGACAATTTTTTTTTAAAGGTTTTTATATGGGTTCTTTGGGGACAGTTATTAAGTTTTATAGGGGGAATTAGCTAGTGAAACTTAGGAAAGTTTCACTAGCTAATTTAAAGTCACCCCATATAATGAAATAATAAATATGGAGTTACATCTGTTTCTTTTGTGGGTTATGGAACTCTAATAAATACTACAAAGGAAAAGTACCTACCCACAGAGAATACTTTTAAAACAGTATTTACTTAGTTAAAACAAAGTAACCACAATACCAAGCACATTTGAATAAACTGCATTCATTCCGGCGATTGCTTTAGCGAATTAAAACCAAGGATACCCCATTCAAATCTCAGAGACCGTTTCCTACAAACTTTCCTTATTAAAGTGCCAACAAAAAAAAATAGCAGCGAAAAGAACCGCTTATCCATTCTTAATGTAAGCGGAATGCCGAATGAACGAATGAATGGAACGAAACACCGCACTGCAGTTAGGTTGAGAAGTCGGTAAGAGTACTCAGACACATTAAAGAAAATTAATGTTTGGCTCCCGCCGTCAAGAGGGAGGTAGCAATAGTTGGCAGACCGGAATGGCACAGGAGCAGTAGCTTGGCAATGCGAAATCGCCCGAATAAATGCGAAATCGCACGAACAAAGCTGGCTGTTCTATGAATTCATGCGTTTTTCTTCCTTACTAGAAGTAAAAACACACACAAAATATTTACAAGTAAGTACGTCTTGTGAAGTACGTCCCAAAAGTTGTACGCTCTATAATTGTGTAAAAATAAATACCACATTTATAAAGTCACTATAATCCTACTTCCTACTATATAAATAAATACATAGATATAATATTTATGCACACGTAAAACACATCACACGATAAAGAACAAAGTAAACAGTAATATAGCTTAGACTAGACATCAGAATAACACAGAGTCTATATCATTTTCCCAAATTCCCACAGGAGAGAAGTTTTAGACAGAAACCTAGTAAACTATGACAAAATTGTTTTGCTACGTCATGCGTTTTGCGTGGTCTCAGGTGAACCACATGATGCTGTGCCTACCCCGTCGAGGAGTAGTGGTATTAGTGGATGGAACAATTTTTAAATCAAACATTTGAACTATTTCTCAGGATTAAAAAAAATGTTTTTCAAAACTAGCCTACATATAAAGGAGTTTGCTAAATAACAATGTTGAATCTGCCAGCTGCCAGTTTTTTTTTATGTGGAGTTGCGCTCGAGTAAATGTATTGTGACCAATATAGCGCTGACAACTTATCACCATAATAACCGTTTATCTAACAATGACTTTTTGAGAAGGGTATGAAATAGAATCTGATGAAGTTTAAAAAGTGGAACACTAATATGCCTCATTTAATATCGCTACTGTATTCGTATCACATCGGATACAAACTTTAAGGCACGCTTAACTAAATCCACATTTCATTACCCCGTCCGTTCGGTACCGAACTTTTAACCATTTGGATTCATGCGCCATAGTTCCAAGGAAACAAGTACAAAGTAACGTCAACAGTGTATTTATTAACTGCAAAACAATGTTAAGAATTACAGTTTAGAAACTACAAAAACAATGTTAAGAATTGCAGTTTAGAAACTACAAAATGGAACTTTGAAATCGTTCGTCAGAAATGATGCACTGACAACATTAGTAATATTTTATAACTCGCTTCTTCTACGGCCACTGTATGCTCTGCCTACCCAGATAGGATTTTTAAGGCCTAATTGAGTGGGTATTTACAGGATGGAATTTTGTAATGCCACCTGAAGGGAAAGAACTCTGAATACTGTAGATAGAAAATTGTACTCAAAGAAAACATTCCTTTATTTTTGAAAAGAAAGAAAACTGCATTCAAGGATTTTCGAAATTTCGCTTGCCACATCCGGGTATCGAACCCTGTGCTTTTATTTAGTACTTCTTTGAGTACTTTCCCTTCAGGTGGCATTACAAAATTCCACCCTGTATATGATTCAATTACCAAAGCTTTATTACTGGGCAATTTTTTTGTAGTAAAAAGCAAACATAAGAATTTCAAGATAATACGAATGTTCATTAAATTTAATCACGAAATGTATTTATTTTATTTGAGATTTTAAATTATTCTACAAATACAAACAAAAACAATAAAAAGAAGCTAAAACAGCTTCAAGTCTTAAAAGCCTGCAATCTAATAAACTAAAATAAAACACCGCACAAAATTCTCTTCCGACTGCACGACTAAAATAACCACTTATTCTAACAACCTAATTCTCTTTGTCCAAACACTCTTTCCAATCCACTAATTGATTGGAACACGTTAGAGTACTTGCGAAGTTTTATGAGTCGTAAAGTGTACCTTTCTGTCGAGGTCAGCATCGGGCGCCGCGCCGTCCCATATGGTCAGTTCGGACGAACAATCCTTCTGCTGGTCGAACCCTGCTGGCTCTGTCCCGGCTGAATGGTACTTCACAAATGACACCCACACTATTTCATTGGCACGACCCTGGGAAACGATAAATCATTTTAAATAAAACTAGAAGGTTTGCACGCCATCGTATTTCCAACCGTTCGGGCTAGTTGGCACTAAATGGATTAAATAGCGTGCTTGAGTTCAAGTCATATTTCGTTAATAAAGCCTAGAAATTTAACTGGGTTTGTGAAAACGGAGATTACTTTTAGGATTGTTTGTTGCAGTTTTACGGCGAATGCCATTTTACATGAATTTAAAATAGCAAATGGGACCTTCATTAAAATAGTAAATGGTTATTAGATGACGGGATCTGAAAGAAATGTTATGATGAAAAATATGCTTACAAACAATATAAAGTTACTTATTACTTCCTTAAACACATACGTCTTATACCCAAATAACAGTACTACTAAGAAATAAATATTTAAAATTATATTTAATAATATTGGTGGCAATATCTAAAACTCAGTAGCACTGTCGGTTCCGGTTGTTGTCGATTGACACCAGGCTTAGTTATGTGCGCTGATTATACCTACACGATAAAGAAAAGAAAGTAGCCACAAAGCACCTAAGTCAGCATACAATATATCGATAGTTAAGGTACCTGAAAATAGTAGACACATGATGTGTTTGGTGGCAAGGAATGTCTTGGGTTTCTCAAAACGCCACTGGTTTTGTCAGAAGAGCGCAGCACGAAACGGCAGCGGCCGTCGGCTCGCACGTACGAATGAGACTCTTTGTCCACGTACAGCACCTGTCCGGAAAATATTTTGAAATTTATTTTTAGAGACAATTTGCTGGAAGCTATTTTTGCCAGGAAATATAAGAAGGCTTTGCGCTGAGGAGAATGGACTAAATTGGGATGTTGAAAGCTGATTTTGGTTGTTATTATTCTGAATATATAGCATTTTGCAAGATCGATCGGAATTCATAAAGCATAACATTTAAATGCATCACAATATAAATAAACAGTAAATAACATTTTATCGGAATTACTTACTACCTTTTCAAAATTTGTTTCAATTTTTTTTTACGGTTTTACCCCTTATCAAAAAAACATTGACATTGTCGATACGTTTTTTAGTTAAGCAATGCTAAGAAAATAAATGTTTTAAACACTATGTATACGGAAACAGCACCTGAACTTCCAACTCAAATCCGGGCAGATAACTCAACGGGACTGGGTGAAAAGGATTGTCATACGGTGAAGTATGGAACTCCAATAGCATATGGGGTCCTCGACTAATAATATCAGGCACTGCATCTCCACCACACAATCTGACTAACACAGGAGAATCGTGAGTTGCTCCATCCCATACTGTCAAGTAGTCTTGCACCACATTGCATTGGTCCCAAATCCTGCAGCAAAAGTAATTATTTAGTATACTGAACATGTGTGTATTACTATGCAAGAAATACCTTAGAGCTAAGTATTTGTGGGAGGTAGCATTCATAAAGTCAGCAGAAAGTATTGAATAAAATCTTGGTACGAGAGGATTTTGATTAGAATGTGTTTTTACTAAAGACGAAACGAATAGAAACTGGGATTCTTTAAAAAAATTATGTCAAAAAAAGGTACAAACATCACCAAACAAATAGATACGCGAAAAGTAATATTCAGTAACTAACTAAAGTATCTACATAACTACTTGATAGATATTGAATTGGGATCCAAGTATCAGATAAATAGAATTGCCTCCATCAAAGGATGTTACACACGTAGAGAACTCTAATTTCACACTAACTGATTCTCAAGTATGCGAATATAAACCTTCTTAACATGTAATACAGCTGGCAATAGCTAGGGGATTTACTGAAATAATGATATTACGAGAGCTGCTTCTCGAGAGAATAGAAGACATATCAATAAATCTGTATGATGTACGCAAGTCTAACAGAAGGTGACAAAGAAGGAAAATTATTTATTTTACTGTCACGTAGAATATTAAAGATCAATTCTTTGGTATTGAGGTAAGTTCCGTGGGGTCGTTTGTTCATTTTTACACCTTAAGTTTTTCTCATACTTACTTCAAGACACGTTGACTTCTATCGTATTTCACTATTTGGTCTTTGATATGTATTTTGTGACTGTTCGTTTGTCTTACTGCTAGCAACACATGTTTATCTGCTGGTATCTGAAACATAGATTATTAGTAGTGCTGATGTACTTCCAAGATTGGTGGTGCTCAGGTAAAGTATTTACAAAACCGATTTCGCCACATTTAAAAAAAAATAACTCTAGCACATTACACATAAGTGCATTAGTGTTAGTTATAGTTTTAATTATAAAATAAACTGTAAAATTTCGTGTTGGCCGAATGGTAAATAATACTCACAATACACAAAATACTATTTGTTATATACGAAAGCCGCGGACATTTTCTTAGAGCTATGTTCTTGTATATATAACAAAAACTGTTTAAGAATCTTCTTATCCGTATTTAGATATAGATCCACAATCTTTTCCCTCTAATTAAGAGGATAAAAGGATGGCAAAGAATTGAGTTTTTTTTTAATAAGTGCCAATATGGGCACTTTATCTTAAGCACCACATAAACCTTACCGAAGTGTATATCTGACCTTGAATCTAGTCGCCACATGAAAGAGGACCCTTAGGGACAGATAAGCTCCGCACTTCGCTCTTACGCGTTAAATATTTACTAACTCGCTGTTTGGTGCGAATTTTAAATTAAATATTAACTCTGACAGCCGCAGTAACCGCATCGGCCTACGCTACACACACAGACATCCTCTTGTTGCCTCGTACATTTTTGATGACATCAACTCCATCGAGCGTATTTGTAAAAGGCTTGAAATAATTTTCGTTAATTCCAGCCAGACGTTGTCAAAATCCCATTAAATTCCCTTTGAG
The DNA here is from genome assembly GCA_949987775.1 of Aproaerema taeniolella. Classification (NCBI taxonomy): domain Eukaryota; kingdom Metazoa; phylum Arthropoda; class Insecta; order Lepidoptera; family Gelechiidae; genus Aproaerema; species Aproaerema taeniolella. Next base: position 12,350,396 of record OX465254.1, read on the forward strand.
CGACGATTAAATTCGGAATAATTATACTGAAACTGCTTTTCAATAAACTCATTAATGGGTAGATAATTTTGGTTGGAAATTTCCGCCTGTAGCTATTATTGTAAACAATAATAATCTTTCAAATCTTGAATCAAACTTAAATTTAAACTTCATGACCATTCTAATCGTTCCAGCTTAGATATCTCTTGTTCATCTAACAAGTAAACCTTAATAGGGGCTAGACAAAATTATATTACAACAGCACAGTTACCAACACACGTATCTGTTTCTGTGTGAGTAACTGTGCCGGTGAATTCCTCACAGCTTTCTGAAAAATATTGCCATATAGTATTCCAATGAATCTTACCCATGTTCTTTGATGTCTTTGCAATCTGAAAAAGTTAGTAAAATAAAATAGTCAACTCACCTTAGTATGTTCGATGCGGTATGTACAAGTCGCGTTCCTTGGGTAGACTCCAGGGAAGTTAGGGGACTGGATGCGACACGCCCTGAGGTCACAGTCACTGAGGATGCGGTCGCAGTACGTCCCTTGCACCCTCTCCCCCCTCCAAGCTCCGACTGTCGCGTTTCCATACCGCAACCTCGCCTCGCTTCTCCTTAGAAACTTGTACGCCAACTTGAAGTCGAAATTGTATCCCACACCCTACAACCAAGCAAGGGCTGTCAGCAACTTCCTTATTGCGTAACTTATTGTTCTTATGAACGAGCAAGTGAATATAACTACTCAAAATTTGTTTAGTTTTGTTACACGTGTCAAGTGTTAGGAGTTTAGACAACGTTGCCAGAAGTTTTGAGTAGTGTTCACCACTTTGGTTCGACGTGTAATCTACATGTTACATAGTTTTGATGTTAAGAGGAAATCTATTGTAAAAAAATTAGAATTATAGTTATAAGATACATAGGTATCAGAAGATACTAGAGGAAAGACCAATAACGTTAAGCCGGGTAAAACTTGCACACCTATCTATAACTTAGACTCTTGACAGAGCTCTATAAATAAAACCAGCATTAAACCAGTTTAAGCTAACTGTTTAGTTAGCAAAAAAATATGTATTATTTATTTTATTTAAAAAACCCTAAACTGTTTCTGATCCATGCTTAAGAAAGACTAGCAATCCACGCGGGACTTCGTTCCCGCTGGAATTCTAGAATATTCGAGAATATCGAGAATATCGTGAAAGAATTTTTCAAATCGGTCCAGTAGTTTCGGAGCCTATTCAATGCAAACAAACAAACAAACATTCAAATCTTCCTCTCTATAATATTAGTATAGAAAAATTGGGCAAAAGCCTATAATAACGCTACAAATAAACGCTACACAGTTCCCTTGTGTCGTGGGTCCCTCGGAACACACATAAAGACAAACACAAACACCCATGACCCGAGAACAAACATTTGCTTTTTACACAAATATTTGCCCCGACTGGGAATCGAACCCGTCCGTCTATCAAGAGGCAGCGTCACTACCACTCGACCAAACCGGCCGTCAAACTTTAAAGCACGCTTACCTAAATCCACATTTCATTAGACTATATTTGTATGCTTGTCTTTATCAATATTGTCAAAAGAATAATAGGTAAACAAATGTTTTGGCACAAAATTCTCCGATATTGTAACAAATTAATAATATTTATTAGGATAATCACAAGGTAAGTCGGTAACCCAGCCGTATCCCCGCTATGGTGTTTGGGTGTCCCTAATCGACTCTTAATTAATTGATCGAAAGTTAACCCCTGCATTTTGGTATGCCTGCTTACAGTTAGATAAAGCCAAGATTAAGTCGAAGTTACATACGCCTATAAATGTACACATTAGCTTAAATGCAAAACAAATATTATATAGAGAAGCTTCATATCTAAAATGCTCATTTCCACACGCAGAATTTTTCCTATAAAATGGGCAATTAGACTGGAGCCTCATTAGGTTTAAAAACTTCTTATTGAGTCATTCGATTATAAATACGGCGTATTGCTTCTTTATTTTTTTAAATCAAAATTACATACTTTTAAAAACCAGCTTACTTTTCTCTCGATTATTTGAATATTCTTATTGTCCTTACTAATAAATGGATGCTCGTTACTCTTTCACGGTCAAACGGCCGGACCAATTTTGGTAAAATTTGGTATGGAGGTAATAAATAGGCTACATAATTTTCCCTAATTCCCATGGGAACAAAGCCCCGGGTGGAAAGCTAGTACCTTAATAATTAGTATATAAAATAATTAACGCTTTACAAAACTACGCTGTGGGCGAAAATATGAGGTTGGCATAATCCACGACTGCAACATGCTCAAACACAAAGAGACGCTTACTAAGAGTCTCTAATGAAGATAAATACTGTTGCTAATTTATATGGATTAACTTTGTATATGCAAAAACTGCAAATTAACGCGTCAGCGCGTTCACTGTGAGAATTAGGGGCCTAAAGCGTATACCGGATGGAAGGGAATTAACCAATTAAAGTTTGCAGCCAACTGTCTGTTACAATAAGGTCCAATACAGAAGGCTAGTTTTGGATACGTATTGTATACATGCGTGTGACTTTTAATTAGTTAGAGATAGTTTCGATTTAGAATTCTTGGCCAGTGAAACTGAAACACTATTTCTAATATGCCTATAAACATGACAAAAAATGTACATCCTGATCTAACCATTGGGTTCCATAGATTAATCATAATGTTTTTTTTTTTTCAAAAGTTATTTTTTTTAAAGAATGGGTATATGAATATGTTAACTATTAAAAATATTTAGTTTTTTGAACTACTTATAAGCCATATAAACATTCCCCTGTTCATAATCTAGAGCAGACTTAGTTGTAAGAAAGTTATTCTAAAAGTGATAAGGGGATTTATGTATGTCGAAACTCAATACAGCTATGAAAGTACAAAAATCATTGGATATTTAAAAAAATATTTTTAAACATCGATAGAAAAAAAATGTTAGCCTGCACTAAATTAGAAAATATGACAAATATAGAAATCATTAGATCAAAACGGCTGCTTATCATACCTCCAAGCCCTACATTTACAGTGTTCCCATGAATATGTAATAACAAAATGACTGACTCACTTTACAATTTTACTTTGTCAGAAAGTATATTTCCGATGCTCTAATAAGCAGAAAGAAAATCGATGTAAATACTATCTGACGATAATTATAGTAGCTTTCTTTCACTAGAGCTGGCGGGAATCACCTATTATCGAAAGAAAGAAGAATAAAGAAATAAACTTTATTTAAATGACACAAATATCATAATATTAAATATTATAATCGGTATTCTTTACGGTGGGAGACAACTTAAGTTAATTAATTAAACTTAAATAGCGTACCCTTAATTGAAAATGAGAACTAAGCGCTCTAGGAAGAACAAGAATCAATCTTAAATAGGAAAACGTAAGGTTTAAATAAATGGGACTAATAGTTAATTATTTTAACACAAACTCTATGTACCTAATAGTATAGTACTAATAGTATAAATATTTTCATGTACCTAAATAGACTGACATCACTAGTGTTACTGCGTAAACATAATAACTTGTGTTTGAACATCAAATAACAGACATGGAATCGATATGTAGAGAGTAATTATGCTGATGGGCATAAAGTATTCCATAAGTCTATACGACTTGCTGCTTTTTACACATTAATGTTGTTGTTTTGTTTCTTTGTGTCTATTTTTAATCTAATCGTACGAGTAAATATACACATCAACAGCAACACGGTCTAGGGATATTGCATGATTCTTCATACAAAAGAGTGACGGAGACGAAAACGAAAATGCAATTTTTGCCTCTTTTCGTATGAAAATGTTCGAATTTACGCTTTTTTTTTTCATTTTCGTCACTTTTTCACAAATTTCAAGTAAAACAAAATTTATTGACTAGAATTGAAAATTCAGGTTTAGCACTTGCTGTCTGAAAACCCTAAAAAGAGAAAACAGTATCTCACCTGTTGACTTAGTCTGTCCAGCCTTAATGTCATGTTAATGGAATCAGATTCACTGAAGTACACGGTATATCCCCAAGCTGACCCGCACCATTGGCCGGTAGGGGGCGCTGGGCTCCTTTCTACTATGGTCATATGCCCATCTGGGCACCCATCCGACGTGAACGAGACGAACTTGCCCACGGTGAATGTGTCAAATGTTAGCTGAAACAAAGAAATTAAATGAATTTATTTAAGAAATTTTATATTTTATAAAAACTAAAGCTAGAGGAAAGCTAGTGTAATATAATATCCTTGGCAATTTTTCATTCCTTAACGTGTTTGAATCAAATAAGTAAGTGGCCATCTTGACTGACATGTTCAAGTAACATTTTGTATGTTCTATGAAATAAACACATTTGAATTTAAAAAATTTGTAAAATTTTTGAACCTAGTGAAATAGTTTTCAAACAGTTAAATGGCGTCTGACTTGCATAACAACTGTAGTCAGTCGACAACATTGAGGACTGATTGTTTTACGTGCCTTCCGAAGTACGGAATTGCTTGTGATAAGTTGGTGCTGACAGAGCAGGAGCGACCACCCTCTACCTCCGCTTCGCCCCTATACCTAAGGTGCTATAAGCTAATACTAAAGTTTAGTAGATGTTTAGTAACTAAACTAATGTATAAAACTTTGACCAAATTCACATACAAAAACCAATTACCTAACATCTATTTAAACAGCATACCTTTTCCAATACTGTAACTTACATAAAGCAATACGAAGTCACTGGAATAAGAGCGCTGAGATGACTAAGCTATATTCAATTTTGTAACCCTGGCACCGATAGTTTAATATCCGAGGAACTATTCAATCGCTGAAGCGTAAGTTATTAATGAGACAGATATTCCTTCTGCCTCCGTTTGTTCTGTAATGGAACTTCTATAACACGTACATCTGTGAAACCTAGTTACATTATATAAATTATTACTCAGTATGTTTGGCTATAATTGTTATATTATATTGATGTTCTGCGAGCGTAAGTTTCGTAGCGTTTCAGCTGTTAAGTTTCATTAAACTAATTATTGTACATAGATCAATACCTGTCACTGTCATCTTTATAGTTCAAGGAACAGACAAACGGAACCTTTCAAAATGTTGGTGTCGAATAATTGAATATTATTTCGATTCGGATTCAGATTTTTTCGATTCGGGACCTGTTTTAGACATCACCAAGGGTTTTGGTGAAATGTATCCATACCGTCTGAGACCGATTTATAAAGCTAATAGTTTAACCTTTTTTGTCTTCCATTTTTTACTCGCACTACTAATTCCTGAGTAGGATAGCTATTAAAAACTAATTATTTTCACTTGTTTGTATTTATGTATGATATAATAATTACAATTATATAAACCCCCTTCACTGTTTTGAAGGGATGCCTGTGCCCTTTGGCCGGGACTTATATGGACTGATGACGCCGATGACAATTTACTTACTACACCTACTTGCTAAAGACAAAAAGGTTACTTCACAATATTCGCTTTACCTGTATAATGTCTCCATAGTTTCTTCCATTGGCAGTAAAGTTGAGATGACAAATGAAAGGCAGATGATCTTCCCTTGGTCGTCGGACTTCAAGCTCGTATGTGCGCCCGACGTCTCCGAAGTAAGTTCTGTTGCATGCTGTAAGAAAAAAAGGTTATTAGTATCACGTTGGAAAGGGTGACTTTATATTAGATAGTGAAAGTTTAGGATGTGAATCAGCCCACTAAACTGAACCACTTTCCCTAATGATCATAGATCGAAGAATTATCTAATAAGCAGATTGTCTTAGTATTTTGAGAATATCACGTGTGTTTTTCGAGTTGTTCAGTTTCACGGAGAAAATTGCTCCTTAAACTTTGGGTAGCGAATTAAAAATCACCCCATAAGGAAAAAGCCACCTTTTTCATGTTTGTACTCTAGTAAATCTGTAAAAAGACATTAAGACGACTTTTTATTGTAAAATGCTCAAAGTAAGATTTCCCTCCTGTCGTTGATTACTTGAAACACGAAGATACAAGTGAACACTGTACTAAACCCTAGAATTCACGTTTTCCATAATTGTTTGCTTCAAATAGAATAGAATCCTGAACCGTCTAGGAAGCAGGCATTACTACCACACTAAACTGATCAGTGAAACCGGTCCTTATCAATAGAGAGAAAAAAGTGTAAAAAAATTGCGACATTCTGTCTAAGATATTACCGACGAAAAATAATGTTGAGTCTTTTTAAAAGTTTTACTGTTTGTTTTATGGTAGTCATAAAATTCACTCGTTACTGCTACTAACTCGCCTAATATGGAAACATAATTATGAAATATTAACGAATAATTAATTACAGAACGCTGATAGTGCGTGGGCGGTTGCCCTGGAAATGAAAGCTTTTGATGAATGTGGTATTTCATAATGTGGTTGTTAATAATTATTTGAAATTGTTAACGAGCTTCAGTTTCAGGCTAAACATCATTGAAATTAGAACTGTTCCTTTAAATTTAGATTTTACATTGAATGTGGCAGCTGTCAGCTCTTTGCAGGCGTATTGTAAGCGTCCGAACAGAGCCTGCGGAAGAAAGTTTACCGACCTGTCAATATTCATGTTCCATAATGATAATTAATTGTGATCTTATTCATAGATTATTTCAGCTGTGAAGTTTTTGATTCCTGACATAAAAGAGGGGTGTTATAAGTCTGACATGTGTATCTGTATGTCTGTGTTTATGTCTATGGCATCGTAGCTCTTTAACGAATGAACCGATTTCGATACTGTTTTTTTTGTTGTAAAGTTGACGTTGTCGAAATGGTACTTAGCGAAATTGGTTCGGCCGTTTAAAAGTTATAAGCAATCGAATGTCAGGGGTGCTAAAACAATTTTAAATTTAAAATTTATTACAAGCTTTTACTGAACTTGCAGTGTATGCATGTTGTTTGTTCAGGACTTCGGGTCAAATCTTGCAACTAAATTTTAAAGCATAACATTCAACCAACAGCAGGCCGAGTAAGATAGTGACAGCGCCGCGGCAACACCGCGGTCCTATGTCAAAATGTCAACATTGACAACGCCATAGGGCGAGCAAGCCTTTGCGCGGGACCCTCGCGCAATCAAAGTGAAGTTTCAGCGTGAGCCGAGCGCGAGTTTGTCGTTATCGTGCTAGAGCTGCTGAGCTGAAATTTTGCATACAGTTTGCATATGGTAAGCCAAGTGCAGTAATTCTAAATTCAAACCGTAGACCGATCAAGATGGTGGACTAGCTTTTTTTTATTTTGCACTTCCATGCTAAAGGCATCAAGATTTCCTGAGAATACGATAAAAATATATTTTTTAAATACTGTTTTAACAATTAACTTATTACAAATCATACATTCTTACTTATTCCATATCAAATTACATTAATATAATTAATAGCCATTAAGGGGCTTATATTGTGCGCTAAATTAAAGCAACCTAACACAATCTAAAACAAAAGATCAAAAATCGGACAAGGCTGTTTTTAGTCAGAAGTACTTTACTCGTTTAATTACTTTACGAAAACAACAAATACCATTTCCATTAATGTCTTAATTTGAATTCGAAAGACAAATGGTGTCAGTTGACGTCAAATAAAAAAACAAAAGCTCATCGTTGTACTTCGTTGATGGTGTTGGTGCTCCAATTTTCAAAAGTAATTACACAGCACAAACTATCTTCATTTATTTTTAAAAAACTGGGCGATAAGCTGTACAGGCGATAATAAACCGAGGCACCTGTATTGTTAATCCTTTCTGTACAAAAATAAGGAAATGAGAAAGAAAAAGAGTTGAATAGGGAGTACAATAGCGAGCCATATTTTTAAAATCCTTTTTTTAACCCTTTGTCTGTCGTGACAGCACATTACATGGCGCATTAGGACACAAGTGTTCAGTTTACCGTGGAACATCATTGTTGTTTTAATGGCCTTTTCTTTTTTTATGTTAAAATCTTAAGTGACGCCTTAACACATTCATTATACTGTATGTAAAATTGTAGTTATGTATTTTTTCTTTTTTTTACTACACAAAACATTGAAAGACTTGAAATGTTGCACTTGAAATGTTATTGCTTTTAAAAAGTTGAAAATTGCTGTGGTTACGTACCTAGTTCAGTGTATTTATTTTATTTACTTTATGTAATGCTTATGTTGCAAAATAACTCAATTTTTTTTTTAGTATTGTCTCAAGTTATTGATAGAAGTAGTTTTTGCGAACAGACGCCATAATATTTTATAATGATTTTGCTTTATATTTTTAGATAGTTAAATATACAAATAAAACCAATGTTTCTGTCACAGGAAATCGGATAAATGTTTATAATAGACATAATTTATATTCAAAAATAGGTTAACATTTTTTTTTTTTTTTTTGGGGATATTTTGAATGAATCTTTTTTTGTCTGCTCGTAATTTCAATAATGTTTTGTTGTGTCAATAAATGTAAAAAGTGTATTGATAAATTATATTTTCCGTTTGAATTTGTCGATACTTGTATATGGATATCCGATAATCTATCAGATTTTAAACTCCTCTCAAAGTGTACTAATAGTCATTTTATTGCTAAAGCTTTTGAAGATCATTTAAAAAAGGTTCGAACGCACCGGAGCGGTGCCGAAGCAATATATTTTTAAGGCACATTTTCAGTCGGTCAGAGGGTTTTTTCATTTTCCCCAATGCTTGGAAACGTGAAACAAATGGTCCATTTTGCTGGAGTAATGGCATACTTAGACACGCATGCGTTTTGTGAGTATGCGTCTAGTAACATTTCACCACGTTCTCATAATTTATTCGCAAACTACCTACGTAGTTGCGCTAATTTATCCTTAGTGTTCTAAGAAACGTATATTCCTTTGTCGTATATTCACACTTTTTCCTTCTCAATATTTTAGCAGCTATTCATATCACAAATCAAATTACTCCATCATCCTTTGAAGAACGAATGGGAAAATTATATTTCCTTATTTTTGTATTATGTGTATTGAATAATTTATTTCTGTTTGCCCAGAAATTAGTGATAAAATAACCCGAAAACTCACGTTATCTATAATTAAATAAATATTTTGTTTTATCAGTAGTTTTTTATTATGTCAAGTACGTAGGCCAGCGCATCAGGTTACCCCCTTTTCATTGCAAAACCGCTCTTATCATAACAGCACAGAGTGCTCGCGTGTACCAGGTTACCACACGGCTCTCTGTACATTGGTAATTACAAGGTTATGACTGTGACTAATATTTTTTAGAACACAGATAGGCCGTGTAAACAGGAACATTTATTTAATATCAAATCATGAATATAAATTCATGTTTACTAATTGTCCAAAAACGTAATTTTTATATTTTAAGTAGATTCCTTTTTTTTTCATCATTTATTAGTTTTAACTCTACAACCCAATATATGTCTTCCAATAGAGAAGTGAAACCGTAAGAAAGTATTTGCGGAAGCTCAGCTCATGTAATTGAGACATCAAGAGGACGCTATTTATACGTGGTGGAGGCTAAGTTTCCTCTCGATTTGAACTGAAATGTTCTTTCCTACTTAATTGGAATTTATAGTAATAGAAGAATTCGATTTTTTGTTGAATGATTTTAAGATTTTGCCATACAAGGATTGAGATGATATTGTTTTATTGTTTTATGTGAAAAGGTTTTTTTAGCAAACGTTTTGAGTTCATTCAGAATAAAGCACAATAATTACTAAATACGCAATTTTTTACTGCATATTTATCACTTTGTAACGTTTGATCCGAGTGCGGCGGGTTAGCTGTTAAAATCGTAGCCAATTTGCGCTTTGTAGCATATTCGTAGCTACATTCACTCGTAGCAATGTAGAATGCGTAGACTACTTTCATTATTTTAAAGATTATTTTAATTTCTAGAAGTTGAGCATTTAACTTTACTGGTTGACACAGTAAAGTATAAAATCAAATCAAGTAAGTCCAAAACCTCATAGTACTCCTTTCATCTGAATTCTATTTCATCTCTTAAAATTCTACTCAAACCATCACTGAATTAAACTACATTACTCTAAACGCATAATGAGACATAGACATGTACTTACATCTACTAAATATACGCAAATTACGCAGAGATTACCATTTCTAATCCAATCCGATATTCAATCAGTAGAATTGATATTAGTTAATCCTATCTTTCAGACAGACCGAGTCGCATTTCTGCACAGATGAATAAATCATCATCTGATCAATTGAATAAATACCCAGCTTTTTCGGTTTGAATCGTAATTGAGTATTTTATTTAATATTTATAGGTGGGCTGATAGATAGGCACTAGTCATTATCTTTACCCAATGGATGCATTAACGGTTATAGAAGTGGAGGTAGACCTAAAAAATATGGCGTCATGACCTGGATTGCTTAAAAATAGATTGGCAGAAGTTTGCACAAAATCAAAAATAATGGAGGAAGTATCATTGCCCAGCAATGAGAACTTATGGGCTGTCAATAAAACATTAAAGGGAAACACGGTAAAAAAACGAGTTACAAACTTATTCAGAACAATACTATTTAAACAGTGAATTTTGTTAAGGTTTTTAATTTTTGTGTAATTTATATTAAGTGGAACTTAAGCTTTCGTTGTCTTATTTAAATACTCTTTAGAGTCTAAACGATTCACATAGCTCCATCCAACCTCAAACTAAGTAAGGCGTAGGTTATCTTTCCCCTTTCTTTATTTATAATAATAATAATAAATCATTTATTCTCAGGCAACTAAGGCCCATACATAAATACCTTAAATACTAACATACTTATAAAATATAATTAAAACATAATAAAATTTCAACTTAAAACTACGAGCTGCGTAGGGACTTGCAGACCTTCGTATTCGCCTCCCTGTAGCGTCGGAACATTATCCCCTCGGGCCAGAAGTCCGGGCTGAGGAACATTGTCTGGTGTGGTGTTTATCATCAATTAATATAAAAAATGCAGGTCCTGACTCACTGACTCATCAACGTCTAGCCCAAATTATTGGACGTAGAAAGCTGAATTTTGGACCAAGAGTTCCTTTTATAATGGATTCAAGAAACAAGGAAGGACTTCACGAAATTCCTATAGAAACGTAGTCTCTGTCATTCTCTAGGGTTTTATAAAATTTACATTTGTAAATTTAGTGTTACATTTGTCATGATTTAGTAATAGTTATGTAAGTAGTAACTTTGCAATGCATATCGAACTGTAATTATATTTTAAAATTGTAACTAGTTAGCTGATCTGTTATAAGCCTATTTTAAAGTTTTCTCGTGAGATTACGTGTAAAAACATCTGAATCGCGTGTGTATGGGAGGAGGAGTAATGGTAATCCCGACTCCAATTAACAGAAAATACTTATATTGTCATAACACACATTACATATAAAGTTCAGAATGAGAAACGGCAAGAACAGTTAAATACACTGTTTATATAACTCACAATTTTTTTTTAGTAAATATATCACGTACTTGGAAGTGAACTCATACCATTCCTTCGAACATTTTAATGATAACGCTACCTACGCTCTGTAATTCTTTATTATAAAGTTTAGTATGTATTGTTGACTTTACTCTCCCATTGTCCAATATCTATATATATAAATAAAAATGAATTGTTGTTCGTTAGTCTGATTAAAACTCGAGAACGGCTGGGCCGATTTGGCTAATTTTAGTCTTGAAATATTCGTGGAAGTCCAGGGAAGGTTTAAAAGGTGAGAAAATATGGAAAAAAGGCGTAACGAAGTTGGCCGGGACAGCTAGTTAAAAATAATAATAAAACAGGAAAGTAATCTAGCTGGCAACAATTAGGTCGAGTGATTGGGTCGCGACCTAATTGAATAAGCTTAAATTTATCCTTCCCCTGGCTATAAAGCAGTGGCTGTCAACCTGGAAACATTAACTTATTATAATGTAACAGGTTTTAAAATGAAGCTACTGTGTTCAACTTTTATTATACCTCAAAAATCATCCCCCTTTTTTCTAGTCAACTACGTCTATAAAAAAATTAAAAAATATTTTTACGACAGTGAGTACTAACATGAAGAGATTTTTTTTATTTGGTAAAGCGTTCAGTACTTTCTTTTACAGTCAAGAGTAGGTCACGCTTTACACTACCAGTTTAAGCTGAGCTCTGATTTAAACTGCGCGCCATACAATGCAGGGCCGGTCCAAAGTCCAAAGTGTCAAGCTTGACGTGCTCTCGAGTGTATGTTTCACGTGCCGCTCTAATTATTATTTGCAATAGATACAATAGATTGACCTCTCAGATCATTTTAAATAACTATCGGGCTACCTACATTAATTTATTTAGTAGGAACCCAAAACTTGTAAGTTTAAAAGTTACTCTGTAGATCGACTATTAGTGACAGGTTGAGAACAACTTCTATAAGCCTCAACTCTCTTGAGACGTCCCGTCCCTTGCGCTAAGTGGACTTTCATTGTCATTGAATAAATAATTTGTAACTTTCTATTAATATACAAAATATACATTATTGTTTAAGTAATTCTAACTCACTTACAGGGATTTTATAGGCGTCAGTGTGTGTGTATGTACAAACTCTCAAAAAATGTCTTCGACGTCAATGAATACTTAGTTTTTCATAGTCAAGTTAGTTATACGAACATTTAATGCCCAGCTGCCCGTATGGGTAGGTAATTTTAAAAGGTCGTAAAAAAGTATTTATTGACGTCGAAGATAATTTTAGAAGATAGGAGAGGGTTAAAATTAGCTTATCTCAATTATTTTTTAAATAATCATAAACAAAGATATAGTAATGTTACGTTTTTAGAGTTCAATTGTTAATGTTTTGTCTATATTTAGGATTCAATGCATGTCTATATGATTTAGTGGTCGCCATGCTGTTTCCCGCTCAGAGCGAACAAATGTGTGAAAATCAGACGTTTTTCTAGGGGTTTTTAGGGGCCGTCTTATGTGTCTAAAGAGACTGACAATACCAGAGAAACCTTAACATGAGCGTATGCGGTATGTTGTTTATAATTAAAATTAATATACCTACTCCCTTTTTTGTCAAACAACACCTATCTAGGTTTCCTTTCAAGTTTCCAAAGAACCGTTAACTTTTATAAAAAACATAAATTCTGTCTGGTATTCAACAGACGTGTGCCAGTCTAGTGGGATGTCAGCAAACACAGCACATGCGCCACTAATTATGTGCAAACTTGTCGTATGTGCATGTGCAGCTGCATTAGTAAAATGGAATTTATACGAGCACTCCTACTTAATTATCATGTTTGTCTATTCTTTTGTTGAGACACCTTGTTAAGTTTGGAACGTGAATAGTTTTTTTTGTAGAGAGAGAAATTGAGTCTCTATGTTGAAGGTATTTGAACTTTTTTTCTACCGAAGGAGATCTTTTAATTGCATAGTAGAACGTTGAAAAAATAGAAACTCTACAAAAGAATATTTGTTTGTTTCCGAATACTTAGAAATTAGTATAGATATTAATATTAACTAATAGATAAACGATCTAGCAAGTACACATCAAAGCCTTTTGGTACCTTCATGAATTATAACAAAACCAATAGATACCAAAATAAAAGAGCACAGAAATTAACCGAAATTAGGCAGAGATAGAAAATGTAACTTATTATTAGACACCTTGGTTAAAATCTCACTATCCAGATCTTGAAAATAATCCATTTCTGACCCCTGCGATACAAACTCGACTTTGTGCAAGGGTCACAAGAAAAACGTGTAAATTTTTTGCTTTCTGTTCGCCATTTTGTATATCTTTTGAAAACTTACTTTTTGTAATAAACATTATTTTTTATTTTAAACTAGCTGCCCGCCCGCGACTTCGTTCCCGTGGGAGACTGGTTGTGACAATAAGGAACACAATAAAAAAAGAATCATCCAAATCAATTGAGCCGTTCTCGAGTTTTGCGCTCAGCAACATTCATTTTTATTTATATAGATTTTAATATTGAAACATACTATATTGACATTACTTTAATTGAAATTAAAATGTAAATCAACAACAATAACTTAAGTTATTAAAGGTCTGTAATGGATCAATTGATTGATTATTAAATATTTTTATTTATCCTACTTACTCATTCTAACCTCGAACAAGTGTACAAGTAGGAGTACTATACTATCATTTGGTTGTACAGGTAGTATGTACTTTTGCTACACCAGTTTTCCAGCCCTGAACTAAAACAAACTCGTTTTATGGCCAGTAAAGCGGGCTCTGCAAACAGCAAGCAACCACAGTTATCTATGTTTATGTACCTTTCGTGAATGCAATATACAACTACATATATGGGGTGATTAAATTAGCTAACGAAACTAGGGGCGACTCTCTCCATGAATGGTAGGGGGGACCTACGGAAGTTCGACGCCAAACAGCTTGCTGTGTTCCGTCGGTGCGTGGGAGTACCAGTGCCTTTATAGGCATTTTCTGGGTTAACTCGCTCCATCGTCGACCTCATCTTTGACCTTTATGGTCAAGATTGAGGTCAAGAGTTAACCCATCTTATTATAAAAAAAAATCTAAACCAAGTTTTAAAAAAAGAGGTGTATGAAATTCTCAAAACAAAAATCAACTTCTAATGCAAAGTTAAATCTCTTTAGGCCATCATTTTTTAATAATACAAATTTTAACATGTGTTCCTTGGGGAAAGGTGTTCAGTTTCATGGGAAGAATTATTAATTCCTAAAGTTTCGCTAACTAGGTTAAAGTCTATTGTGTACAATAAACAGTAAATAAATAAAGTCACGTCGTAAGTAAATTATGAAAAAGGATAGAATAAGAATACATTTCACGCTACATAATATTTGTGTCTTTAGTTCGAAAGACTAAAACATAAGTCCGATAAAGGTAGCGTAATATTTTTAAGGTCGATAGGGTGATCAATCTGTGACGAGATATTTATTTCTTGTCGACGTATTACTCATTTTTTTTTTGTTAAATTTATCCCTTTCGGGAAAGGCAAAGGAAACTATGTCCATACAGCCATGTCTTCAGTGAAAAATCTTCTTTCTTCAACTTAACCTAAGCCCCAAGCTCCTCATGTTCTGCGTAAAACCGGATAGCGTCTGTTTTACGAAAACTGGCGGCGAGAAGCACAACCGCGAGGATCTTTGTCGGTACCAAACGGAGCAGAAACACTGTTATCACTTGAATTTCTCATCACTACACGAATTTTAGTCAATTTACTGCATAATACACTATCACTATTACACATTAAACAACTTTTTCACGCCGAAAACGAAAATTCAATTGACAAAGCAACCGCTCACGCCGAGTTCCCGCCAAAGACCCCTCCGTATTACTCATTAATGACAGCAAAGAACACACATGTTTATTTTAAAGTTTTAAATCTGTCAAAAATGTTGACCATTCAATTTTTTTTTTGTTAAATTTATCCCTTTCGGGAAAGGCAAAGGAAACTATGTCCATACAGCCATGTCTTCAGTGAAAAATCTTCTTTCTTCAACTTAACCTAAGCCCTAAGCTCCTCATGTTCTGCGTAAAACCGGATAGCGTCTGTTTTACGAAAACTGGCGGCGAGAAGCACAACCGCGAGGATCTTTGTCGGTACCAAACGGAGCAGAAACACTGTTATCACTTGAATTTTTCATCACTACACGAATTTTAGTCAATTAACTGCATAATACACTATCACTATTACACATTAAACAACTTTTTCACGCCGAAAACAAAAATTCAATTGACAAAGCAACCGTACACGCCGAGTTCCCGCCAAAGACCTGACCATTCAAATATTGAAGAGTTATCTGCGCAAGGAGTTTGAATTTCGAATATTCTTTGCGATGGAGGTCGTATGTCTATACATTGGAGTGTTCGAAATTTAAACACCAAAATTGACTAAAAAAGTGCTCTTTTTTACGTGTTTTGCGGGAGAAAAAGAATCTTTTTAGGGTTCTAAATTCAAATATCAAAACTGTGACTAAAATAGCTCTTTATCCCCAATTTTCAGTGAAAAAAAGAAGCTTTTTAGAGGGGGAATGGTATAAACTTATTTTCTACCGTAGGAGATCTTTTAATTACATAGTAGAACGTTGAAAAAATAGAATTAAAATGTAAACATTTATATCAACTATATAAAAGGATATTTTGTTTGTTTCCGAATACTTAGAAATTAGTATAGATATTAATATTAACTAAATAGATAAATGATCTAGCAAGTACACGTCAAAGCTTTTTGGTACCTTCATGAATTATAACAAAACCTCAAGTGTATAAAAATAAAAATAAGTTATCTTATCGTGATAACTTAAAGAGTACGTAAATTTCTATAAATATTTTATAACATACTTCTTAATAATTCGTTATTAAGTAAGAAAAGTCGCAAACCACAAGTAATAACTACATAAAACATAATGTACATACCTACAACATACAATATTTAAAAAGTGAAGTGTTATAGAGAATTCTTACCAATAAATTATATTTATCCTGGTTTAGATTCAAGATTTGAACCACAAAGTTCAAAAGCGTTTTATTGTAAATTCATGTCAACAAATGTTACATTGGTACTTTGTATGTATCTCCGAATTTTGCCCACAAATATGTACAGTTATATGTACAAATATGTATTTCCTCTTATACAGTTATCTAAACTGTAAATTAAATTAATTGTAAAGTGACACTTAAAATGTTGCTTTCGTGATTAATTACAGGAAGTTTTATAAACGCCCAAAGTTAACACCTTATAATGGGAACGTAGGCTTTTTTGTTAATTGTAGCTATATTTCGGGTTAATGGATACCTACATGCGATAAAAGGAAACGCTCATTTACAGCTACCGCAGTGATGAAAGAAAGGTTTTATTGTTCGCAGGAGACTTGAGTTCGTTTGGAGTTTTGTTTTGAAAATAAAAATACAAGAAAATGCAGTGATTTTCGCTACAGCTACAAAATGGACGTTTTCATTTTTATGATAAATATTTATTACTATCATATGTTCTGGTGTGCTAACAAACACACGTGACTTAATTTTGCCTCGGTAAGGAAATAGAAAATGAGAAAATTATCTCACGCGTGGGTGCTAGCCCAGCTGTGCTATACAATGACGAATTTAATCCATCCATCCTACACAGACGCCAATAATCCCTGTCGGGGTAGGCAAAGCTTCTAGGTATGCAAAATCCACTTAATATACATTATTAAATGAAATATAGGTATAGCGGTTCAACAGCGATAGGTTGTCAGCATTGCGCCCTATACAATCACTGCTATAATCCCTCCCGGGGTAAGCAGAGCACCAGGTGCCTCTAAAATCATTTGACACAAATAAATTCATCGTGGAAATATTTTTTAATTAAATAAGTGACAAACACAAGTAGTAATTAAGTAATATTAATTAAGTAGTAAGCACAAGACTTTGACAAAAACATCGCGGAAGTGGATATTTTACACCGTGTGGTGATCGGTTGAGAATAACACCATACCATCTCTTTCCGTAGGCGTCGTAAGAGGCGACTAAGGAAACACAAATGAGACCTGCCTCCCAGTAATCCATCCCAGGCAACGACACTTAATTTTTTCTGAATCAAAGGTGTCGTCCTATGGTCTCATGCTGTGTGGTAGGCTCTGCAAAGGGCCGTCTGGTTCGCGACCACCCTCCTACCGAAGTCCGACGCCAAACAGCTTGCTGTGTTCCGTCGGTGCGTGGAGTACCAGTGCCTTTATAGGCATTTTCTGGGTTGACTCGCTCCATCGTCGACCTCATCTTTGACCTTTATGGTCAAGATTGAGGTCAAGAGTTAACCCATCTAAGAATAATAATAAAAAAAGATTGTTAAAATTCTCTACCCTCAAATCTCTACCTAACCTTACATTGTAAAAAAATATTAAGAAGTCAACATTTTATAAAATAATACATTCCAATAAATCAAATTGCTTAATGATATTAGAGGTAAGTTCAATCTATCCCAATTACAGCTCAGATTCTGGATTAATTACACTAAGCCCAGTAATTCAGATATCAATTTCCTGTACGGATATCCGGGGTCAATATATTCTGATAGAATACGAAATGGAAAGCATTGGGTTGTTACTGTTACATTAGTTGTCTTAAAATTTGTAAGAATACGGTCTCCCACATTTTATCTCCTGCTATAATCGGTCTAGTGACGATTGCTTGCTAGCGCTAGCATTTATGTACTAGCGCTATTTTTCAAGCGCTAGGTTTTCAAAATCTTAAGTTTTTATCCTTACTTCCTTACTATATAATATTACAAAAGCGAAAGTAACTCTGTCTGTCTATCTGTATGTCCGTCTTTCATGCCTAAACTACTGAAAAGATATTGATGAAATTTGGTACAGAGGTAGATTTGAGCCTGGGAAAGGACATATGCTACATTTTATCCCACAGTTGGGCACGATATAATTGATAAAATTGCGTATGAATCGCATGAATCACGATAAAACTGATTCATACGCTTTTTTTTAAATATGAAAAGTAAATTTTTTTCTGTAAGCAAAATTGTATGCCCTACTTTCACCTCGCTCTCACTTTTTGACCGAGGTATTTCAGCGTAAACCGTAATTTTGTGATCTAGGAAAAGTAGATTAAATTTTTGAACATAACATTTTTCAGAATGCGGAGAGGTCATTTTGATCGCTTTAAAATTATAACTACCTATCAGTTGAAACTAAATGAATGCGTTTAACGAAATACTTAACTTACAAACCGACCAATCACCTAAAGTATTTTGGGAAAAAATATTATAATGTATGAGAAAGTTGAAAAGGTTTACCTGCAATATTATGTAATTAATAACAATATTAATTTGTTTTGATTGATTTTAAAAAAAAATTTGCTCATAAAATATTAAATAGTTATGTGCTTAATAAGCCCCAAATAAAGAATAAAAACTTGGATAGTAAACTCAATACCTCGTAGGAAGATTACAAGAAAAGTCACTGAGCTTAGAGTTCGGCCATTGAAACGTATTTTTAATATGCCTCCCCTTCATGTTTGCTGACATCTTTTTTAAAACACAAATGTTGTACAGGATGGTACTTTCAACATCATTAAAGAAAGTCGCTCATCTCTAATTAATTATAATTGGCGGAGCCACATCTCTATTTGTTTTTAACCGACTTCAAAAAAGGAGGAGGTTCTCAATTCGACTGTATTTTTTTTGTATATTTGTTACGCGATTACTCCGGCAATTATAAACCGATTTGAATAATTCTTTTTTATTTGGTAGGTTATATGTTAGAGGTGGTCCCATTGTCACCAGGTCAGGATCTGATGATGGGATCCTGGGGAAATCGAGGGAAACCCTCAAATTTTGTAGGCATATACACTGTTTATCAGAAATTATCTTAATCTATGTAGATTTTTGCATCTAATGGTCACCATCTGATGTTGCTGAGCTGATGATGAAGCTGATGATGAATGGTTTAGGAGTATGGGATCTCTGTAACAAAATTATTTGGGATTGAAGTCGGTGACTCTTACGTTTTTGACGTGGAAAATTATTAACATCTACCCTTAAACCTTCGCGTGCTTTTTGAACACATGGTGTACGATATTTGTATCACACGCAGCGTAAATAAGCACGCGACGGGGATAAAAATACCCTAATTTTTTTTATAAAAAAAGTGAAAAAAAAACCACACACTTGCAGATACATTTTAAAAGACGCTTGCATTCAGTTCCAGCATGAACCAATAAATATTGGTCCGTTGTTTCGGTTTATTAAAATGAAAAATTATTACCTAGCTAGTTTTTAGTCAGTTAATAAAAATTTTTACAAAACAATTAAAAATAAAATTTGTTATTTATGAATACCTAGTTAATAAGTAAAAAAATTATAAAATCTGATATTCCAAACCGAAGGAATTTTCACTGATCCTAGCCATTGAGAATTGAATATCCTCCTCTTCAGAAATCAGTTCGATTTTTTTACCCTTAATTATGTACTTATCATTACGTATACTGCGTCTCTTACAAAAGGTAGTGGGCTGAGGCACTCGAGTCTTATGGCAAGCAAGCGGCTGTGTCAGCGATGGCCGTGCTTCAACCCTCTTTATGTAATATTCATCCGAGCAATCCCCATTTTCTGGCCAAAACATATTATATTGGATGTTTATGGATCTACGTAATCGGTGCTTCAGAGCTTTTCTGGCTTGAAAGTTTTTAATGGGGAAGTTTGAAAAATAGGGTTGCAAAGAACTCTGAATATTATATTTAACGTTGTTTACTTTTATTTTGCCTTCTTTATATTATTTTTACTAATAAAAGACCTCCTTGCAAAATTAAATAGGTACTTTCAAACTTTTAACGCACAAAATGAACATTTATCTTTTTCTTTCAAGCGCTTAGTCCCGTTTTACCGGGTACGCTTAACCATTATCTGGGACATCTAAATTTTTATTTTTTTAAACCAAGCATAAACCATTTTCATATTACAAGCGACATAATAACATAATTTCGCGGATAAAAAGTATCATCCCGCAGTTACCCGCGGATAGACTCCGTACAATAAGCAATTTCCTTGTACGGAACTTTCTATAAAGATAATAATAGAGTCAGTAACATCATCACGTCTTCCCATCTCGTGTCCCTGTGGAATCGCTGGAGTAATCTAGTTCTTTCAATCGCCTTTGTAGACGACATTTCTGAGGTCTTTTGTGCAAGACAATTATCGTTTCGAGACAGATACAGAGACAGGGTTGTTTGGGGCGCTATTTTTTTTTTGACAGAGTAATTTAAATGCTTGTTTTTGAAGTCGTCTGTAATACATCTAAGCAAATAGAAGCAACAAAATAAATATGAAATGATCTGTCTGTTAAAATCATAGAAAAAAAACTAGTCATAAACTAGTGGTATCTAAGTTTTACGGGTACTCGAAACATTCTTGCCACGCGGGCTCTCAAACATTTGGCACCTTACTGCCTTTCTCTTTTTCTTTTTTCTATGTTAGAATCACGCGCTAAAATTATCACTACTAAATTCAACAAAACCTCTAATGATTTGACAAATCTAAATACAGGGATCAATATTACAAATAAACTTGAAATTATTAGTATTAAATGACCATTCAGGAATCAGTCCACCTTTTGCTAATAATTACTTCTTTTTAAACATCTGTGAGAACTTGCAATTTAGAGTTTACATAATATATCATTAGATTAAATTAAAATGTATTTATTGTTAAAGAGAAATCTCGCAGTCGCAGAAACTTAAGGTCATCTCAAATGATTAAAAATTACTGTTCTCATATTGATTCATCTTTGCTACCTATCCGTGAGGAACTAGCATTGGCTTTATAATTTTTTTTTGTTAGATGTGTTAACTCTTGACCCCAATCTTGACCGAGGTCATAGATGAGGTCGACGTTGGAGCGAGTTAACCCAGAAAATACCAATTAAGGGACTGGTACTCCCATGCACCGACGGAACACAGCAAAATGTTTGGCGTCGGACTTCGGTAGGATGGTCGCGAACCAGACAGCCCTTTACAGAGCCTACCACACCGCATGAGACCATAGGACGTACCTCAAATTTAGACAAACTGAAGTGTCGTTGCCTAAGATGGATTACTAGGAGGCAGGTCTCATTTGTGTTTCCTTAGTTGCCTCTTACGACACCCACGGAAAGAGATGGGGTGCTGTTATTCTCAACCGATGATATGTATGTTAGAAGTAAAGTTGATTACAAGCTGTTGCATAAAATAAAATAAATGTTTCACGTGTTAAAGCGAATTGCCAATCTGACGCATCTCTGAGTACGTTTCTGTCCTGGGGGAATGCCAGCGTAAAAACGTATTTTACGAGGACCGAATAAGAGGGACTGAGAGGACCTAGGGAGGGATTACAGAACAATATTAATTAAGAGTTTATTTGTACACTAGTATAATTGGCAGTAATGTGGTGGAGTTTTTAATTAACGTAGTTTTTTGAACTTGTTTGTTGACGGTAGGAATGAGTTTTTATTGGATATAGTTTAAACTGCGAATTTTATATTAAACCAATACCTGTTTCAACGTTTCTGTCCAAATTGAACTAATGAAAGCAATTTTGTAAGTTGTTCGACAATGTCAAATCACTAGTTTTTAGATTTATGCTGTAATTTAAGAGTTTATATTGAATTAGAAGCAAATTGCCTCCAAACTGTAATTTTATTTACAAGTTGATATTACTGAATAAACTCACTAGCGATAAGAAAGTGTGTCTACCAAAAGCGAAATAAGAAAGACCGAAACATTTACAAAATTAGCATATTGTAGAACCTTTTACGTATGGAGCAGTGACGCAAAAAAATCTAAGTCTATGAAACCTACACATAGAATAACCAAAGATAACCATAAACAAATCTAGACCGCATATTTTTTCCATAGAAAACCATTCATATTAATTGTAATAATAAGTTTGTAAAACAAACTTGTATTTGCGGCTCGTTCAGTGCAAATCATCATCATCATCATTATGTCAGCCGCAAGACGTCCACTGCTGGACATAGACCTCCCCCAGGGATCTCCACCTCGATCGGTCCTGCGCCACCCGCATCCAGAGGCTACCCGCAATCTTTACCAGATCGTCAGTCCACCTTGTGGGAGGCCTTCCTATGCTGCGCCTTCCGGTACGTGGTCGCCACTCGAGGACTTTTCTACCCCAGCGGCCATCAGTCCTACGAGCAATGTGCCCTGCCCCAGTGCCCACTGCAACTTAAGGTTAGCAATTTTTTGGGCTATGTCGGTGCAGTGCAAATCAATGTAAACATAAATGCAGAAAAAATTTCATGTTTGCAAAACAGCCTTTTATTCATTAGACAGTTAGTTTGAAATAGATACCTACCTATTAGTGACAACAAGAAGAAGGATAAATTTCAAATTAAGATAACAGCAATACTCACGTGAACAAGACTTCGGCTCATCACTTTTATCCCCACAGTCATCTTCTCCGTTACAATATTTGTCCAAAGAAATACACTGTCCAGTATCACACAGCAATTCACTCAGCCTACAAGGCCCTTCTACATTTCTTGCCACCTTCTTCACAGAACTAAGGATCACTTTTTCCCCACCCTCTTCATTACTAAAGTCCTCACTTAAGTCCTGAGGACTACAAAGTTTTAATGAGAGCAACACAATGATGAAGAGGAATGTTCTGCTTGTTGCTTCTTGGTTTAAGTTGCACATTTTCGTGGCTTCTTTAGTCGTCACTGCATTTTGGGCCCCTTATACCTGAAACAATATTTTGAATTTAAATCAGATGCTGAAAAATCGATTTTAATTGCATCTGTAACCATTTTTATGTTTGTAAGTTTACAAATCAGGAAAATAATTGAAAAATCTTCTCAATGAAAAGCAGTTTTTTAAATATAAATGTAATTGGTTAATGAATTAATAAGAAACGAATATATACAGAGAAAAATAACGCTAAATGTATAAAACAAACAGCAATCAATTGCACAGGATGGTATTTTACTTATTTTTATGTCTATGTGCACAGAAAATCCGAACACAACAGTCGAAGAGTCGGGTATAAAGCATATCAATCTTCTTCAAAACAAAAGACACTCGAGGAAGATCTTCGAATAAGTTTGCATTGCTAGCGTAAACAATACTACTAACTCTAGTAGTCCGAGTTAATTACCGCTGTATTTTTTAAATTTTAAATTGTTTTTTTTAATAACGTTCAAGCCGATCACAGGAGCCGTTTTTGGACCCACGAAAGAGACTCCAAATAAGGAAAATAATCTTAGTTAGCGAAAATAAAGGATGTGTATCATTCCACTACACTGAACAATTTTCTCCAAGAAACATAGGTTGAAACATTTTAAAAAACTCCCCATATACCTTGTGCGATCAGTTGATCGCTTCTGTACGGAAAGTCTTGTTTGAAAATTTTATAACTAAAATTTTATGTATGTTCCTTGCGAAAAGTTGTTTAGTTTCATAGGGAGATTCACCTTCTAAAGTTTCGCTTACTAATTTAAAGTCATCTTATATTTACTAGCCCTCTTCCTGATTGTGAAATAGGTAATTTAATACTAAATTTTCACAAACAAGTAATCAGTAGAATGGCTCAATTACAGCTTAATCTAATCTGTTCACCAATTACCGACAGATCATTAATAACATAATCAGGGCAATTTTGAACGGCGGACTCATTTTATGTCAAAATTGAACCAAATTGCGCAAATTGGACTTAATTAATTATTAATCATCAAAAGTGTAATTAATGTAGGCTAGTTAGATGGAACTCATGTTTTATTTGAATCTCGTATATTTTATTTTTATTGTTTAAAGTACTTGGAGACTTTGGTTTTGGTAAACCTCATTTTTATAATTTAAAGCTAAACATAATACACTGGGCGTCAAAAATAAGTAGTACACTTTTCAAATTGCAATTACTCCTAAACTATAGTAGTTACACTTATGAAATAAAAAGCAGTTTATAGTAAACTTAACGAAGTTTATTAAAGTTATATTTTATTTGGCATGAATAAAGTTTCAAACTTAAAATTAAGATAAATACTAAAAAGTATCAATTTTTAACGATATGTCAACCACTTAATTTTCACGTTTTGGAACTTTTTCACAATTTAATAACTTGTGTTGCCGCCTCGGGCTCTAATTACAGCTTGGATCCGGTTTGGCATGCTGAACACTAAGTTTCGGAGGCGGTGTTGGGGAATATTTTCCCATTCTTCTATCAGCGCATGTTTTAGAGCCCTGACTGTGGCAGGAGGTGGACTGCGCCTTCTGACTAGCCTCCCAAGCTCATCCCAGGCGTGTTCAATCGGGTTGAGATCTGGGCTTCTCGATGGCCAAGCCATCAAGTTGATGCCAACCTCCTGAATGTACTCTTGTACGTGGTGAGCAGTGTGTGGCCGGGCGTTATCATGCATTAGGATGGCTCCATCACCCATATTTATTAAATATGGCCCTGCATACTCGTTGAGGATCTCCGAGGCATATCTTTCACCAGTCAAAGTCCCATTTTCTATTACCACAAGCTCTGTGCGACTCTCTGAAGAGATACCAGCCCATACGTGTACAGAGCCCCCGCCATATTGGACTCTTTCCGAGATACAAGCTTGAATGTATCGCTCACCGGGTCGTCTGTAGACTCTCCGCCGTCCATCTGAAGTGTATAAAGAGAATCGAGACTCATCTGTGAATAAAACTCTAGCCCATTCTTCTTCGCCCCATTGTACGTGTTGACGGGCGTAGCGTAGTCTTGCTACGCGATGCTCTGTCTCAAGTTTGGGGCCATTTGCTGGTCTTAGAGGCTTCAGGTTAGCTTCAGCAAGTCTTCTTCTCACTGTACTCTCACTGATGTAGTCTGTTCGGGTCCGAAGAAGCTGTTGCTGAACCTCAACTGCATTAAGGTGTCGATTTCTTAACACAGTGGAAACAATAAAGCGATCTTCTCGGGTACTTGTGCACCTGGGTCTGCCATTACCTCGTCTCCTTAGATGGTTTCCAGTCTCTTCGTACCTTTGCTTTACTCGCTGAACCGTTCTTAAAGTTACACCCACCCTCCTTGCAGTACGACGCATACTGATGCCCACTTCGAGAAAAGCTAAGATTCTTGCACATTCTTCTGGTGAAAGAGGCATGATTAGTCAAATTTACTCTCTGAAGATACCTATGCTTTTCAATTACAATTGCTTTATCAGCAGCGAATGTGTCAAACACAAAAATCCTAAGTAAGACAACACCTTTCAACAGTTTAAAAAAAGTGTTTTTATTTATTCGTTTTTTTTAAAGTCAAGCATTATAAGTTCTTATAATGCATGAAGTTTTTATTGAATAAGATTAAATTTTCTTTTTAACCTTTTTTGTTTCAAAGGTCTAAGTTTTATAGTTTGGGAGAAATCGCAATTTTAAAACTGTACTACTTATTTTTGACGCCCAGTGTATTTAAATTCAACCGTTCATATTAAGTAATAAATTATTCTGCGGCTTATTAAATAAAAATGTACTAAGTGACTTTATTTCATCTTACGTGAGTGATGTAATGTTAGTAAACAAAAAAAACCTTAAAATTAAAATTAACAATAACTAGAATCCCATGTAACACTCAACAGCTTAATACAATAAACAGTAGAGGTACCTTGCTTCCTGAAAAACACGCAATATAACTGTTGTCAATTCAGTTAATTTCATTTATTTGGTAGCAATTATTATTGTGTTCGAATGTCTACAAATAAAAATAAAATCACAGACAGAATAGAAACATAAAATTTTACAAAATAAATCAATCAAAACTCGTCAACGCTTTTAAGGCTGACACAGTTCCCTTGGTGATATCAGCAACTCTAGCACGATAACGTCAAACTCGCGCTCGGCTCACGCTGAAACTTCACTTTGATTGCGCGAGGGTCCCGCGCAAAAGCTTGCTCGCCCTATGGCGTTGTCAATGTTGACATTTTGACATAGGATCGCGGTGTTGTCGCGGCAGTGTCACTATCGTACTCGGCCTGCTGAGGTGCCATCTATGCTTTGTATAACTCTACAGAATATTCTTTAAAGAGTTTATATCTGGCACAATATTCAAACACCAATTTTAACTTCTTTTGCTTCCAATACGGTCTTCCAAAAAACATAATTTAAATTTATATAAATGAACTAGCTGATGCCCGCAATTTCGTTTGCGTGTTAATTTTTTTTTGTACAGAGTACACAAATTGAAAACATCTATCTTACGTGATTTAGATTTTTACATACAAAAGTTTTTTTCCTCTAACTCCCGTTTCCGTAAGAATTTTGCAATATCCTGTTGCAACTAAGCTTTAAGTTTACTAAGGTATCTGCATGCCAAATTTCAAGCGTCTAACTTAAGCGGTTTAGATTTTTCATACAAAAGGATTTTCCCGCTAATTCCCGTTCCTGTGGGAATTTCGGGAATTCCTTTCTTAGTGCACCTCTACGGTACCTAAGCTACGCCCCTTCCAAATTTCAAGTGCCTGCGTTTAGCCGTTTAGGCTGTGCGTTGATATGTCAGTCAGTCAGTCAGTCAGTCAGTTTCTCCTTTTATATATTTAGATGTAAAACTCTTCGTACCATTTGCCTTTAAATAGGTACTCAACAGCTGAACATTTTAAAGGCAAATTCATCCAATAAATTATACCAATTAGCCGCAGATTTTAACAGATGAAACTATAATCCCATAAGCTCTAAAATCAACCGTCACCACAAGGTTTATTTTAATCCCGCGGTAAATCTCGGTAAGCGCATATAGAGAGACATAAATCAGAGCGAAACATTGCAAATATATTATATTACCTTTTTATATATAGCTCGATCTACTCGTACAGGTGTGCATTATTTATGAAGGCACATATGCCGGAAAGGGTGGAACGCACAGAGCGATAAGTTTGGATGTACCATGCGATGACCACAGAGTGTCGAACTTAAATGTTATTTTAAGGCTTGGCTTTAAATTCATAGACAGAAAGACGAAAATAATACATTTAATATTTTATTTTCTGTATATAGTCAACTCTATACAGTGACCAACTTAACTAAAACAAATGCACATAGACTGTCTATTGGAATCTAATGATAAGCAGCGAAAGTTACTTGTAAGAAATGTATTTAATAATGAGCGATTTGTGTCATAAAAAATATGTCATACAATAATTGAAACTGTAAAACAACGTCTCCAAAAGTATTCCTTTAAAATATGTCATGGGATACATTTAGCCATAGAATAAAACCCAAGCACCCTCTTCTCGTCAACCTCTGAGGAAAGGAGATGAATATATACAATGTGTATGATATGTTAAAAAAATAGATTTACACTCATGGTTTAGGTTGACAATTCGTCGTTGCGACTTTAAGACCTCTTATGTGTCACTTTGGTCAAAAATGAGTTATGAATTGGACATCGTGGAAAAATGCGCGCTTCACGTTTTGTAAAAACACTCATGTAGCTATCACTTATATTGCCGAAGTTATAAACGTTTATAAAATCTCCGATGTGTGCAGTCAGTTGTGGTTGGCAATTAAAATATCTCATGTGCAAATTGAGCACATGAGATTTTTTGACTTGTTAATTGATGCTTACTGAAATATCTTATGTGCACGAGAAAGGAGACACAAAAGGGTAAGTTAAGATATTTTTGGTGAACACGCGTCAAATTAATTCAAAAACATTTATTTGTGTAAATGAGAGGGTTAAAAATATGAGCAAAATAGAAGTCATTCAAAGGAACCAACCTTTTGGTATTTATTTTTTATATATGTATTATATGTATTTGTTTATATATATATATTATATATATATATATATATGTATTTATTATATCTTTAGTACTAGGTTTATAAAATTCTATATATACTTAGCTTGAGTAATATTTAGTATTTAAGTAATAATTAGCCTTCAATTTGTTCAGTATATCTATTTTTCTCCTATAGTACACGTCTGTCTTCCTTTCTTCTTGCTCTATCCTATCAACAGGTCTGCTGGTAGAAATTTCTTTTTAGAAATAAGCGGAACCTTTTTGTATGTACTGTCTTATGTCTGTAATTTATGTCCTGTGTGTACAATAAACGTTCTTATAGACGTTCTTGGTAAAACTAATTCAAAAAGGCCGCACGAGTGTTAGAGAAACCTTACCTTGGATACAAAAAAATTGGAGAAACACTACAGCCATGCGTCGAAAAACCTGCTAGAATTTTGAAACCTCGTTGTTCACATATAAATACAGTGTAAAACTTTCCGCGCTAAAACTTTCCTTTGCGGTTTAGTATCTGAAGCAGAACGTTTAAAATTACATACAGATTTCTGGAAGTTAGAAACATGGGAAGAGAAAAAGGCAGTCATAAAAACCTTGGCCATGCGACGAGGAATAAGGCGCCGCCGAACAAAAAGTCGTCAAACTTATAAGAAAAGCGTAAAAGAATCGGGTCATGATATTTATTTAAATCGACCTGGTGAAGTTCCTGCCAAGGTAAGAGTCTGCAAAAAATTCCTTTTAAATACACTTTGCTTGGGAGAAGACAGTTTTAGACGATGGACAAAGGAAAATGATGAAATATCAGATGAAGAACAGGAATCTAATAATAGGGATCAGGTGTTCCTATCCAGATGCATTCTTCTTTAACAAACCCTATCAAACATGGCTTGATTTGCTTCGGAAAGTGCCTAGCCATTACTGCCGTGCTAGCTCAAAAAAGAATCCACATTTAGATCTGAACTGCACATGCATCAGGTTTACAAAGAATGGTGCCAAGAAAAAGGACATAGAGTTGCTAGCAGAAAGACGTTCCTTAAAGTTTTAACCAAATAAAATATTGCAATACATCGCCCACGTAAGGACCAATGTGATGTTTGCTGCAGTTACAAAACAAAAAATATTTCAAAAGATGAATATGATCAACACATAGAAAAACAGGAAGAGGCTAGAAATGCTAAAAAGGACGCAATAGCCATTGCTTCTGAAAAAAATGTTGTCATAACCGTTGATGTGCAGAGTGTTTTGCTGGCACCCAAGTTGTTGGCTAGTTCAATGTATTACAAATTGAAATTACAATGCCACAACTTTACTGTTTACGATAAAAGAACAAAAAAGTAACGATTTACTTCTGGCATGAAGCAGATGGCAATGTCACGGCTAATGAGTTCACTACTTGTTTGATTGATTACATTGACGGTTTACTAGAAGTGACAGAACAAGTGATTATCATATCAGATGGATGTGGACACCAAAACCGCAATCGTATTTTGGCAAGTGCGTTGAGTGACCTGTCACAAAGAAAAGGAATGACAATTGAACAATTGTACCTCGAAAAAGGGCATACTATGATGGAGGTGGACAGTGTGCACTCAACTATAGAGAAATATATAAAACCCCCTATATACGCACCCGCTGACTATATAACCCGAATGCGCCAAGCACGACCACAAAACCCGTATGAAATTAAATCGATTCATTAAGATTTCTTTCGCAATTATGAAGAGCTCTCCACGAATCTGAAGTCAATAAGACCAGGGAAGAAAAGAGGCGATCCTGTTGTGGTTGTTCTTAGAGGCATGAAATATTTGGCTGATGGAACAATTTACTACAAATTGCGACATCCTCAAGAATGGACGGTGCTTCCTCACCGTCGACAGCTTCCTCGACAAGGTTTAAGTGCTCCTCGAAGATTGTATGCTGAGCCAATCAAAATAACAGAAAGCAAATTCAAACACTTACAGGAATCAAAACCAGTCATTGACAAAGATTATCATTCATTTTACGATTCACTTACTTTTATTCCTTGTGTTTAACAGGTTAACTAAATCACAATTCTGGAAGAAGTTTAATTTTTGTTTCAAGGAAAAGTTTGGAAGAAGTTTATTTTTTGTTTAATGAAGCTTAATTTTTTGTTAAAAGAAGAAGTTTAGAATACGTTTAATTATTGTTTAAAGAAGAAGTTTAGATGATGTTTATTTTTTGTTAAAAGAAGAAGTTTAGTTTTTGTTTAAAGAAGAAGTTTAGAAGAAGTAATTTTTGTACCTTATTATTAGTGTATTTTAGTTATTAAAATTGATTACTGCACTAATAAACCGTTGTTTCATTTTTATGCTTATAAAGATAAAATCTGAAATGTGCACAAAAGTCGCAACTAAAACCTCTCATATGTCGCAAAATTAATAAAAAAATATTTTTTAAATATAAACTGTATTAGCACAATTTTTTTAAGTATCCCTAATGATGTCTAGAGTGAGGTGCTACAATGTGACATAATTAATTTAGCAGGCCTTCATAAATCATCATCTTCAAAAAATGTTTTTTTCGTTTTTCTCAAAACCGTTGTTCCGGCACATAGGAGGTCTTAAAGTCGCAACGACGAATTGTTCACTTAGCTTTAGCTCGTGTTTCGCCAAAAGTTATAAGTTGTGATATTCTCAGTTGTTTATATTCTAAGGTCTGAATGTATTGCCCTTCTCGCCGGGTCGCTGCTTTCACACTTGCTATTTGTCTGTGTTGTACACTACTTTAGCAGATATTAGAGTTGGAAGATCGTTTTGAAAATTCTGTTGGTACCCTTTTAAATCATGGGATTTAATATTGAGATAGGATATAGTAAACAGAAAAAACACGATCAACACAACATTTTTATGAAGTTCTGATATCCTTCAGTCCTTCATCATTGGCTTTGATAGTTGCTTGAAGACACTTTTTTTGGTGACTAAAAAGGTCTATGCGGAAACGACAAAGTCTTCCGCAATTGGGACGAGGGTAGGTATCGGTTAGTGGCATAACATTCGATTTTGATGCCTCTTAATGCATTTCATTAACTCATAAAAGAATAATGACGATTCATTACTTCTTACTTTCTTATTAATCCTTACTTGGTAAAATTAATAATGTGGAAGTGTCTGTGTTTGTCATTCCTTCACTTCAAAATGAAGCAGCAGATAGTTGGAGGTAATAAAGTGACACACGCTCCTTTTTACTGCGAATAAAAAAAGGAGAAAAGCTAGGATTTAAAAACCAATAAAAATATGATCTACTTGGTCAAGACCAAAAATAATTATTTGTATATTGTGACTGCAGATTATCTTTTTATTAGAACATATACGTCCCACACCTGTTTCATAAAATTTTATTATTGTTGGTTGTCAAGTCAGACCTAAAAAAAACGTAAATAATAATAAGAAGAAAACTAAAAAAAAAATTAACACTATTGAAACAAATAACATTAAAACACGTATAAATACATTTCAATATACGTATACAGTATACGTTACACAAGTGTAACATCCACAGGTATTGGCTGTTTAGATTTACGCGATACCCTTACCGGGGTGGGCAAAGGTAAACAAAGAACTTTATTGCCGAATGCTTCGTTGACCCACCTTTCTACACTTCCTTAGAAAATAGATATTTCTTTTTAGTGATCAAGAAGAAAATATACGTTTTCCAAGCAAGATTTACTAGGCATGGATTAAGTAACATCAAATTGGTGTTTACAAAAATATTTGTGATAAAATACTTAGGATTTAGACATCCATTGGGATATAAGAGACAGCTTAGCAAATACTCAAATAGTGGAATCTATCCATAACTACACACATCAATACGGTCTAGGGATATTGCACGATTTTTCATACAGAAGAGGTCTGTTTGAGATGCTATAAAAGCATACTCGAGATATGTGGAGGGCTATAATTTTCAGACAAGCAAGTATTAAAACTGAATTTTAAATTCTAGTCAATAAATGTTGTTTTACTTGAAATTTGTGAAAACGTGACGAAAATAAAAAAAACTTGCTAGAATTCGACCATTTTCATACAAAAAGCAGGCAAAACCCGTATATTCTTTAGAATACATACATGCACTCACGCCTTGTACCTCTGTCGGGGTAGGCAGAGCATCATGTGGTTCTGACGCCACGGTTGCTATACACTCTAAGAGTTATTAGATGAAACATAAAATAGTGGTGACAGATTGTCAGCCTTTCGCCCACAATACAACAATAACCTCATCCCAATTACTGACTATTACTGTATGCCTAGGAAGAGTTGGCAGCTGGCACATTCAAAACTTAGATTCGAGTCCAGCATGAAAGGGAATTTCAGTAGAATTCTTGAAAATTCTATTAACTTAAACTTAATTTTAAATAAAATTAGCTTCAGAACTAAGTATGTAACAGAAAAACTAAAAGAAGATAAGCTAACCCTCGTGTCAAGTATCCTCGAGCCAGCAATATATTTCTGTGCTAGTTCGAGTTAGCAAATGTCTCTATAAAAGTTCCTCTTCGTAACGGTTCCGTTTTAAAACTGTTATAGCCTGTATAACTTAACTGGGTTAACGGAAAATTAAATGCATTTCCATTTTTATAAATATCCAAAGTATTACAACATAAAAATCATGTAAAATGTAGGCATTTCGGTAATTATAGTTTTTGAAGTGAAAACTTCTTTAGCGGCGGCACTTTTAGTATGGGGAAAAATGTTAAACTCGCGACGAACTCGCGTCAGATCGACAGATGTCACATGACCCTGATCGAAAATGCGTAGGATAGGGTTGCCACCTTTTTTGAAGCGAAAACTTCTTTAGCAGCTTTGTGTACTTTGAAGTGTGGGTGGAAACCCGGACGGATGGCAGCGCTATAGTAAAATTATCTCTGTGACAGATGTCAACGATGTCAACGATTATTCGCACATAATGCGCAAATACCGATAGACTATTTTACTAAATTGGAAGTAGACAGTTTGGTCTAGTGGAAAAGTTGAAAGGTTGTAAGCAGCAGGTCGAGGGTTCGAATCCTAAAAGAATAACGGACTCTTTTTGTGTATTTTGTTTTATTTCTATATTAATACACAACGTTAATGTTCAAGTTTTCACTTCTGCCGATACTCCCGGAGTGCAACCCGTTGTTTTTTTTGTAGATTAAGACAAACATGAAGATAAACTACGTATAAACTTGATTTGAGTAACTACAAGCTTAATTAGTGTGAATGAAACAAATAAATGTCTCAATGGAAGAACCAAATGTTTTTCCATAGAGAAAAGTAGTACTATTACTTTGTTTCTGTTTTATTTTCTTTTACAAATAAGACCAACAATGGGGAAGAGGCATACCACATGCTTTAAAGAAGGCTCCAACAATAATTATGTACTTACAAATTATAAATAGGAATAAATATTTTTGTATTTTTGTATTTTTACCGACTTCAAAAAAGGAGGAGGTTCTATGTTCGACTGTATGTATTTTTTTTATGTATGTTCGAAAGAGTATTACTCCAGAGGTGGTCCCATATAAATTTTATCGAAAATGATTCAGCGCTTTAAAAAATCAACAAAACAAAAAAATACTACAAACCAGAACATCATCTAAATAAATTAGTGACATTCTCGTATTTTTATTTTTTTATTATAAGATGGGTTAACTCTTGACCTCAATCTTGACCATAAGGTCAAAGATGAGGCCGACTATGGAGCGAGTTAACACATAAAATACCTATAAAGGCACCGGTACTCCAACGCATCGACAAAACACAGCAAGCTGTTTGGGGTCGGACTTCAGTAGGAGGGTGGTCGCGAACCAGACGGCCCTTTACAGAGCCTACCACACCGCATTAGACTATAGGACGATACCTCAGATTCAGAAAAAATGATGTGTCGTTGCCTGGGATGGATTACTAGGAGGCAGGTCTCATTTGTGTTTCCATAGTCACCTCTTACGACACCCACGGAAAGAGATGGGGTGGTGTTATTCTCAACCGATCACCACACGCTCAGTTAACCGATCACCACACGGTCAAGTGGAAAATCATTTATTCAGAACTTTTCTATATTCCTAGAGTTCCACAGATTTCTTGAATGAAGTTGGGTTAGGTTAGGTTAGCTTAGGTTAGCTTAGCTTGGGGTGCTAGGTCAGGTAACCTCCACGAGCGCCCTGCCCATTGTCAATCCTCTTGAATCCGTTCGGGGGGAAGGGCAATGAGTCTGGGACGATGCACCCTGGGCATCGGACAACAACTTTTCTTCGGAATTCTTGTGGTCCGATGGCGAATCACCTGACACTGGCGCGGAACGGGACCGTTTTGGTTAGACCGTCCCGCGCAGAGGGCTCTCCACACATCTCTCTGATGAGCAGAGAGTGTCGTGGACGAGCGAGGGGGAGGCGAGCGGCACTAGAGTGCTGCTCGGTGAGGGTGGCGTGCGTGCCAAGCGTAATTGGCACGCGCGAGGGGGGAGATCTCTCGCTGTTGACTGGAGCTTACTCCATGGTTGACGGCGAGACATCTCCGTCAAGTGTCTCCCCCTGTGAAATGGTATACTCAGGGGGAGACGCAGGGAGAGGTGCAGGAGGGGGGAGCTTACCGCGGGCTTCCCCATCCTCCGCAAAGGGGCTGGATGCATGAGAGGGGCTATGAATGCGG
Organism: Aproaerema taeniolella; assembly: GCA_949987775.1. Lineage (NCBI taxonomy): Eukaryota > Metazoa > Arthropoda > Insecta > Lepidoptera > Gelechiidae > Aproaerema > Aproaerema taeniolella. Next base: position 12,385,191 of record OX465254.1, read on the forward strand.
GCTCCTTTTATGCATCCTAAAAAGAGGCCTGGTGGCAGTCACAGGGGAGACTGTCATCGGAAAACAGGCCTCGCGATTGGAAGGCGTGCAATGTGTTCTGTGCACGCCTTCAAAAAAGGCGGTAAATGCGGGGGTCAGGTATTGGCCTCCCGCGAGATGGGGACCGCTTCCTTTTAGCGGTCCATCGCCCGGTGGGGTCACAGACGAATGCTAACGCGATACCTGTGCCCTCACCTAAGGCGGGAGAAGGAACACCTTGGGGTTTTAGTCGGTTCGAGTCCGACATAACCCTCCTGCTGCCCCTGCGGCGAGGGGTATGCGTGGGCATTTCCCCAAGTAAAAAAAAAAAAAAAAGGTTAGCTTAGCTTAGCTTAGGTTTTGTAAGTTGTTGTTGTTTGAAGGGCAAAATCCTTGCTAAATCTTAAATAAAGCTTTTTTCCAGAGACATTTTTCTATTACCTTTTAAGTAAGTGAACCCTGCATTACTATTAGACTGAGAACACAGATTTCCACTTCAGTACCAAAAAAATTTATAAAACCGTTTAAATATTGAATTTTTCCCTAACGACCAACTAACCAGTAACCACAGTACCACATTAGGATCAAATCGTGTAAGTCAATCAAATATACACGCAGATTAATGGCATAATGTTACTGTGTACATTACAACACACAAAGCTGATTATCATGGTTAAATGTGCATAATTCTACTATACCTACTTATTGAAACCTTCATAACGTGAATACAAATTTTCATAAACGCGCGTAGCGTAATCCGCCCCTCTTTTGACGTTCAAATGCAAATTTTGAGAATTCCACCGTTTCAATCCTTTCACAAAATCAGAGATTCAAATCGCGATCCTAATTTCGGAGTTCTCTTTTGCAAGAAAATATTCTCATTCATTCTCTCCTCCCCCTTTCGAAATGAAGTTCTTGGTTTGCAAAATTATACATTGTACTTAGTCACGGAAATACTGAAATGTTTTGGTGATTTAAATTAGAATGAAATTGAATAAACGTGATTCCTGTCACTAAGATACCAAAATAATTAGAAAGCCAAAGATTGGCTGATTTGAAATACAGTATTTAATTAAAACGCTGTCATTCTTTAAGATCCTTAAAATATTTAAGACTCTCGCGTCTTTAGCATCAACCTGTCAAAAATCCAATAGACGACATATTTAGGTGAAATATTCAGAGATTTATTTTATGAAACAATAATTTAATGACAGTCGTCGACGCCAAATGACCTCAGATTTTTTAAAAGTACAGTCACTCAAAAGCAACACAGTCACTGCACATTTATGGTAACTTCTTATTTCTTAAGTGCAAGTGAAACGTCTATAATATTCGATTAAAGCATGATTTCGTGCGCCATCAAACATTAATAGAATGGAACTGAACCTTATACTCAATAAGATTAGTAAGCGTTATATAATGTATACCCGAGCAGATCAATTAAACTCAGGGCGCTGATTTGAATTTCCTTTAGCAGTCGATTAATCGTTGCTACCAGACTGTAATAGACCCCATGATATTATTAAACATCTGTTGTCAACATAAGTCGATTTCTTTCTGTTTGTGCGTACGTCTTATACAAATACAAAATTCTTTATTTGCTTTACAAATTGTTTGTTTAAAACTAAGTGTTGGAAAGTCAAAAAGTCAAAAGTCAAAAGTGTTTATTTCATTGAACATATAAAATGATACTTGAACACGTCAATATTATGAATTACATTAGCACTTTTGGCTTTGCGCCTATTCGCAAAGGTGCAGTCTTCCTCAGGAGAAGAATAGGCAAGAAACTCCGAGGGTCGCTCTTTTTAAGTCAATCATATAAATTTTCTTACTTTTAATTTTATTCGACTTAATATCTGAATAACTCTGGAGCTGAGCAATTTATTCCCATGGTTGCTTGTCTAACAGATAATCCGAAATTCTATAATAGCCCTTTTTACAAAGTTTTTGTTTAATTATCGTCTTGAATTTTTCTAAAGGTAGGTTTTGAATACACATGGGAATCTTATTGTAGAAGCGTATATATTGACCCATAAAAGAGTTTGTTACTTTGTAGAGACGGCTGTCTAGTATATCCAAGTTATGTTTGCTTCTAGTGTTTACATTGTGCCTATCACAATTTTTCTTAAACAATTGTTCATTTTTCTTTACATATAAAAGATTATTAAATATATACTGGGACGCAAATGTCAAAATATCTATTTCCTTAAATCTATTTCTAAGAGACATTCTAGGTCTCAATTGATAAATCGCGCGAACAGCCCTTTTCTGCAGGACAAATATCTTATTAATGTCGGCAGCATTACCCCACAGCAAAATGCCATATGACATTAGGCTGTGGAAGTAACTGAAATATACGCTTCTCGCGGTTTCTACGTCCGATAATTGACGGATTTTTTTAACCGCGTAAGCTGCTGAACTGAGTCTGTTCGCTAACTTATCAATATGAGGACCCCATTGAAGCTTTGCGTCAATAGTGATACCTAAGAATACAGTAGATTCTACAACTTCCAGTTTTTCATTTTTAACCTGTACATTGGTATGAAACTGTTTAACGTTAGGCAAGGTAAATTTAACACATTTGGTTTTTTTCTCGTTCAAGAGTAAGTTATTTGCAGTGAACCATTCAACTACCTTTGAGATCGCAATATTCACGTCGTCATAATTAGTGTCATATCTTTTCACTTTAAATAAAAGTGATGTGTCATCTGCAAATAATACGATCTCATGGGCCTCTTTAACAAGAAAAGGCAAATCATTAATGTACAGGAGAAACAAGAATGGTCCTAAAATTGAACCCCGCGGGACGCCCAGACAGACTTTGGACCCAGGTGATCTAGTGCCGTTAACCTCAACCTTCTGGATCCTATTACACAAATAAGATTCCAGAAGCCTAAGTGCATTTCCTCTTATGCCATAGTGATGTAATTTTCTGATTAGAGTCTCATAGTGAACACAGTCAAAAGCCTTGGACAAATCACAGAAGACTCCAAGAGCATCATGTGAATCCTCCCAGGCCTCAAAAATGTGACGAATAAGTTCAACACCGGCATCGGTTGTTGAACGACCCCGTGTGAATCCAAATTGATTAATATTCATAAGTTTATTAGCATAGAAGTGAGTAGTTATTTGACTAAGGATAATTTTTTCAAAAATTTTGCTAAGTACTGGTAGTATTGAAATAGGTCTAAAGTTGGTGGGGTCAGATGTACTACCAGCTTTAAACAGAGGAATTACTTTACTATGTTTCATCAAATCAGGAAACACACCACCATCGACACAACTATTGAAAATAAACACTAAATGTGGAGCAATACAATCTATTATACAATTTATTACTTTTACTGAAAGACCATCAAGGTCCGCAGTCTTTTTCATGTTTAACATTTTAAAAGTTTTAAGAATGTCAACAATTCTTATGTGTGAAAAACTGAAATGAACCTTACTTTCGTCTACATTTTGCTTGAGTAGCGATTCAGCGAGAGCGGGAGATGAGCCAAGTGATTGAGTAGTGGAGACTGGAATGTCAGTGAAAAACCTTTCAAACTCTGTAGCAATAGCTACATCGGAAGTTAGGATTTTGTCATTAATATTGAGCTTAAAATCAAACTTGCGAGCCTTAACCCTTCCCGTCTCACTATTAATAATTTTCCAAGAAGTCTTAACGATATTACTACTATTTTTAATTTTGTTTCTAACAAACATAGCCTTCGCCGCTTTACATACACGTTTAAATGTTTTGGAATAAGCTCTAACATACGCAACAAAAGTTTCAGGATGGTTATATGCTTTCTCACCATAGAGATCATATAGCCTTTCCCTGCTTTTGTGAATTCCCACTGTCGCCCAATCACTAAACTTCAAGGAGTCATTAATTTTTAGCGTCTTGGATTTAAACACAATGTCATATTCTTGCTTAGATAAACTGAGTACAGAGTTATAAAGTTTGTTAGGATCATCACTCTCAAATCTTAGATCTGGTAGTTTGGTGATCATATTACTTCTGTAATTCTCAAGCCTTATGTCACTAATAGGCACATATTTGATACCTCTTTCTACAGCCTTTCCACGAAGCGCATCAAAGGAAACTAGTTGGCCCGAGTGATCCGATGGTAACTTGTGGATAACAGATTTTTCCGAGGGATCAAAATTTGTATATATGTTATCAAGACACGTTTTGGAAGTTGCGGTAATTCGTGTAGGCTCTAGTTTTGGAAGTTGCGGAGTCCCCTAGTATACGAAAAATCGCCCGTGTCAGGAGGCTCCGCTCTACCATACAATATTAAACAAGTAGAACAAAATATTATGAAACAAATAAAGTGAGTGCCTGTGTGTGTGTGTGTGTGTGTGTGTGTGTGTGTGTGTGTATGTATGTCTGTGTGTGTGTGTGTGTGTGTGTGTGTGTTTTCAACGTTTAGTTTAGACAGTGCAATATCCTTTTCAAATAATATTCCAAATAATATCCCAAATGAATATATAAGCGCTGCAACATTTCGGAAGTCAGTGCAACTCTGACGCAGCATCATGCAAATGAACGTAAAAGCAAATTTGTGTCCCCCAAAATGCAAACCGCTTACAAAGGGTTTAAATTTGCAATTCTATCATATAGACGCGGATAATACGTCCAAATGCAAAACTGATGGTATAGTTTGACGGTTCGCCTAACTACTGTTTAAACTGTACGAGTGTCAGAGTTCCGTGCTCAAATAAAGTTGGGAATCACAAAACCAAATTCAGGTGCATTCATATCGAGCAACAGCAATTCGTACTGATAAACATATTTACTACTAGCTTTCCGCCCAGGACTTCGTTCCCGTGGGAATTCGGGAAAATCATGTACCCTATGTTCATTACGGACAATGTAGGATTCTAATGGTGAAAGAATTTTTCAAATCGGTCCAGTAGTTTCGGAGCCTATTCAATGCAAACAAACAAACAATAAAATCTTTCCTCTTTATAATATTAATATATATACTGTGTATCTATCTGTGCTAAACAGGTTAATCTTCAGCGATCTATAGGAAGCCAATTTGAAGAAAAACGATGGTACTGAGAAAAATAAAAAAATAGCCACTCGATAGCTGTCGAGAGAGTTAGGCCAGTGTTCACCAAAAATTTAACCAACGATTAGCAGCTAACCAGAGATTTGGCAATGTCATTTTCATACTTTTTTTTGACATTTTGTCTGGTTAGCTTCTAACCGCGGTTTAACCGTTGGTTATATTTTTGGTGAACACGGGCCTTAATTGTACTAACTCTATATAAAATAAATATGTATCACCCCCGGCATTCGATTACTTATGACTTTGAAACGGCTGAACTGATTTTGATGAAATATACTAAGAACCATCCCGATTACTACTGGAAGAGACTGGAAGAGATCCCTTTAGGGATATGTCCGCATTTGCACATCTATGTATATTTTGTATTAGTCTGTAAGAGTTTGCAATAAAGAGTTTACGTCAACTTTCAAATTAAAAAAATCCATATTGAAATCGCTCCACTCGTTTAAGAGCTACGATACCACAGAGAGACACACAGATACACAGACTTACAGATACACACGTCAAACTTATAACATCCTTCTTTTTTGTCGGGGGTTAAAAATAAGTTCATGCGAAAAATCACTACTAGAGTTGGTTTATTAAAACCAAATGTTTTTATCTCAAGAAAAGAAAGTAAGCGTTAAACTGTCTTTAGTGACCCTACTAAGTCCACAAATTAAAACCGTTTGAAGAATACAAATCGGCCCGCGTCACCCAAGAAAGAACAAGATAATTTGCTGGACAGTGATAAATTAATGAGTAAATAAGGACCGATAACAATCTCGGGCAAAAACCACCGGCGCTCGACCCGTCGACAAAACGCACCCTGACAAATGAACGCTATCTCGGAAAAAATAATTGAGCCATTTGAATGCCGCACCCAGCAAAGCCAAACAAATGGACTTTTTCTATTTTACGGCTTTAGAGCCATCTCCGGTCACTAATTTATACTTCAGTTCTAATAAGAGCGCATTTGCCAAGTTCAAACACGGCTTTTACAGTTCAGATTAGATATTTTACTTAGAAACCAATCTCTTGTCAATATTCTTCTTATCGTGTAGGTATAGTCAAGTGTGTGGCGAACTTGGCTGACCCTGGTGTCAGAGTTTTCAAGCCGCACAATGGCCTCTGACTTGGTTTTAACGACTGTAGTCAATCGACAACAGCCGGGACCGACAGCTTAACGTGCCCTCCGAAGCACGGAAACGCTCGTGATAAATTGCCACTTTGGTCACCCATCAGGTTCCATGCCTCTGTGTACGTTGCTTTACTTCACTAACCGGTTGAGATCAGCGAGCGCCACTGAGCTACGATCTCTTGTCAATGACAATGCGGATTTTTTTATATCCGTCACCGTAATATTGTCAAACCCGTAATATTGTAATTTGACTTAGTTAATAAATATTGTAATTTGACTTAGTTAATTAGTTAATAAATGCAACCCTAGTGATTACAGGAGCGATGAGAACCACTCCATCAGCTGCCTTAGATGTATTATTGGGATTGCATCCTCTGGACTTGGAAGTTAAAAAGAGAGCTATGGAGCAATGGTATAGGATGAAGTCAAGCCTTGAATGGAAAGGGAACTTCATGGATAAAGGACACACCATATTAGATGGAAAGTATGGAGAGAAGTTGTCAATGATACTCTCTAATAATGACCTCATCAGGAAAAAAGTAATCTTTGACAAAAAATACAGGATCCATATAGGAGCTAGAGAAAGCTGGAGCTTGGACATACAAGATCCAAAGATAGTGTGCTACACTGACGGCTCCAGGAAAGAAACAACAAAACTATCAGGACTGGGAATACACATCATGAACCAGGTAGATGGCCAAGTTACCATGCACCTGGGAAGATGCGCTAGCGTTTTCCAGGCTGAGGTACTTGCTATTACAGAGGGTGTCAGAATCATAGACAGCATGATCACTGAAAACAAAGAGAACATCATAGTATACAGTGATAGCCAGGCTGCTTTGAAGGCACTAAACAGAGCCGAAACTAACTCGGCCCTAGTAACAGAATGTAAGGAGGCTATTAACGCCTTAGCTAAAAAGACTAAAGTTACCATTGCCTGGGTGCCGGGGCACGAAGGACATATAGGTAATGAGATTGCAGATGAGCTAGCAAGGAAAGGGGCCGATGAGACATTCATCGGCCCGGAACCCAGGCTACCTATATCAAGTAAAATCAGTAAAGGAATAATAAGCAAGATCATAACAGAAGAAGCCAATTTAAGATGGAAGCACAACAAACAGTGCCGTCAGGCAAAAATCTTCCTAAAGACATATGAAAAAAGAAAGTCGAAGCAACTTCTAAAGCTAAATAGAAAGGACATCAGGATTGTAGTGGGTCTGCTCACGGGACACTGTCCTTTTAACCGACACCTAGCAATAATGGGCCTAAAAAGTGATCCCACATGCCCAGAATGCGACAAGGAGGAAACAAGTCTCCATTTCCTGACTGAGTGTCCAATGTACGCGCTGGTAAGATGGGAGACAATAGGCATGGATGAGGTAAAAGAAGAACAAATACAAGAGCTTAACATAAAGGATATAATCGGGTTTGCTAAAGCTTCGGGTAGGTTCAAAGAGGTGGAACTGTCAGTGCAGAGGTAAAACTCATGCGCTGTTGTGGGGAACTGGGTGAAATGGTCCCAAATGAGTGGACTGATCACCCGCCTGTGCCTGACGGGCGTCCCCTCCATAGATAGATAGATAGATAGTTTATAAACTCTCTGTACTTTATGAACTTCCTCATTATTTTTTAGATTGACGGATTTTTTTATAATATTAATGCAACCTAACCTAACCGAAGCTAAAGAAGCCTAAAACTTAACTTATCCTAATGTCATGCAGGTGGCCCCTAAAGTTCCGTAAAGGACATCATTCACAGCCCATACAAAAATACCAATTTTTTAAAGTGGCGGCCAAAAAAGGTAAAGTTATTATTTCGAAAGAACATAATATTATTCTAAACATTTTTTAATATTATAGCTAAGCTGTACGACCATTACTAGATTTGTTCTTGATACTTATAAATCTGGATTTTAAATGTTCCGGCCATAGAAAATAGTGTTTCAATAGATTGTCATACAAAACATTTTTCGTATTAGGTCAAAGGTTTAAATTCTAGATTTAAAAATGCATTTAAGCTTTAAAATCTAGATTCTAGATTTCTAGAAATCTAGATTTTTAAGCTTAAATTATTCTAAACATTTTTTAATATTATAGCTAAGCTGTACGACCATTACTAGATTTGTTCTTGATACTTATAAATCTGGATTTTAAATGTTCCGGCCATAGAAAATAGTGTTTCAATAGATTGTCATACAAAACATTTTTCGTATTAGGTCAAAGGTTTAAATTCTAGATTTAAAAATGCATTTAAGCTTTAAAATCTAGATTCTAGATTTCTAGAAATCTAGATTTTTAAGCTTAAAAAAGGAAAATTCGTAAAGGTCGTACAGCTTAGCTGTCATAATAAAAAAATGTCAAGAATAATGTGTCCTTTTGAAATAATAACTTTACTTTTTTTGGCCGCCACATTTAAATTTTGGTACGTTTTGAATGATGTCCTTTATAATTTTACCAGGCAGATTGTAATATATCTCGAGAGAAACTGTAATATTACGGTTTTCACAATTTTCCGGTGACATAATCTATGTCTTTCGAAATTTGTTACGTATACTCATATGATATTTGAATGATTAGTTAGGTATACCTTCACGAATAAAATGAGTAATTTGAGTTTAACTAGTTGCTCTAAAACCAAACCAACGCCTCGACTAAATATAGGTAGGTTTCAACTATTCATCCTATAAAACCATTTTTGCAAAAACTGTCACTATTTGCATCACCATGAATTACTTACCATTGAGATGACAGCATTTCAAGAGAATATCCCGGAAAACTGGACATTATTCCTGGCAACGATTCAAAAATGGTTAGTGCTAAAAACAAACTCTCATAACTTGTTACGAATGTTATTCGTGCTGACTTCAGAATATCTGACTACTCTTCAGTTCGAACTTTATGACGGAACAAAAAATTTTTTAAAGCACTTAATAATAAAAATACTTCATCTATGTATTTTAAATAACTTTATAGAAAAATAAATCGGGAGATTTTAGATAGCTAGGTATATTGCTCGCACGTTTTGCCCTGATCACTGAATGAAAATCACCTGAAGCAAAAAAAAAAAAATAGTAAGTTATAAAGTTATTAATAATTAAGTAGTTTATGATCTAATTTAAAAAAATATGTCGTCATTTTGCTAACATAAAAATAACTGTCATCTTAAGAATTCATAAATTGTTAATGTGATCTGATAGACAATATTTTTCATTTTATCACTAGGTTGATAACATCGCTTACAAAGTATGTTTTATTTTAAAATGCGCTGTCTATAAAATTTATGAATTTTATTATAAAACCATACCTTTTTGATGTGGATCAAAATTAAATTCTTAGCTTTCATATTAAATTTATCGTAGTTTTGCATAAGGGTAGGACGGTCTCCTTTAGTGGGTATGTCATTTATTGTATTAAAATAGGAGAACTAAAATAGATTACCTAAAGCTTTGTCTTATAGCTATATAATGTTGTTATCAAATCAACTACCATTTAAATTCGAATATAAAATAACATTTGCCTTTTTTAGCCTACCTGGACCTAAATCTAGTTCAATCAACTGCCGACACTAAAGAGAAAGAAGCATATTTGTTCTCAAAAATATTTAGCTGATACGACAGCTCAGTCTATAAATCTTGATCTTGACGTCTTATCTCGTTTATGATAGCGTCGGCTTTCGTAATACGAATGTGTGACCTGACGTACTGCATGTATATATGTATGTACATTGCATGTATGTATGTATGTAAACACTCTATAGCACAAAAACAGGTAGATAACACAACCAACAACAAAGAAAACGGACTGTAGAGGAATTTCCACCAGCTAACCCATGAGAGAAACAAAAGGAGACTGCACGTAACCCAACAATGCATTTTGAATTTATTCCAGACACTTACTTTATTCTTAGACTAGCTTTACGCCCGGGACTTCATTCCCGTGGGAATTTCGGAAAGTTATGTAGCCTATGTGTTAATTCAGGGTTATAAGTGGTGTAACTAACACGACTTTGTTTTATATATTTAGATTTATCAATTTCGACCAGTAAGTTGCAACTAAGTTACGATATTAATATTAGCAATATTATCAACATCAGGAGCTTTGTCCCACTCCTTCCCAAGTTGTCACAATCCACCTTATCATATTAATAATAGTTTCCGTCTCACGAAGCGTTTCTATCCCAGAAACTAATTAATGATATCCTCTTATACAGTCTCGCCGTACCGGTACGTACCGTCCCTGTTTATTAATGTACCGCATTATTCAGACCACCGCAGATGGAACTTGGACATAAAGTACCAAGTTATATTCATCTCGATAGAGCTCCGTGCGGAAACTCCACTTTTGTTATAGTTATCAGTCTTGACTTAATTTCACTTTTTGTTTATTAATGTCGTTGTTTGCAGTTAAACTAAAAAGATCAACACGTTTAGCTTAACAAGGTAAATATTGTAAAAGTTCTTTTTTTCTACCCTTGCAGAGTAATCTATGACATGGCATCTATTCAGGGCCTCGATTCTGTAACTTCAGTTGTGTACCGATGGAATGGACGCCATTTTATCTGTTCAGGTGGCGAAATTGAGAACTATCCAAATTTCATACATCTAATGACATTTGCTTTGACCGGTGGTACCACCGCCAACTGAATTTTCAGTTGCTAGGTAGTTTGCAACTTTACGTTCGGTTGGTGGTGGCGCTGCTGGTCGAGGTCGTTGTTAGCAAGTATATGAAAATTAAATATTTCTCAATCTCGCCACCTGAACAGATAAATAGGCCTCCATTCCATTGACACACAACTGAAGTTACAGAATCGGGGCCCTGGACGGTGTCGGGTGTATATCGGATGTCAAACATCGTCTCTCTTGCGCTATAACAGATGACAGTGACATGTGTTGACTAGCACCGATTGCATGTCGATTGTAAACATAGAATAGTTGCTCTGTTCAGAATAGTAAAATTAGTTTTAGATCTGGAAATTTATAATAACTGACCTTTTAGAATATGTTGGAACACGTTTCAGGATGAAGCTCAAGAATGTCTCAAGACTTCCCAAGTGGAATAGTCCTGGAATGACTAGAATTCTTATGTGCAAACCTAAAGTCATTATAAACTATATTTTTTTTATTCGGTTGCATTTTTAATATACAAAATGTTGAAGACTTCAGATTTACTCTCTAGTGCTTCAGATTCAACTTCAGATTTACTCTCTACTCTCTGTGTCAAAAAAAACCGGAGATTTCCTTAGAAATGCTAGAATGGGTTTAGAGCGATAGCAGGACACCATCAGTAATTATAAACGTCCGGGTTTGGAGAAAAATGAGTCTAATTTTCCTGGAGTATTATTTAGAGTTGCCACGAATAGTGATTTGGCCGAATACCGAATACCGAATATTCGGCAACGCTGTCGGCCGAAGCGCCGAATATTCGGCGGCTGAATATTCGGCACAAAATACATGCTTGTCGAGCGCGTAGGTAATCAAGAGTAAGACAAGTCGTAACCTGTCTCCCTCGTTGCGGTGCATACGGCAGCGTGGGCGGGTACTATTTGTTTCCTTACAAATGGTGGTCAGCAAACGAAAAACAATATCCAAACCTTTCGAAGTTTGCTAAAGTTTACCTTTCTTCTCCTGTGAGTAGCGTGTACAGTGAGAGGTTGTTTTCGGAAGCTGGTATCATTTATGAAGAAAAGCGTAATCGTTTGCTACCAAAAAATGATGAAAAGCTTGTTTTTACCCATCACAACTTATCACTGATCAATTTTACTTATTAAGAGTTATAATTTAGTAATGAATACATTATAATCTTGAATATTATGTCGTCTTTTTTTCATGATTTGGTATTCGGTATTCGGCCGAATAGTACGTATTATTCGGCCGAATACCGAATAACAAAAAAGTGGCCGAATAGGCCGAATACCGAATAGTTGCCGAATATTCGTGGCATCTCTAGTATTATTGAGTAGTATTGGAGTATTGGGTGGAGTGGACCTTTTATACAAATTCATAATTATCACGGTATCGTTATAATAAATGTACAACCAAAATATCCAAATTTCCACCCATTTTCTTGTATTTACAAGATAATCGCAAACGTAGTTAAAGTGTCGTAGCGGTTACACAAAATGCGAGTAGCTAAATTTGTTTTAAAAGATTATTGAAATCCATTTCCATGAAAACCAGTAAAAATGGACGTAAAATTTATGAAGCAACGAGAAATGGAGCTTTCTTTCGAGTCCGTTTCCTAAATGACTGGCCATTAAGTTAAAAAGGCTCGGCTCAGTCTAAATCTGGGGAGGTTGGAGCCTAATTCCATTAGCACGATTATCTGAAGCTATTTACATACATATGACGATATATTTACATATTTTACTAAGACTTTGAGTTTGGGTTCTATGATAATTAAACAAGCAGAGAAAGCCAAATTAACAAGTACTAGACGTCTCCACAAATTGTTCATTCACAATTTGTGAGATTTTAAGAAGTGAACGAGATAAATGTTATCGTTTGTTTACACTTGAATGTAGATACTTTTTGTATCAACAATAAAATTTATTTATTTGTTCAAGTGGGGTACACACCAATATCCTACTTGGGCTAGCTTACTCAATTGTTCCCAGTAGTCCCCTCTAGCCCTGTCTCCCGGGGTGACAACTGGGAATTATCTTCCCGGTTGTCACCGGGATGACAATTCGTGCCGACTGTTCCATTTGAAAGCTGACTAGACGGGACAAATGGGAAGTCTATAGGGAGGGTGACATTTGCTACGATTCCTTCCCAGAAAAAAAACATGTAGTTACCATAGATATCAGCTTTTTTATTTATTGTGTTAATATAGAATCAAATAAAAAAATCATCACAATGTTTGGCTTACAACATAAGAAAAATATTAACCATCAAGCGTTTTATAAAAAATAATAACGTATAAAAGAAATAGAATCGGCATTAAAACAGAATCCATATCTTCGCGCAAACGCATATTTCGTAAAATCAAACAAACTTATAGATAATAGTTAGCATATTGTTTGTTGATATTTCTACGGTCCATCAAAGTCTCACTTTATAGTGTCATTGGCGTCCTAAAAGTTTGTTCGTTAGATTCGCCCCGATAGTATTGGCATGCAAATATCCTGAATGCCGCCAGCCTACGGGGGATAACACGGGACAGAGTTATTGACCATAAGTCAGAGATAGAACGGGACCAAACTAGCTACAATCTGCAATAAGTCAAATCCCTGATGGTAGTTTTGCGAACGGTCAACTTAGCTATTTGACTCCATCCATAAATAAGCTTTAGAACTTGTATTCAACTGAGTGACTTTTGTAAAGTGGGCACTTGTAGGCCAATGGCGGCCAGTCTTTGGAACCGATCAGTGAGGTAAAGCAGCGTTCAGAGAGGCAGGTAACCTGATGAGGTAACTATGACCATGTGGCAATTTCACGATCGTGTTGATTATTATTGGCGCTTTGGCGATTTAAAAACTCTGACAACAGATTTGGTCAAGTGCGTCACTTACCTACTTGATTATTATACCGAGAAGATAAGAAAAGAGAAGGAATTTTACTTAGAAACTATTTAAAAAAGGAATACCTAGAAAAAAGCTAGTTGTCAAAAAGAAAATAAAACAAAACTTAAATCAAATAGGACTGTGAAAATCTGCAATATTCAATGCAACAAAACATCTCCGACACATTTTTCTAAAAAATATCTACATATAATGATAAGATGACACTGGAATATCAATTTCATGACAAGCTTATCCTTCAAAAACGCATGGTAAGGAAAATAAGGGGGCTGGCTGACTTGTAGACATGCAAATATAGTGGTCGTATAGAGCAATTTGTGATGAATACATGCATGTTAATGTGGGAACATGAAATAATATTCTACGCCAGCTATATCAATTTTCCTCTCGTACCAATGAATCGAGTTATTTTAGATGGGTTTATTTACTAACTTGTGTTAGTGATTTGTGGATTTCACCAAGTTCCATGTGAATTGAACTAACTCCTTTTTGCATGGAAGTAAAACTAATATTGATTAGGTAATTTGATAGGTTTTTTTTTATTTTTGGAAGTGGAAATGACTACAGTTTCAGTGGGTGACACAAATAAAAAAAAACACCCGAATTGAGAACCTCCTTCTTTTTTTGAAGTCGGTTAAAAAAAGCCCCACGAATATATTAATGCCATCTTGGAGTAAAGACTCAAATTATAAGTACACATGGCAGCACATTAGGTTATACATGTCGACCTTTACATTCGCCCTCTCTCACAATTGCGACGGCTTTCGTATTGCAAATGGGTAACCTGACGTGCTGTCTGTAAATTAAAGTCATCATAATCCTTTATGAAGCGTATCATTTTGTTTTCTTTACAAGTAGCGGATCATTGTAATTATTACAATGACGTAATCTAGTCCTACATCTTAAATATACTGAAATTAAATTTCCCAGATTTTGTGAGAAATGAGCACACTAAGTACTAGATCCATCATCGCTGCTCTCACATAGAAAGCAATACTCAAAACTTAATTCGTCAACAACTTTTCAAATGGCTCAGAAATGGATGAAGCGTGTTCCCGCAAAATTTGCTATAAGATTCAGCAGAATTAATGGCTCAGACGGTTCTAACTTTATTATAATCTCTTCATTGGGCAATCCCGCGCCAAGCCACACGAACCAAATTATAGGGGCGACAGGGAAAAATAGATCCGCATTATTCTTCGGAAACTTTGCCTGCCAACGTTTCAGTCGAGATCGAGATGGATATATTGATAAGAGTAGATTGATTTAATAACTTTGACAAGTGTTGAAGTATAACATTTCTCATTTCTTTGTGTAAATGTTTTTCGGCCCTATCTGTCTTACTTGTGTATTTTAAAAATGTACTTTTGAAAATGGATGATTTACTCGTATTTATTGTGAGAGAATTTCGAAAAACCTTTCCTCATCTTTCATGTGGAAAGGTTTTTTGAAATGTAAATCACGATCAATTATATGTTGCCCAAGTAACAACAAAAGTCAAATTTTTATACAATATTCTTTTGATGGACCGCCGATGTCCGTACAAAAGTTCGGTCCTTATTTAATTTTCTCGAGTACATATATCTACCTGTATTTTCCCTCACAATGAAGCCCCTGTACACTTTATTCAAAAAGCTTTTAGTATTCAGTCCGAACAATGAAAGACGATTAGAGTAAGTGTTTTTTTTTATAGAATAAATCGCTTTTTAAAAAACAACACAGGTCATGGATTTGTAATTTGTTAAAATTACTGTTATTGTTTGCCTGACAGTGGTTTTTAAGTGTAAGGTTAGATTGAATATAAAGGTTTGTATGCCTTTAGATAATAATTATGGTTATCATCATAATCTTTGGTTTGTTTTTATGTACAAACATTGGTAAGACCTTCGTGAGACCACTAAGATAATAAACGTAACTTCCACATCCGCGGAAACTACAAAGTCGCGGACATGTATTGCGACGCCCTGAAAATAACATAGTACGTGTACCCCTAGAACTTCCTGCAACGAAGCTACGTCGACATCTATACATGGCAAAGAAGAACTTAAAAGAAAGTCAAATTGACGCTCACACTGTTCAAAACAAGGCAGATAAGAAAAGCCGACTCCAGATAATGCTGGTTCAGATCAGAACAATATGAAGAAGATTGCTAAGGCCTTTGTTTGACTTGATGCATTGAATGTACTCTGAAACTACGAGTATTCGTCCGATTAACATTTAAACCAATGTGGTCCTATGTTCTATACATAGCTTAAACTAAATATATCCTTATTGATCGATAACTGAAAAGGATATAGCAGAGAAGTATCTTACAACTAGCATTTGTCTTAGGAAAATGTTCGTTAAAAAGGAATTACTTACATACCCAAATGTTATAAATAGACTTTCTCTTCAGTCAAAAAAGAAGATTGAAAGAAAATAACAAATAAAACACTTATTAAAAGCCCGATACATTTTCGTTTCTACATGAGATGTGGAAGAAAAACGTACTTCCTAAACTCACTCTAGAAAACTTGCTCGAATTAATGTTGGCGAAATAAGTTACTCGTGAATAATTTCCCGAAAATTATGGATTGCCGAACTGCGCTCCATCAATGCCCGAAGTAACATATAGCCTCATATAACAGTCGTCCTCATTTTTGGAGGCAAAACAACTTTATCATATGAATTTATTTACCTTAGGTCTCCAGTGTAACACTAATTTATGACGCTCATTATTTTAGTTTCTCTTATTGTGTCTAAACAGAGTTTATGGCCAGAAAAATGTGGACGAATGGACACTGTTTTATTTATTTGGGCAAAGGAAACAGTTATGTAAATCGTTTACTGCATTCTATTAAATAAAGGTATGTAAATCGTTTACTGCATTCTTTCAATTTCCATTAAAACCAATTAAATCAAAAACTCATAAGTTCAATTAAGTCTAGTGATCAAGAGATCAAATTACCGTAATCCGAGTATACAACGATTTCTGTATTGCAATTTCCAACACTTTGACTTATTTTGACATACACTGTTACAAAACAACAATACTGGAAGAGCCGAAGAAAAACATGAAAGCCACAATTTTGGTAACAAACAGAATATGTTGGACACGCTTCAGTTGTTGTAAGCAGTATTGTATTTTGTTGGATACCATCATTGTGTTTTCGAGCATTTGTTTCCTTACGAAATGGCAGTTAGGGATATTTATTGGATGAACTTGCGTAGTATTGTACCATGACGCCACTTTTTAGGCAATTGTAGCCATTTTTGTACCGCTCTCTTGTGTACTTCGCGTGATGTATCGTAGGTAATAAAAGTTTAGATGGCGATTCTAGGTGATTTCTAAATCTATTTGTGTGAGATTTATTTTACAGTTGTTCTCTGAATGGCTTTATAAATGTTCTAACTTTACAGTTTCAAGGAGCCCAATTTTATTATGAAACTAGTTTTACAAATATACCATTAAATATATTTTTTTGGGTCCACTGACAGTTTGGGTAAACTGTTATAAAAAAATATCACAAGCCCTGAAGATGCTACTGCTGGAAAAAGCGATATTAAAAGCGATATGTTTTATTTTACCTAAAAATTTCAAAAAGTATATATTAAGTACCTCTCCATCCAAGGTCATGATTTAGATATAAATAGTTACCAAAATATGGCAAAGAAAGTACATTATGAACGGTTACATGAATATTTCCTACTGAACTATGAGAAAACGGAAATTGTTCTTAGAGTTTTAGAGCTCTTATTTTCCATGGAAAATAATGACCCGATCGACGAACTTTGTTTGAAGGCGCAAGTTTTTTAATTTACTGGAAGTTTATTATACTGACTTTGTAATTATTATGCTAAAAACTATAGGAAATAAAGATAGGTAGAAATATTTCTACAAAAATGAACTTGATATTGCTAAGTCTTAGACAAATAAACAACAACTGCGCTTATTACCACGTTTTATCCGACACTATGACGACACTAAAAACACACGTTCTATAGTAGTCATAAATTTAAGCAAGCATATTATTTTAATTTAACTTAATACTGCAATACAGCAGCTTCAGGAATACTTTGTCACATCTTGAAGTCACCATCAGGCCCTACTACCACGAAATATTCTTACTTCAATTTTTTACATTACATTTTATTACATCACATTAATGATGGCTTGGTCCCTGTTTCGCCTAAAGTAAGGTTACCTCAATATTGCTTTAAGACATCATGGTGGTAGCTCTGCTGAAATGTATTAATCAATTAGCTTTCCGTCCGCGGCTTTTGGAATTCGGTTATGTCGTACTTCTGAAGCAACTGTTAAAAATGTGTAGCCTATGTCGATTCTCTTACAATAAATATATCCAAAAACATTCAATTAAAATCGGTTCCAAAAACATTCAATTAAGACAGAACAACAGATGGATGTAAACTTCGTAGGTAAATGTAGCCTACTTAAACAGAAGTTTCGCAATAAAAATAAAAACCCCACTCTCCAACCAACCAACATTCCAAGTCCCACATTACTGACCGTAAACCTTTTCAATTATTATAATCCAGCGCACGCATAATAAAATCTGAGTGGCTGCCATCAGAAAGTCTTATTAAAGTTTACGACCCATCTTGTCTGTTGGACAGGACTTATGTAAATGAATGAAGGGTTTCCAACGGCTGTGTATCCTGGATTAAGGGCCTGGTCTGTTTTTACAACGCCACATGGTGTCGGGCTTAAAGCGAAACCCGGTGAAAGGGTGAGGTTGCCATTACTGTTGTTTATTAATTTTGAACACCCTTTGTCTTGTTTCTGGTCCTTGTTCTCCATGTTTTCGGTTGTGTCATTTCCTTATTGATTTTTAAAATGCTTGGAAAGCGAATATCTTGAAAAGGTATCGCAGATATTTTGAAGACGATTAAGTAAATAAACTTCATCTGTCTTGGCTAAAACGATTACGTACCGCAAGATATCCCTCGGAAAAGCTTAAAGAATTCTGTGCCCATTTATTAAAAATTAGCACAGAATTTCACAAAAATGTAAAAAAATTGTGAAAAGCGGGCCAACATTTCAGGAAATTTAAGAAATAGTGCCGTTTAGGCAGACCTTAGCGCTATTTATACAGGGCTTTAGGTAAATCTCTTTCAACCTCTCGGTTGCTAAATCAGTCCATGAAACTGAACAACTTTCCCAAGGAACATAGGTCAAAATACGAAAAAAAAAATTGAGTTCCCATACAAACTACATCAGCATATAGCGCATTTCGTATGGGAGATCAATTTTTTTTTCCGTATTTTGACCTATGTTCCTTGGGAAAATTGTACCTAAAGCCCTGTATAGGTCTGTTAAACATGAAATTGAATATGTCTTCTAGATTGACTTCCAAGCAAACTTTAGGCACACTTAATACAAATCAGTTTTAAGAAAACGTAACTCGGTCTTTGATATTCATAAAAAGTAGCAGTAGTCTAAAATTAAGTAAAAGTCTTGTAGAAAAATTGACATATTATGAAACTCTTTTAGGTTTTATAAAATTCAAGTTAAGATGAAGTTAAGATATGTTACCGGCTGATAAAAAAATATATTTGTTTGATTTAATTACTGTTCTTGCTTACTACTTGTATGTACTTACTTATTTATGTTAACATTCTATTGTACAAAACACATTTTTATTTGTGTTTTTTTTCCAGCCGGTCCATTATTAATACCTTACCTTATTTATTAAGCCAAATCTATTAAGATAAATAAAAGCATTGAGCGTAATGTTTCATTACTTGATTATATTTTTCGTAAGAAAATGTTTTTTCTTTAAATCTTATTTACTTTTCTTAAGAAAACAATTGAATAATCAGGTCCAAAAAAAACTTTACTTAGAAAATAAAATTATTTAATAATGGATAAAAAATCCTACGCAGTGGTAATACAAGATTGTATTTTATTTCTTTAACAACTCAATCTTTAGGACAAAGCATTTATTATCTTGGGTGATCTCGTTTTAGAGTTACTAGAACCACATAATCTCTTAGCTGCATAAAATACGTAATAAACAAAGAGAAAAAAAGTAAAAATACAAATTTATAAAAACACTAGCTTTTTCCCGCGGCTTTCATTCTTGACCTTTACGTGTCCGTTTGTTTGCTTCAAGGTATATCTTGATGAAGTTTCGAGTCAAAATGTAAAAAAAAATGTTTTCCCCATACAAACTTTGAACCCCCTTAAGGATTGAAATTCGAAAAACCCTTTCTTAGTGCTTGCCTACGTCATAAAAGACACTTTTTTGCCAAATTTCAGCCTTGTAGGTTTATGGGTTTGGGCTGGGCGTTGATCAGTTAGTGAATCAGGACCTCCAATTTTATATATGTATAAGATAAGATACTAGCTTTTTCCCGCGGATTCGGTAACTTTTGTGTTACCCATCCAATATTTATTTTTAGTTATTACCTATGCTACCCGTTAATCAGTTCATAATGTTTTACTTCTTAATTGGCTGTAGGTATATATTTTTAATGTAAGCGCAATGTCATACAATATTTTTAAGCTGTGAAGTTTACAATAAATTTTACCTATACCACGTTATTTTTTAATCAGTACGCAAAGTTTATACGTAAAGTTTATGAAAATTTGAATGACCCGTATTTTTTTGTTTTATATCGTTTCATATAAAAATTTCAAGCTAGATCGTCTGAAGCATGAAAATAAAAAAATTTGGAAAAAAATTTACATAGTCCAATTGACTTGAAACTTTGTTATAGTACTCTTGAACACAATTTGTGACAACGGTGTTTCTGCGTTTTACAAATTTCATCCGCTAAGACGTTTAAAAGGGGTATCAAAATCTGAAAATTTTGAAAAAAAAAATTGTTTTTTCCTCATTATTTACGTTCTATCAACGTTACTGTCACCGTGAGAAAAATTTACGTACTGATTAAAAAGTCACCCTGTATACCTAGGTTCCTTGTGGAAAGTTGTTTAGTTTTTACCCCCTACAGTTTCTCTAACAAAAAAAATTACCCCATTTACGCGTCGTTCCGCTTTCTTGTTCTATACGGAACTGGCAGAATAAAATCGACATGACAAAATTATCTCATACGTCTAGGTTAGCTATACAGGCAATTTAAAAAGAGACGGAACAAGCCGCTGTTTACTACCTACTCAAATAGAACAATAGTATACTTACGAGCGAGTAAGCATACCTTTGATGACGTAAGCAGGCCTTAGCCTCAGTTACAAACGACATCATTTTCTTCAGCTTTTTATTTTTGTGTCGTCCAAATGTAAAGAAAAACAAGAAGCTAGAATCAAGTACTAAGCGACTGGCTGTAATTAAAATCGAATTTAATTGGACTTTACTAGCTGAATTTAAATGAAACGCGTTTTGTATTCTTCTTCTTAGCGAATTGAAGGCAAGTATTCGTAATTATAATGCGGCCCAGAACGTAGCCACTTCGACGGCGGATTGAGTAGCGTCCATTAGATCTTATAGCATGCAGGTGGCATGGTACGCACTACATGATGTTAGGTGGACTATAGTTTACATTTCTCCACATATACAACCCAGTGAAAAGTACAAAATAGTACCAGAATTTTATAAAAATAGTACGGGCTTATAAAATCAGAATTTAAATTTATAAATTAAGTAAAATTAAACACCAAGTTTTGCGTGACAATTTTTCACTTTACAAAGATAAGATCACTTCATGTATCAATTTCCATTGGATTATCAATTCACTGATGGATTCACAATGTTCGTTGAATATTATTGTATTCAGTGAATATTTAAGCGTAAGTTATTGAACCGATAATATCACTTATCTAATTTAAGAATAGCTCCGAATCAAGCTATACATGGGTGCTTTTAAATTAGCGAAATCAGCTCACGAAATTGAACAACAAAAAATTTAAAAATTGTTGAACTCATTTTATTATGTTCAAAACTTTTGCGACAAGCTGATCAGCTTTGTATGGAGACCCAAATTTTTTTACGTGTATTTCAAATAGGTTTCTTGGGGAAAGTTTCTCAGTTTCATGGGAAAAATCACCCCCTAAAGTTTTACAAACTAAATGAAAGTCACCCTCTATTTACTCTAACAATATCCAGAGTTTGACCGCTCTGACATTTTGGATATTATGATTATAAACAAGTTATAATTTCATCATCAAACTCGTCCTACTTTACTTTTAGAGTAGTTTATTTATAGTTTAACTACAGCGAAAGCAGTAGCACTAATACTCGATAAGATTAGAATATTTAGCCTATAATAGAGCTATCTATCAATTTCTACCCCAACTGGTTACTTCCACCTCACTACCGAATCCCTATCACGAAGATTAAGCTCGGTCCTCTAGCTATTTCCTAGCAACGACGGTCATGTACCAACACCGCCTTTGATAAGTGTACATTGCTTCTAATCTCCTCTTTCGCGTCTTTGTTTTAGAAAACATCCCTTGGGCTTGCGCCGGTCGTCTCGCTGGCTTAAGAGTACATTATCTATGTCAATACGGTGAGATGGGAGAGCCATTTTAGGAAAACATTTTGGCGTAACGCATGTATCCTTAAAATAAAGAGCCTTGTGGGAACCATTTCGTTGAGATTTCTCTCGACAACACTGAGATAGGTTTAGGTATGTTATAAATAAAGGTTTTCTTTTAGAGAGTTGCTTTATCATGCCTTTGCGTGTGAGATATTATATTTTCTAAGTACGTTGTACTTTTTATGTGTGATAAAAATATAAACACCTAAGGTTTTCGGTGTGACTTTTTGTGACTTACTTGTGGAAATAACAGTAACCTTTCTGGTATTTACCAACTTTTAGCTATAAGTTTTTTTTTCGTTTAAATAATTGCAGAATTTTCACTATTTTCATGAAAAAATCAGGTCAAAGGTGCATTTTTGTTGCTCGTCTGAAAACTCTATTCCTCAATCTCGAGTATGGTTTTATAGCTTCTCAAATAAACCTCTTTGGGATGAAAAGTCATGCACTATTTATAGACAATGTTGATTTGTGTCTAAATGTGATGCTAAGAAACTGTAACTGACATCAAATTATAGCATAAGCATATACAATACTCAGATAAATAAAACACTATGATTGCTTATTTGTATTATGTTCGTACATTGTAATAATTCAATTAAACTTTCGCCTCACAACAGAGGTGATTGTGTTCGAAACCGCCCGTGGGCACTGTCTACTTACAGTTAAAGTAATCCAGTTAAGTCGGTACAAAGTAGGTAAGTGCCCTAATACTAGCAGTATTTTACGAAGATAATTTGCCTGGTGAGGCGCGCTTCGGATTAAGGCCAACGACTACATTGAATACCCTAAAATCTTAGGGTAAGGTTTGTAAAAATATATATTTTCAAAGAATTTTGAGGTCGTAGCATGTATCTATACTAATATTATAAAGAGGAAAGATTTGTTTGTTTGTTTGCATTGAATAGGCTCCGAAACTACTGGACCGATTTGAAAAATTATTTCACCATTAGAATCCTACATTATCCCCGATAAATATAGGTTACATAATTTTCCTGAATTCCCACGGGAACGAAGTCCCGGGCGGAAAGCTAGTGGGATAATATAGTTTTCGAAAGGCGAGCGGTGTACGAACCAGTCGTGGTCTGCCAACCGAAGGGAGGACTTCGAAAGAGTGATAGGGGCTTAGGCCATTTTTTTTTCCAGCCCAAATATGTCCCCACCGAGGGGCACGGGCCTCCCTTCGAAACACGAAGGGGATTTTAGGCCATAGTCTACCACGCTGGCCCAATGCGGGTTTGTGGACCGCTCGTCTTTCGAAAATGAATTTTCTTGGACGGGTTTCACCACGATGTTTTCCTTCACTGTTGAGCAAGTGATAATTAGAAATCTGTACATAAATCCGAAAAGACGAATTTAGTGGTACAGGCCCGCACCAGGATTTGAACCCGCGACCTTCGGATTACAAGTCCGGCTCATTACCAACTGGGCTATCACCGCTTAGGCCATAGTCCATCGTAAATAGGGCTGACACCACCGTAAATGACGATACCTGTATATCTAACGGTGAGTTTTTTTTTTATCTAAGGGAAAAAGGGTTTCTATTCCGAATAGAACGCAAAACTAGACTTTCACTTTCAATTTTATCATTAAAACCCATTTCGTTTTAAAACAAACAAAATAATAACTGTTTTAACTTCTACTTTAGTCCCTTTTTGGGGCAGATGGCTTAATAATACTATATTTGAATTTCATATGAAAAGGGGTGAGACTTGAATGGATAACGAAATAGTACTCCAAATAATCCCCTCATTAATGTTGAATTAAAAAATCTATACTGTGACGTCACGCCATCCCATTCATACCTCAGGGGTGTATTTTAAATTCAAATTTGGGCCTCAGTGAAAAGGATGTAACCGAGTTACACCAAAAATAACTTTTTTATCACGTTATTCAGATTTTTCTTCGCTAACGAGAGTCTGCACGGGTAACGACAGTAATTTCGTCTTTGTCAATGGCGAGACTTTATACACTTAGAAAAATTTTTGCCTGACTGAAGAAATATGACAATTACGGGGCTGTTTTTAACGTGAAAGACTAGCTCGAGCAAACAATAAAGGATAGCAAGTAATAGTCTAAACTAATAATTGGCTGTGAAAGATATTATTCTTACAAAAAAATCTTACAGAATAGTTAGGAAACAAAATAATAAGTAATTTAATAAGTAATTTATTTTCTTCCACAAAATTTGCCTTATGGTCTAGCTATGTTAAATACAAAAGTGCATTTAATTAATTGACAAGATTTTGTGGGAGCCTGGTGCCTAAACTAAGTCAAAACTTTTATTTTAGGAGCTTTTAAATGTGTTACTAATTTGTTACTTATAGTTATTCCAATAACCCTAAAATTCAAAGCACTATGATTTTGCTTAGATATAAAAATTGTTCAAAGACAACAGTCGTACCATCAGTGTATTCACTTTCATACAACACATCGACAAAAAATCCAATTAATCTTTTTACAAACTGAAAGTTTCACATCTCATCCCAATTCATAGCGTTTGATTACTGTTTTGATTACAAAGGGGTGTATTCGACCGTCCGAGGGGGCCTATTCGTGCCTATTCGTGCCTATTCGGTCAGTTGATCGATAACCATCGGCCCCCAGTGGATATCTCTCCACGCTCTTTCCGTTCATCAAAAGCTGATTTAATATGAAGCAGTCTCTAAAATGGATTTATTATTTGCGGCTCAAAGAGATGGAAGATCAAATTAATAAGGCTAGTCAAACGAAAGTTTTCATTGAATAGTTTCACATGTATTTGTTTATTTTAATAAGGTGTCCGATTAAAATATGCAAAACCAATATAAAATATGCAAAACATGACTTTACCCATATCATTAAACACGCTAAACCATATTTAGTAAATATAAATACAAGAAAAATAACCTTACGAGGATAGTCTTCTATTAGAAACAAAGGTCAAAAAGTTGAAACCCTTTAAAAATAATTTTCAACGAAAAACATCGTTTATTACTTATGTAGGTAATTTACTCAAATAAATGACAACCTCCATTTACCGTTAACGAGCTTCACTCCAAAAAACCAAATGTATTCATGTCTTTACTGAAAATTATTTTAATGCGGAGCTTTTTTTCATTCAAAATGCAATATTTTCGTAGAAAAATAAAAGTATAAATATTTATTCTTTTTGAAAGGGAAGGAAACTGAATATAATACAAGTTTGTGGGTCTAAAGAGTGACGCTTTAATTACGAAGTTAAATAGGGGACGGTTTTCGGACGAAGAGAATCTGTAACCAACCAGCATGTGGTAAAAGTACCAAATTAAAAAGTAAGATTAACTCGTTCCGTGGCATTGTTTCATAGTCGACCGTAATGGATTTAATTTAAATGACTTATATTAAGTGTATTTTTCATGCTGAGAATTAATTTTTGGACCCGAAAAATTTAAAGTGAAATAAAGTATACACAAATAAATATACACATTTGTAACAGTCTTTATAATAGCTTAATTAGGACAAAAGAAAAAAATGTAAAGGCCAGCTAAATTGAAACACTAGCAAAATCCATCAAAGTATTACATGCTCCAATTTGCCCGAGATTTGAAGCCAGAATTACTCAGGGCCCAATTTAGACTTGCCAATCAAAATCAAGCCAGCCAGATTCCTCGCGTAACATCGTTCTACAAAATGAATGTCAATTCCGAGCTTGTGCAACGTAGAGATATCGATCTAGAGGTCTATTCAACCTTAAAAATTGTCAGACTTCTCATTTCTCATAAATTTTTTGCCCGCTCTTTTGAAGGTCTCCTACAATAACATTTTGTACAAAACATGATATTTTTTGGACAAATATTCTAATTTAAAAGTCTTTATATGAGAATAGCCGCCTGGTTCATGTTCGGATCGTCTTACATATTAAGCAAATAGATTCCCTCAGCTTTTGGCACAATTAGTACTAACAACCGAATTTATTCAAACGAATATAGTAGCGTAACTATAACTACAACGCAAAGTCGTTATCGTTAGCAATATCAATCCAAAATCCGATACCGCAAAATGTTTTTTATATTCGATTCCCAATAATTGCACGCAGTGGGGATCATGACCCCCCGCGACCCCCTTAATACGTGCCTGGACAGTGGGCTATAAAACGAACAATCGCGTCACGATGTGGTGTCATGAGTGGCGGTTTGGTGTGAGAAACATTTAACTGTAGCTATACAATTTTTTTTTTGTTTTCTTCCGTTTACTTTTGTGGTTTTCGTGTTTTTCGTGTCATTTTATTTTATTGCTATAGCTTCAGTAATAGATATATTTTTTATTTGAATCGCGCGTAGTAACAAAATGACAACCTATTCAGACTTTGGTCGTCCACTGCTGGAGACAGGCCATCATTGAAAAGCGATTTATGCTGCCGAAGTCACCACGCATAACAGTCTAGTTTTACACATATATGTACTTATAGTTACTTGAAATATATATGTTTTGAAGCGCTTGCAGCCCAGTGGCTTTCGCTGATCTCAACCGATCAGTGAGGTTAAGCAACGTACACAAAGGCAGGGAACCGGATGGGTGACGAAAGTGGCAATTTATCACGAGCGTTTCCGTGCTTCGGAGGGCACGTATAAGCTGTTGGTCCCGGCTGTTGTCGATTGAATACAGTCGTTAAAACCAAGTCAGTGGCCATTGTGCGGTTTGAAAACTTTGACACCAGGGTTAGCCAAGTTCGCCACATACTTGACTATACCTACACGATAAGAAAATGTTTTGAAAGAAGTCTTTTACAATGCCTCGCTATTCCTAGGTAAAGAATGAGGATGATACCTATTGTACCTTGTCATTGGAAGACCTTTTATAAAATATGTTCTGCATACTATCTAGCAAATGACAACTCAGTACTTTAGTTACTAAGTTACCTACCAATTGAAGCTTGTTTAATGATAGGTTGTCGATACTAAAGTACGGAGTAATCATTTATTATTGCGAGGTCGTATTCCTCAGCCTGCCTAAGCGCTTAGAAGACCTTGAAGTAGAAATGACATCTCCAATTCTCCACTGGATATAAACGCCTTAACATAGCCATAAAGAGTCATAAAAGGACACTAACTCTGCGGTACAGAGCAAGGTCACACTGTTAAGCAAATTTGTCTCTTGAAGACTTCGTTATTATAGTCCAATGAATTCGTTTTTTCAGTTATTTTGTGGAACTCTTCAGAAAATTGTGAAACCGAACTTATAAATTTCATTTGATTACATAAAATTATAAAATAGAGTTTGAGAATGAACAAAAAATGGATGTGCAATTTTCTTTTCTCAAATAATTTTTTTAAATTATATTAATTTGTATTTCAATATGATGCAATATGGGTTAAAAAAAATTTTAATAAGCTGTAATATTCTGTAAAAGAGTCCACAATCGTGTTTTTTCCGATATCAGAGTATTTTAACCAAAATTAAAATACAGAATGGCAAAATCGTCAATATCAAGTAAAGAAATCCTTTACGGGTTAAAAACGTCGGATCCTCGTCTGTTGATAAGCAGGGTGCACTGCTAACAGGTGAGTATGACGATTTTGGAGCACTAAGATGTTATGAACCTACATACACACACCGCAAAAGAAAACAAACGTTACGTTGTTCGGGCGGTAAACTGACCAATTCTCAGCACTAGTCTACATTCAATCGTCCGCTCGATCAAACCTAGAGATGGTCATTGGAACCACTTTAATGGCTAGCTAAGAAACTATCTGATTATTATCTTTAATGTTTTCACCCATTTAAACATAATCTTTGTAATCTTTCTTAACTGCTGAGGCGACCCGCGCCGTCCACGCAGTATGCGCAACTTTACAGTACCTAATTTGTTTTGCCACAGCTCGCACTGACAGCACCCCAATGGACTATTTACTTTTTTGTCACTCGTTTCATCAGTGAAATAAAGCCGTTTTTGGCTATAATCACAGATCTGTATGCAAATCTCAATGGACCGGGCCGTTGGTTGGTTTAATTGTGTAACGAATGGGTATTCCCGCTCGTAACAACGGAATTATATCTTTATTAATAACAGCCTGAGTTCGCCTACATTTGTAATTTTATTAGCGAAATAAAGGCAGTTATAATATTTGTGCAGTATTTAACGGTAATCTGTGTCTTATGAGCTTTTCGGAATGTAAACCTGACCGAGAGCATTTCCGATTTCTGTGAAATTCTGAAATATGACAGAATTGAATATTCGCAAAGTAAAATATAATCGGAAAATAAATTTTTGAACACCATCGACTGAAATAATTACAGACATTAATTTAGGCCCGTGTTCACCAAAAATATAACCAACGGTTAAACGTTGGTTAGAAGCTAATCAGACAAAATGTCAAAAAAAATGTATGAAAATGACATTGTCAAATCTCTGGTTAGCTGCTAATCGTTGGTTAAATATTTGGTGAACACTGGCCATAGTAAAGGTTGACTTTGACTTTTGGTTGCAGTGGCATTTGAGAATTGGATGGTTACCTATCCAAAACAAAGCTAAAACAGTGCAACGTGAGGGTTACTTATCTTTCACTCATGCTGAAAACAGTATTTATACGAACGAATACCCCTTAATGAGATCATCGTCATCACTCGCCTTTTTTTCCCCATTTACTCCAGTCCTGAGGATCGTTATGAGCTTTATCTCATTAAATTTAAGTATGCAGGAAGCAAACTCAACTAAGTGATATAAGGGTAGACAGAGACACAGCAGCACGCTTCGCTTATCTACAAAAATGGAAGAGACATGTGGCTTGTGACGTAATATTGTCGTCCAACCCGCATTAGATCATCACGCCAGATTAGAGCCTTAACTGCCGCTAACCCTCTTTTTACGAGGCCACAGACCTGTGTAATGTAACTTCGGGATATTAAAAGTAATACTTTACGATAAGGAATCATGCTTCAACTTTTTCTTTTCTTTGAGTTTATGTAAGATAGACTTTGAGTACTTGCTTCCTGTTTTTGACTTATCGTTTTAGATGATACTAGCATTCCGCTCGGGACTTCGTTCCCGTGGAAATTCGAGAAAATATATAGCCTATGTTACTCAGGGATAATATAGCATCCTAATGGTGAAATAATTTTTGGAATCGGTCGAGTAGTTTTTAAGTTTATTCGCTACATACAATAATACAAATCTTTCCTCTTTATAATATTAGTGTAGATTACAGTTGATTATTTTGAGACTGTCAATATGTCTATACATATTATAAAGAGGAAAGATTTGATTTTTTGTTTGTTGGCATCGAATAGGCTCCGAAACTACTGGACCGATTTGAAAATTTAGCTTAGTTGCAATATCCTTTTGCAACTAAGCTTTAAGTTTACTAAGGTACCTGCATGCCAAATTTCAAGCGTCTAACTTAAGCGGTTTAGATTTTTCATACTAAAGGATTTTCCCGCTAATTCCCGTTCCCGTGGGAATTTCGGGAATTCCTTTCTTAGTGCACCTCTACGGTACCTAAGCTACGTCCCTTCAAAATTTCAAGTGCCTACGTTTAGCCGTTTAGGCTGTGCGTTGATATGTCAGTCAGTCAGTCAGTCAGTTTCTCCTTTTATCTATGTAATAATAATTTTTATTGACATAAACTGCTCCTTTGGCAAACACTCTTACTCGTATTATTTTTTCTTTTCTCAGTAATTAGATCCGCTTCTAATTTAAGTTTAAAGTGGTCTTCAAAAAAGGTAACAAAATTACACATACATACATACATACGCTCACGCCTATATTCCCTAACGGGGTAGGCAGAACAAAATTACAATAGCAAAAAATCTAACGAGTTTTGTTTGGCGCGTGAACCGTGCAGTGCAGACCTAAAATCGGTTTAGAGCGGGACGAAGCGCGGATTCATTCAATTTCATATAATGGGGCACTAAAAATGGATCCCCATGTATGCACATACTAGTTTCAACACATTAATGTTAATTTTCGACAAATGTACTCATGTCAAAATAACTATTATTTATGTTTCTTTTAAGATTCCTGTGTGTTTATCAAATCACTCTCAAGATAATCGTAATCATATCATACTATACTATTCAAACTGTAATTATTATAGAACAAAGTCCCCCGCCGCTTCTGTCTGTCCGTCTGAACGCGATAAACTCAAAAACTACTAAACAAATATTCATACGGTTTTTCACCAATAGAAGAAGTAATTCAAGAGGAAGGTTTCTGTGTATAAATTCCGAACGAATTACTGGGCGAGAAGCTCGTTTAAAATAATCAAAAGACTGAGGACCGTATTACAGAACGTGACTTGGACTCAGATTTTTACTTAAGTAGCAGTCGTCTTTGTCATTTTCATAGTGAGAGAAAGAGACAATCAACACCTAAACATAGATCAAGACTTGAGTCTCCTTTTGTAATACGGACCTGAGATCGCAGATTACAAAAATTGGGAAAATAAAAATGAAACACCCTCTATTAAAATATATGTGTAACTTTTTTGATAGGAAGGTAATGATTTATTATAATTCAGCGCTGCGGTCCTACTGTTTTCCCCATCACTTGACCACTATCAATAATTAAAAAATGTTTCACAAAAAATAAACGTACTCAGTTTTCGTGCATAAAAGTTCTCATATTTTTTTGGCTTTTCAACATTTGCGAGTAGAACTGGCTTTTTCGGAACTCTGTGAGGCTTACATCGAGTCAACAGTAGCTGGTTAATAAATGCGGATACAAACAGATCCGGTCTATTTTAAACGTATATACCGTATTAAATTTATTCCACTTCCTGTTTTTATTGAAGGAACTAGGTCTGTGTGAGTTTTCTTATCTTTAGGTCTGTGTGTGACTATTACATTACCTCTTAAATTAATTATACTCTACTGTTTTCGAGCAATAAATAATTTACATACATACATACATACATGTTAACAACGTGTGCTACTTTTTTCTGATGCTACGTGGCAATGCCAACGACGGACCGAGCCCGCTGTTTGGTTAAGTACTTAGTTTTATGATCAAGAAATAACTTACTCATAATATTGATATCTACATTTAAAAAAACGGGCAAGTGCGAGTTGGACTCGTGCACGAAGAGTTCCGTACCATTACCTATAAAACCGGCCAAGTGCGAGTCGGACTCTATAAAAACCATTATCTCTATAAAAACGACAAAAAAATAACGTTTGTTGTATGGGAGCCCCCTTAGGTTATATTTATTTTATTCTGGTTTTTAGTATTTGTTAGAAATAAGTCATCTGTGAAAACTTCAAATATTTAATTATCACGGTTCATGAGATACAGCCTCGGACAGACTTTCTATAAAAACGAGCAAAAAAAATCACGTTTTTTATATGGGAGCCTCCTTAAATATTAAATTTATTCTGGTTTTTAGTATTTGTTGTTATAGGGCACATAGAAATATATCATCTGCGAAAATGTCAACTGTCTAACTATAACGGTTTATAGCCTCGGACAAACTTTCTATAAAAACGAGCAAAAAAAACGCGTTTTTTGTATGGGAGCTCCCTTAAATATTAATTTTATTTTAGTTTTTAGTATTTGCTGTTATAGGGCACATAGAAATACATCATCTGCGAAAATTTCATTTGTCTAACTATCACGGTTCATGAGATACAGCCTGGTGACAGACGGACGGACGGACGGACAGACGGACGGACGAACGGACGGACAGCGGAGCCTTAGTAATAGGGTCCCGTTTTTTCCCTTTGGGTACGGAACCCTAAAGAACGCTAAATGTATTGCTAATAAAATAACCCTTCACATAATAAAAAAAAGAAGAATTTCCAAGAAGCAAGAAAATGTAATGATCTTCCTGTCGGGTCCACGCTATCACTTAATTTAATTTGAAATTCTTGTCGACTAGTTATCTACTCTCAATATTATATTACAGCAGGAACTGGGCGTTCTTGCCACCGCTACCTATTTTATTAAAAACGTTATAAGTATACCTACGTACAGGGCGTAAGGCAAATTAGCAAATACACAAATGGTTGGAATATACACATAACTATAACCGGCTACAAATATGTTTTTTTTTCCGGAAACATCAAGTTAAGAAGTTACATACATACATACGCTCACGCCTATAATCCCTAACGGGGTAGGCAGAGCATCAATGGTTCTAGGACCACAAGATGCCACGTTTGACACAATTTGTGAGGGTTATCAGATGGAACAAGTTGTATAATGGTGAGAGATGGTCAACCTTTCACCCATTATACATCACAATCCTCGCATCCCTTACAGACTTTTACTGTATACTGTATAGCTGGCACAGTCTAAGTTTTTTTTTTTAATCCCAGTCCAGCAAGGAGTTTTTTTTATTAACACACTTTGGCGCTACGCAATTACTTCGATTATATTTTTGTGTCTGAAAGACGTAATCGAGATGGTTTTTAGCAAAATTTTTATCAAAATTGGTTCAGCCTTTTAAAGTTTAAAGCGATATATGTCGAGGGTGATTCAACATTTTTAATTTTAGTGTAATTTACTATTTCATAATACACCAAAAGTTCAAGGTAAAACTAAAACATAATACAATCTATCAAACAAGTTTTTACAACTAAAAAACAAGAGCACCCATTTTTCGTGTAACAGCGTCCCTTTGTGGCATCGTACAAAGCTTCGGGGGTGTGTACATGAGTGGTACATCTGTTGTACGCTAGTTGTATGACATTTTCTCCACAATAGAGTTACGGGTAAACCGTCAAACAATGATGGTAGTCAATCGTGGTATCGGCCTCTCTGCAAACATGCTTCGGACGAGCTATGAACAAAACATATACGCTTTTGTAGGGGACAAAGTTTGTGTATTGATGTTGCCAGACAAAAGGTTGTTTCAACTTTGATGTAACCAAAATGCTAAAGTTTATATGATTTTTGATACTTATATACTTAAGTGTACAGTTTGACGGCCGGTTTGGTAGAGTAGAAGTGGCCCTCCCTCTTGATCGACGGGCCTTGGGTTCAGTTCCCGGTTGGGAGAAATATTTGTGGAAGACAGATGTTTATTCTTGGGTCATGGGTGTTCGGTGTCTGTCTTTGTGTATATTTCAAGGGACCCACAACACAAGGGCTTTTGATTGTATACATTGTATTAAGTTATTATGACAAATAAACTAAATTAAATTGCGATTTAAAAAAAAACTGTTATAAATAACTAAAACTTTAAATAAAATTATGTTTTTTTATTAAAATATGAACGAATGACTAATTGCAAAGGTTTTATTCACAGAAAAATATAGTTTTCTCAATTTCTACAGTTATTTATACCTTAATTAATTTGTATGTTAATGGGCTATGTATGACATTTTAAAAATATTTGTAATTTCGTTTAATTTATTATTTAACATAAAGGAATAAGGTCCCGTTTCTTAAAAAAAATATTTAAAGAATCTATCTTTTGAAATAAAAATATAATAATTTAAAAGATTCTCAGTACGGTAAACTAATCCTAAGTACGGGATTATAGCAATCGTATTCCTTTGCCAAACTGTCATGTCAATTAAGAAAAAAAAACAAAACCTGTTTCATTTTGTATTTGGTTGTTTATTTCCGAGTTTGGTTGGTTGTTACTTCAGGCAAGTTGGTAGAATTAGCTCTAACGAACTGAGCGGTATCCATAGTGTTAGAATCCAGTGTATTGCGAAAGTTCGAAAGTCCAGGAAGCATTGCCAAGACGTCAGTAAATATCAATCCAAATAATCAAAGCCACGAAACAGAAGGTAACGGTAGATTCCAGGTAGCAAAGCCAAGTCGTCAGTAAATATCCAAATAATCAAAACCACGAAACAGAAACAAACTCCACAACAACTCACAGACACAACGGTTAGGTTATGTGTCAACCAACTGTCAAACGTCTTTTTTTTTACTTTAGAAAAGGAATTAAACCGTATAGAATGCTGTAGTAAGCAACAAATCGTAACCAACATTTAAAAAAATCATTATTTTTTAATTTATGATCAAAATTATTTGATATATTTTGTATTTGAATATGTGACCTTAAAGGTTTAAGTTAAACCTGCTTAAAATAATAAAAAACAAATTATTTTAAAAATATTGCACATAGCCCATTGTTATATTTAGTGGTAGTGACTTTCGTAACCGAGATTATAAGAAAATTTTTACTTCTTATAAATCCTGAAAGTGTTTTTTTATTTATTTATTTTATTATAAGATGGGTTAACTATTGACCTCAATCTTGACCATAAATATCAAAGATGAGGTCGACGATGGAGCGAGTTAACCCAGAAAATGCCTATACAGGCACTGGTACTCCCACGCACCGACGGAACACAGCAAGCTGTTTGGCGTCGGACTTTGGTAGGAGGGTGGTCGCGAACCAGACGGCCCTTTACAGAGCCTACCACACCGCATGAGACCATAGGACGACACTTCAGATTCAGAAAAAAAATGAAGTGTCGTTGCCTGGGATGGATTACTAGGAGGCAGGTCTCATTTGTGTTTCCTTAGTCGCCTCTTACGACACCCACGGAAAGAGATGGGGTGGTGTTATTCTCAACCGATCACCACACGGCAAAATTTATAAATTTGAAATTATAATTACTTAAATCTCTTCTATAACTTAAACAACTAATTGATGTAATACTCCTAATAGTTAAGATATTAAATCATACAGCTACCGTACATAAAAAAAAACTTTACTCGTGTTTAATTTTTTTTTAAACAGAGACTGAAAGACCTAAACTAAAGTCTCCATTGTGTCACGATCGGGTCCCATGGTATACAAAGACAGACATAAACTATCAAACCTGAGAACAAACATCTTCTTTATACAAAAATGTTTGTCGCGACCGGGAGTCATACCCAGGAACTGTAGTTTTGTAGGTAGCTTTATTACCTTATTTTTATGCGTTCCCACCGTGGGGCATGGGCCTCCTTTGAAACACGAAAGGGATTTAAAGCCATAGTCCACCACGCTAGCCCAAAGGGTCTTGGCAGACCGCGCACCTTTCAAAAACGAATTCTCTCATATATGCGGGTTTCATAACGATGTTTTCCTTCACCGCTGAGCAAGTGATAATTAATGACAAATCCATACATAAATCCGAAAAGGTGAATTTAGTGGTATAGGCCTGCACCAGGATTTGAACCCGCATTACAAGTTATCACCGCTTCATTACCATTGCACCAAGCCAATCGCCTTGATATTTTTCCTAGTCTGACCAAGATCCAGGATTAGGAGGGGCAAGTCATTACAGTGGAGTGACTGTCATCTGATCTCCGTGACCCTGTTAACAGGAGACCCTGACTGAATTAGATCATGGTTACACATTCAGTCTCCTGATTTTGCAGGTTTTTTAATGATGTTTTCCCTCACCGTAAGATCATAGATTAGTGTGCAACTAAGTAATATAAACTCAGAAAACTAGTCATTGGTACATGGGCGGCACCGAGGATCAAACTCGGTACCTCCGCTTACGACCCCGACCCGCTAGCTATTTGACCGGCAAACATGCTCTCATCTTCATCAAACTTAATATTTACTTTCAAAGTGAACCTCCATATGTTACTGAACTGAATTAATAAAGTGAATACAAAACAATATAACAGGTGTAAAATTAATCAACAAACCAATCACAAAACATCAAATCAATAATGAAAAGCTAAGCACAACACATTTATGTAATAAACATCAACATTCAAACACAATAGAGCCATTTAATTATACAATCTGAGTCTAAATTGAAATACAAATTATTATTTACCTTACAGCTGAAACTCGACGGGAGAAAATAGGGATTCCATCTCGTCAATCCTATTCAATTGTCTAATATTAATTACGTTCCACTAACACTACCGCCACACGTACTCATGAAACAAGAAACACCCTTACAGGCTTATTTATTATTATTAAACACAATTTGTAATTGCGGATCCTTAATATCCCATTCAATTACCGCAATACTAAACCGTTCCAACCAACATTTTCAAAATGTCCAAAAACCAAGTCCCTTCGTATCGCAAATGTTCTTTTTTACCATACTGTCTACGGTTTTCACTCACAAAGAGTCCTTTTTTGTTCACATAATGACAAAAATAACAAAACGCTACGAATCGCCGCCGCGCCGGTCCTATTGTCCGTGAAGGTATGAGATGCTACGTCGTAGCCACGTTGTAGTGCCTCTACGGACGGCTCACCACTGGCGGGGCTACGAAGTCCCGGACCGTTCACCTACACATCTACTTCGAGCTCTCGTGTACGGACGCAGGCCGTCTCACCCACACAAGCCCACGAGTTACAAGAGCGCTGCGAGAGGGAAGAGGAAAGTAGCATTTTTGGGGTTGTAAATGATGTACACACTGTTACTGATTTACTCACACACTGCAGCGGTCGACGCACAAGTTAGCTTCCCACACACATAGAAGCGATTTAAACTTGTAATCCCTAACGATGATTTGAATTTAAGGGATTCGGTTTATCCCGAAACAGTATACAAGTGTGAAATATGTAAGTTATGAATTTCGCATTACCTCCTAATTAGAAGGAAAAATATATTTGTGGAAATTGAATTTAAAGTAAAAATCTACCTGGTCATGTAAAAAAAAACTAATTCCTAAATTAGTTTTTTTTTCAGTGTAAAATATTGGCAAAGGTGATTTTATTTTATTGCAGATAGGGATGAGTGCATGATCATGCGGCACTTATATAGGTACTAACATAGTTGCAAGTATGTACTAACACTTGTGTTATCTAAATAAATGATCTATTTTTATTATTAACTAGCATTCCGCTCGGGACTTCGTTCCCGTAGGAATTGTGTAAAATTATGTACCCTATATCCAACCCGGATAATGTAGGATTCTAATGGTGAAAGAATTTTTCAAATCGGTCCTGTAGTTTCGGAGCCTATTCAATACAAACAAACAAACAATCAAGTCTTTCCTCTTTATAATGTGTATAGATATATATATAGTATATATATAGATATATTTGATGGACACGAATAATTAGACCCGAGAACAAAAATCTGCTTTTCATTTAAATGTTTGCCTCGACCGAGGCACGAACTCTGAAACCATCGATTCCAAGAACTCCGAACGAATCAGCTTCTTCCAAAAATATTCTAATCCAAATTTATATGGCATTGGTACAATCTATAATCACGTACTGCATACCTGTGTGGGGGGGTGCATTTAAAACAAGGTTTTTGGAAATAGAAAGAGCTCAAACAGCACTACTAAAGGTAATGCATTTTAAGAAAAGACGGTTTCCGACTGAAACCCTATATAGTATATGTAACGTGTTGTCTATAAGAAAACTATATATACTACATACTATTCTTAAACTACATAAGTCTTTACCCTATAATGGCCCTGACACTGAACATAGAAGGAGAAAACGTAAAGTTGTACACATTCCTAGAGTAAAAACCAAAATTTGCTAGTATCCAATATAAAACACGCTCAACTTACCTGTATAATATTATAAACGATGAGACTGACATATATTCCAAACCCTATTACGAATGCAAGACCAGTGTAACCAAGTGGTTAAAATCTCTGACCTATGATGAAATTGAGGTATTGTTACAGCAATCGTAATTTGTAAATTGTTTTAAATATATTAGAAAATATCTAAAATGTGTACAATATATACTTATATATTTAAACATATATGTTATAATGAAATATTTATTTATATATAACTACACACACAACCATACACACATACCCACACACACACACCCACACACGCACCCATACACACACACACATACACATACACTTTACATGCCTACATTGTTCTAGCATAAGAATTGTATCTAAGAGAAGAGCGGGGCCCCCTGGCACAGGCATTCTTATGCCTAAAAGGAGACCCCTGCCTATTTATACGAAGAATATGTGAGACATAAATAATTTTTTTTTTTTTAATTCGATTCAGAAGCAGGTTTACTAGCCACCGCACCAAACGGACGTCACTGGTTTAACTGCCTGATACATCTTTCAAAATGTTTGTTATTAAAACTATCATATATAGAAGCGCTCGCTGATCTAAACCGAGGCAGGAAACCTGATGGGTGACCTAAGTGGCAAATTAACGAGAGCGTTTCTGTGCTTCGGAGGGCACATTAAGCTGAAGGTCCCGGCTGTTGTCGAATGACTACATACAGTCGGTAAATCAATTCAGAGGCCATTTGGCGGTTTGAAAACTCTGACACCAAGGTTAGTCAAGCTCACCACATACCTACTTGACTATACCTACATGATACGGAAGGTAGGACCGTCTTTCTATTATATTATGAACACAGGAAAACACAACTCTATTTATCCTTTGTTTACCTGTTTAACGAATCCAGTTCACAGCTCCATACATCCTCGTCTCGAGACGAAAGTTAATTAAACTGTCTCCGTGACGAATACTATCTTGGAAACTCTATTGATTTGTTGTAATTAAGCTGCGAACAAAACAGAACAAGGACAACTTTCTTAACGGAAAGGTAATTGGGATATAGACACCCTATAGAAAGTTCAATTTTTAAATAGTTTCGTCTGTACGTCTATCCGAGGTTTTTCACAGAGACCCTTGGTCATACATATTGTTTACGCCAAAAAACTGTGAAATAAAATCTGAAACATTACATGAATTAATGTCTGATGTCAAGTGCTAAAGTGAACATTTTTGTGAAATGCAAGTGACTTCTGCCTCCCCCCCCCCCTTTATCAGGTGAACCACTGTTTTTAAATAGTGAAAAAATCATGGTGGTAGCAAACACAACGATATTAAAAGGAAAACTATTGTAGCAAAGTTAGCTTTTCAAGTTCAAGTAACGGTCAATCAATACAGTAATAAAATAAATTTATTCAACCACGAAACCCTACACTGCGCGTGGTCCGACACATACACAAAGTGAATACACAAAAACAGACACGAACACCCCTGAACAGACACCAATGTCTGCCCCGACCGGGAATCGAACCCAGGACCCGTTGATCAAGAGGCTGCATCACTACCACTCGACCAAACCCGCCGTCATTTTTAACCGACTTCAAAAAAGGAGGAGGTTCCTCAATTCGACCGTTTTTTTATGTATGTCCGCGGATAACTTCGTCGTTTATGAACCGATTTTGATTATTCTTTTTTTGTTGGAAAGGGAGTATCCCAAGGGTGGTCTCACGGTAAGGAAACCAGGATCTGATAGTGGAATCCTGAAGAAATTGAGGGAAACTCTCTAAAAATTGTCTTTTTGTTGGGATTGAAGTCGGTGACTCTTACGTTTTTGACGTGGAAAATGATTATTTTACATTAATTTTGTAACCCAAAAAAACTCTGCATTGTAAAAGTAATCAGTATGAGGTTTCATGGGTGACGAGAGTTCGGTTTAAAATTTAAGGTTGCATCACACATGTGTGAAAAGTAGGTTGGTGGTGCAGCCAAAATTGGTAACGTATGGGAATGGCACTCGCGCTAGCCTAGGGCTGGCATAGTGGTACCATGTTGATAAATTACACCAGTTTGTTTTTTCAAAGGATTTACTAAAGGGACTACTGAGAACTAACTTATTTTCTAAAGTGACGCGAAGATCGGAATTCATAATTCTCTCTTTTGCGATTGAGCATAATAAGTTCATAAGTATTGTGGGCGAGATGACACGTGTTTCTTTTGTTTCGGTATTTTAAATGTTATCGTACAGCAATAAAGTCTGTATTTCATTTGTATTCACATTCGGTTTTATTAGTCGGATTAGGTTATGCTTTTCTGTGAATATTTCTGATGCTACTTATAAAAGTAGAAACCTGTAAAGGGCTTATTGACGTTTAACACTTCTCATCTGTAATTTAATAAATAAATAAATCACACCACACAGTTAAAGGCCCACGCTAAGGTTTTCCCTTGTATCGTGGGTCCCTTGGATGGACCATACAAAAAGAAAGACACCAACACCCATGAACCGAAAGCAAACTTCTGCTTTTTATATAAAGGTCCTGTCGATCAAGAGGCAGTGCCACCCACTCGACCAAAGCCTCATATATATTTAAGACACCTCGTATCAAAATATATATGAGGTGTCTTTAAATTAGCTAGCGATGTTATTTATACCTATAAAATTTCAAGATTTTCCCTATGGGACCCATTATATTGAATTCCCAAATAAGATTTCCCACTTTCCATACTAAAGCAATCTGCTGAACACACAAGGTGTAAGAAAACATGTTATTTTGTATGTTGACCTAAGGTCCCAGGGAAAGCATTGAGTTAACTTATAGGATGATGTACATTTTGAGATCATAGAGATTTTCCGATTAAAGTATCCTAGTGATAGGTACAATTTCCTCCTTAAGGTTTACTCGAAGATATTCGTACTCTCACACTGCATTGTCAAAGTTCGCCTCAAGAAAACTTCAGATATCAAACTCAAGTAAAAACTTTTCAATGAAGATATAGCAATTAATTTTCGATAAAATTTAGCTCGTTAACGTTGGAAAATTACAGTCCTTTCAAAGGGCCCTAATTGAAATACACAAAGTTTTTTCATTAAAGTTCTACCGTTTCTAAGAAAATACGAAATTACAGCAATGTCTCCGTTCAGTGTATCAGTTTAATGCCATCCAAGTTTTCACCCTTTCTCTGCTTAAAAGTTTTAACTTTGACATTTTCAGAGGAGGCTCTAAATATAACAAGTGGTGATAAGACTCTTACAGAACTCTACTGCTAGCTTAAAAGCATTTGACTTAATAATTTGATTAGAATAGAAACTCTTATTTGTCGAAAAATACAATGGTGACGACAGTGAGGGTTGGCTCTAATAAGAGTTGTTTTGAG
This sequence comes from Aproaerema taeniolella, assembly GCA_949987775.1. NCBI lineage: Eukaryota > Metazoa > Arthropoda > Insecta > Lepidoptera > Gelechiidae > Aproaerema > Aproaerema taeniolella. The sequence goes on from OX465254.1 coordinate 12,426,164, forward strand.
GGTAGCCAGGTGCTTCGGATATGAATGTCACCACTAGAGGTATCTTTTTTGCGCCTTTCAAGGTTATCCTGAATCCTGCACATTGGACGGTCTTAATGAGGCATATCAATTAAAGACTGTAAGTACTAGCCCACTCAAAGGCCCACACTATGGTTTTCCTTTGTGTATACCCTGTTTTTTATTCTCAGAGACTAAATTGACAATACCTGGGTTGCCAGTTTTTTGCAAATCTTAAATAGTGATGTGCCACTAACGGTAACCGATGTTATCAAAATTAGGTGCCGGTTTTATATTACTTAAAGAGAAGGGAGGAAATACTTACTTTAAACGAAACGTAATGTCCCTAATCGATATAAGTAGTATTTATTATGCTCATGCACCGCTATATCGATAAAATAAATGCCGGCCGGGCAATTCGCCAGTTTTTTTATCCCTTAGAAGTATAGGAAAACATAATAAAACGCAGTACATTTTTAATTTAATATATTCATATCTAAAAAAGTAGAATAGAATAGAATAGAAAAATCTTTATTTTATAGGACATTCAGGATGTCACTTAAAACAAGTCAAGATTACAATGAAATACATACAAACATACATTAAACGATTTAAATACATACATACGCATTCGTTCTTTTGACCCTACTGACTCTACGCCTATTCGCAAAGGTGCAGTCTTCCTCAGAGAAGAACAGGCTAGAAACTCTGAGGTTGCTCTTTTAAATCGCATTACAAATTTTCTTATTTACTAATTTTAACTAAATCTGAAATAACTCTAGAGCTGAGCAGTTCATTCCCATGGCTGCCTGTCTGATAGACAATCAGACATTTTGTAATAGCCCTTTTTGCAAAGTTTGAGCAGTTCATTCCCATGGCTGCATGTCTGATAGATAATCAGACATTTTGTAATAGCCCTTTTTGCAAAGTTTTTGAGGGCGTCCCGCGTTTTTAGGGTTGCCGTATCAAAAATAGAAATTACCATGTTTTTCGCTAACATACAAAAATAACTAATAGAATAGTTACCGATAGATTTTTCTTTTTTAAAGTTGTTTGCTGTTGTCATATTTAAATAAATGCCGTATTTCTTAACAGTTTAGTGATTTTGTAATAAATAAGAGCGTGAATTGTCGTATTTTACTGTTGGGAACAACACTGATGGCAACTGTCTTTTTTTGTTTATAAGCATCAAAAAAGGTTTTATTATAAATTCATTTTGATAATAATTTTTAAAATGTTAATATCATAGAAAACTAAGAAGCTAATCATCTAATAAAGACAAAATTATTATTATTACGTTTTTTTAAAGTTTCGATTCAAAAATCGTCAATTTAGGTACAGCACTATTAAAAAAAACTGGTATCATTATTTGTAAATTTGACATTTGCATATGTCTATTTAGTCTCTGAGAATAAAAAACAGGGTATAGTGGGTTCCTTGGAACATACACTAAATACAGAAACGAACACCCATGATCAGAGAATAAACATTTTCCTTTTACACAAATATTGACCCTGACTGGGGATCGAACCCAGGACCCGTCGATCAATAGCCAGCCCTACTTCCTCTCGACCAAACCGGTTTTCATGTCAAAGTTAAAGGTATTAATTTTCACAAGCGACCCTAGTCTCGAATGATCTCTGTTTGAATATGCTTCGATGGCGATTAATACTTATTAATTAGAGCATACTAATCGTCTAGCCGTGACCTGAAAGCGGCCTTATGCACAGTTCTACGTTTGTATTGCCCCAGTGAACTTAATATGGTTAAAATGGGAAAGGTGAAAATTATTGCTTATTTAAGTGACCTCGTTTTTAACCTACCACAAAAACGGAGGAGGTTCTATGTTCAGCTGTATGTGTCTTTTTTATGTATGTTCACCGATTTCTCCGCCATTTATGGACCGATGTTCAAAATTTTTTTTGTTCGAAAGAGTATATACTCCAGAGGTGGTTCCATTGTAACTAGGTAAGGGTTTGATGATGGGATCTCAGGAAAATCGAGGGAAACCCTCGAATTTAATAGGCACTTACATTGTTTCTCACATACTTTCTATTATTTTCACAAAACAAAAAACTTTAAAAAAAAACACTTCAAAAAGCGAAATATAAAAACGTAGCATTGAATGTGCTACGTACCTACTGATATGTTTGAAATCGGTGCGAGGACGGATGCACGTATTTGATTTGGCACCGACTTCAAGCAGATCAGTAGATTAATCAAAAGTCAAAAAAAGTCAAAAAGTCAAAAGTGTTTATTTCATTGAACATATAAAATGATACTTGAACACGTCAATATTATGAATTACATTAGCACTTTTGACTTTGCGCCTATTCGCAAAGGTGCAGTCTTCCTCAGGAGAAGAATAGGCAAGAAACTCCGAGGGTCGCGCTTTTTAAGTCAATCATATACATTTTCTTACTTTTAATTTTAATTGACTTAATATCTGAATAACTCTGGAGCTGAGCAATTTATTCCCATGGTTGCTTGTCTAACAGATAATCCGAAATTCTATAATAGCCCTTTTTACAAAGTTTTTGTTTAATTATCGTCTTAAATTTTTCTAAAGGTAGGTTTTGAATACACATGGGAATTTTATTGTAGAAGCGTACATATTGACCCATAAAAGAGTTTGTTACTTTGTAGAGACGGCTGTCTAGTATATCCAAGTTATGTTACAGCTTGCAATAAGATTATAAATGTAACACAATTATTCTACCATCTTCATGGTTTTGACCTAAAATATAAAAAAATACCTAAAACTGTGTAAATTTTTTGCATTTTTTATATTAATCAAAGAAAAAGTTAGTACAATTATTGTCGCACGGTAAAGTTCCACACTTACCGGAAAACTAAAATTAAAATAAAAGTTCTTAAAATGAATACGAAACACAAGTTTTCCAAACACAAAAATAAAAAAAAATCATCTCACTGATATTATAAGGGCGAAATTTTTAGAGTGTGTATGTGTTTGTTTCTTCTTCATGCTCAAATGACTCGATACATTTGGATATGATTTGGTATCGAGGTAGCTGATGATACCCTGGATTAACACATAGAAAATTAGTGAATAAAATCAAAATATCCTGTAATAGTGAATAAATATCCTGAAGCGGTGATAGCCCAATTGGTAATGAGCCAGACTTGTAATCCGAAGGTCGCGGGTTCAAATCCTGGTGCGGGCCTGTACCACTAAATTCGTCTTTTCGGACTTATGTACGGATTTCTAATTATCACTTGCGTAAACGGCGAAGGAAAACATCATGATAAAACCCGCCCGTCCAAGAAAATTCATTTTCGAAAGAAGAGCGGTCCACCAACCCGCATTGAGCCAGCGTGGTGAACTATGGCCTAAATCCCCTTCGTGTTTTGAAGGCAGGCCCGTGCCTCTCGGTGGCGACGTATATGGGCTGGTAAGAAGATCCTGTATTTTAAAGTGTGTCCTTTATCCGAAATGGCGGTTCTATTCACTAAAACCCAATTCCTGTTCCACAAAATAGCTCTAGACACAATCAACCCGTCAATTCCCACGAAAAGTTGCAATAAAACTGCAAGTGGGCCATTCACTATCGGATCGGGCATTAGCAGCGATCATTCTTTCGGAGTTGTACTTACCGCCCACATTAGGAACCTTCTCCATTGGGTAAGTGCGAGCTATTTACTAGAATAAACATTTTTTTATCCGACTATAGAAATAGCTATTTTTTTACAAAAATGGTATTGCATTTATAAAATTTAAAACGAATGTTTATAGATTAATGCAAGGTTGGTGTTGAAAATATGCTTTTTGATGTATTTATTAAAATTAGATAAGTAAAATAATACTTCCTATATTCTGGATGAATCCCCTCATAGAAAAAGCAGAGTTCCACAAGTGACCAATAAATATGAGATTGTGTAGAGTTCAATTCTTTATTAAGTAATAAACAAATAACATAAACCACAAAAAAGCTTTTGCCTGTGATGATCATAGTCATCTATGAATACAATGTTCTTAGAAATCTGTAGGTGTACAAGGTCTGTTTAGGAAATAAATAATAGAAATGAGGGATAGTGTGAAGACAGGAAGCGTAAGTAGTGTGAGTTCGATGGTTTCTTATTTATAATAATAATTACTACTTATTTATGTATTTGATTATTAAACAATACAAGTAAAAGTGACTCACCCATACGCAAATTACAGCTGACGTCATTTTCCCAACAAAAAAAACCTGGCCAAGTGCGAATCGGACTCGCGCACCGAGGGTTCCATTCAAACCTGTAGGTATATAAATAAAAGTTCAATTTAATACCTCTACGCGTTCATGAGGAAAGGGGTAATAAGTTTAAAATTATTAAAAATATGATTATATTATATTATTATTATATGATGTTACTAAAAATTTACGGATTTCGCAAATTTTCCTTTATCTGTGCTATAAGACGTTGTTTCGTACCAAATTTCAAGATTCTGAGTTCATGGTAAAAAGAGAACCCTTAAAATCACCTATTAGTTGCAATTAGTTTCCACCGGCGTGAAAAAGTTGTAGTTTTTAGCTTAGGGCGTTACTAATATAGTTTTTAACCGGCTTCAAAAAATTAGGAAGTTCTATGTTTGACTGTATGTATTTTTTTATGTATGTTCACCGATTTCTCCGCCAATTATGGACCGATTTTCAAAATTCTTTTTTTGTTCGATGAGTATACTCCAGAGGTGGTCCCATATAAATTTTATCGATAATGATTCAGAGCTTTTAAAAAAATCAACAAAAAAAATCAAAAAATACAAACCAGAACATCATCTAAATAAATCAGTGACATTTTCGTTTGTGGTTATCTGTTAATAGGCATTGTAGTCTGCAAAAAATACTAGTTATCTACTTTGTGCGAACTGTTGTTGGGATTGAAGTCGATGACTCATAAGTTTTTTTACGTGGAAAATTATAATTATTTTATTCGTTTAGTCTACATTCGACATATTCTACTTTTGACATCATAGTCTACTTCCGCAACTATTTGAACCGAATACCCCGTATTATTAATAGTAAAAAGTTTCATGCAGTCCTTTAATAATGTAAAAACTATCCTCTGTATAAAGCTGTGAGTAAACGAAAAGGCAAAAGCTTCTCGTGAAGAGGGCGACCGCTATTGCTGGACCTTAGGTGATACACACGGACAAATTCAATAAGCTAAGACGAAAAATTAAGTTAAGTGACCGTGACGTGACGAAACTAAGCCGCAAAATCGTCTACTCATAAATCCACGATCCTTGAACTTTTCATGAGAACGGATTCAATGAACTTTTCATCTTCTTTTCATACTGAGGCTTATAATCTCAACTTAGTGACCGATAAGACCTCGAAAATTTGAAACTTCAACAGCCCATATACGTCCCCACTGCTGGGGCACGGGCCTCCCTCGATAACATGAGGGGTAAGTGCCATATTCACCACACTTGGCAGACAGGTTTTGATATAATTGCAGAGTTTTCCTTCTCTGTGTGCAGTTGAACTTGCTTGCATATTTGCCTTAGTCGCCTTGTTCAACACCTCGGTAAGAAAGAGGGTGGTCCTATTCTACTCTGTCGGGGACTCAAATTTGAAACATCAAGTTTTAATTCGATATTATGTTCTGTAGCCAAACAGGCGAGTTAATCAAAACAACAACCAATTCCTAGCAAACACAACAAATAAATTAAGGTAGCTGCTTGCGAGTGCCAATTATATTCATTGTCTTCCATAATTATTTTCCATAAGAAGGTACGAGACAAGAACACCGATTTTCTATAATATATTTTCAATCGACGACAGACTCCACGAATAGTAGCAATAAAGCCTAAAATGTATATCACAAGAAGGAAATGGGCGTTGTCGCTTCTGCTACCCCTGGAAGGAACAAACGTGATAGATTTATAAGATAGGCTTTTCTTTCCGCCTGTTTATCAGCATGCATTTATTTTCCTTATTTTGCAAATCCCAAAAATAAGCTCAATGTATTTATTATTTAATATGTTTTTTTTATTTAACCTGTGAAATGAAAATAATATATTTCAATATTGAATACATTTTTGGCACTATATCAATGTTCCATCTAATAACCCTCAGCATAAAAGACAAAATTAAATGTGGTATCAAGTAGTTTTAAAAGGAATTATAGGCATGAATGTACAGATAGACAAAATTGTGTATAAAATGAAAAAATACTACTTTGAAGAATAAAAAATATGAAAACCTGGAACAATAAATACTGAAAGAAGAGTTTTATTTCAAAATAACTACACATTGAGCCCGTATGTACATTTACGGAGCAAGCTTAAGATATTGCGGCTATCGGACGGCCCTTTGAGACTTCCCACTGGCGGAAATTTAATTTAATCGTATTTTCTTCTTTGCTAAACGACCTCTTTCTGCTATGGCTTTCGAGTTCCTGAACGGATTTTCGTTTCTAGATAATATCTCGTACGAAGCTTAGTACTTAGCTTCAAATCTATCAATGTCTTCCTCGCTTGCTTTTCATTGTATATATTTCATTTTTAGTGAAAGCTTTTTCATTAACGTTTCGTTTATATACTTGAATGGATAAAAAAAATTAGTTTGTAGAATTGGATAAGTTAGGAACTATAGCTGCAATAAAACTGTCTTGAATTTATTTTTAAGTTTTCTTTCAATATGAAAAGAGGTACCAAAGTGACCAATCTGAATTTTAATTCCTTTTCAGAAGAAATACATAAATTCAAAATTTTATTTACAAAAAAACACAAAAGCAAATAAAAGTAGATTTTTAAAAAGTAGATTTTAACCATTCAACATTTTGGGATTTTGAATGAATGGGTAGTACTTTTACAAGAATAGAGCTTTTCAGTGTATTGAAATCCATACGTTGACACACTCACGCATTGTATCCCTGTCGGGGTAGGTAGAGCATCACGTGTTTCTTAATTTAAAACCCCACGTTTAACTTATATTCAAAGGAATACTAGATAAAACGTTCGTTTAATAGTGATAAGTAGTTTAATTAAGTATAATGAAATTTAATTATGTGTTTTAATTTCAAATTTTCGTTTAAGGTAAACAAGCATTTTTGAAGTGAAAACTTCTTTAGCGGCGTTGTGCACTTTTCGGAAGGGTAAAAAATGTTAAACTCGCGCCAGGGTCACGTGACCCTGATCGAAAATTCGTAAGACGGAGGGTGAAGTGAAAACTTCTTAGACCGCAGGGAAGTAATATATTGTTCAAGTTTTCACTTCTGCTGGCACTCCCGGAGTGCAACCCGTTTTTTTTGTATTATTTGCCATATATGCGATAAAAAACTGCACAATAAACTTTAAATAAAATTTTTAAGAACAAACATTTTATTGCGAACAAGTTCCTTTTTCACTTTACAACTTTACCAAACTAGGAAATAAAACTTCACGTCGCAAACTCGTGACAAAATCTTATGTAAGTTGGTGTTTTTCAAAAAATATTGTACAACTCCCTCCTAGAGAAAACTGGATAATACACTTTATGAAATTACCCTGCGCTTTCCTAAGTTAGCTACTTACTTTTACGCCACAAACAATAAGTCAAGTTTTCCTGGTTGTATAATGTGTGTTCTTCGTTATTTAAAGTTATTAAAACTTTTCACTAGTAAATATCTATGAAGTCGTTTAACAGTATTTGTACGATTTTCATTTGTTCAGTCAGATAAAGAAAAATGAAAACGCTTAAAGCTTTTATTTTAATTAAACCCTTGCCTTATCACGTGTGAATAAGATAGGTAATTCCACCTTAACCTTTTCAGTGATCTGGGCGTCTATTTCACCAGTCAATGGCATCTTAATGGTGGTGAATGAAAATAGTGACAATTTTATCCGTCAGGTGGCAAATTTAGAACGATTGAAACCTCATACACTTCGTAACAAGGCCCTAACCAGCAGCGCTACCGTCAACTGTAAGTTAAGTTGCTAAAAAAAAAACGCTTCACACTCAAAGGCCCACATTAAGGTTTTCCCTTGTGTCGTGGGTCCCTTGGAACACACAATGACAGACACAAACACCCATGACCCGAGAACAAACATCTGCTTTTTACACAAATATTTGCCCCGACTGGGAATCGAACCCAGGGCCCGCCGATCAAGAGGCAGCGTCACTACCACTCGACCAAACCGGCCGTCAAATTACCAAACAACCAAATAAATTAACATGTAACTGGCAGTGGCGCCCTCAGTCAAGGTAGCTCTCATCAAATGTATGAGGTTTAGATATTTCAAAATTTTGCCACCTGAGCGGATGAAGTCGATACTATAATAAATGCTACTAAAAAAGAAACTGGATGCGGGCTATAATCAGTTGTTTTAACCTGTCTAAAATAATAATAATAACAATAAATTATTAATACTATAACTCTCTTTTTAGTAGTTCCACTTTTGTTTCCTTCTCCACTATTTGTTAATGGGAACACTGCCCATCCTCACAGTTCAGGAACCCTAAGGTTCCTATAGTGAGTATTGGCAACAGTTTCAACATAAATTCTATATGTTCTATGTTGAAATATTTTTTACTGAGTAAAATTTATCTCATCTTATCTTACTATTATCATTTTACCACCATCGGTTAGCGGAATAGCCGAATCTAAGTGTAGATACACCTACTAATGTATTTTTTCAGTGGAAATTAACGAAGCTTATCCACCTCGACAGAACTGCCGAGTCACGGTGACTTTTCCACTAATATCGATTACCAAAGTGATTAAACATGTCTGATACAATCTATGTTTCGAAGATGTTGTAGTTATAAGAAGACAAATTGGTTTTTTGTGATTTTCTAAATGCGCTGATGTTGACGATGTAACTTAATTTCTTGTTTCCAAATGTCTTATTTGAACCGATTGATCTATAAAATCTATAAACTACGTATTTGGTTTAATTGCAACCTACTCGATAAAAAAAATTAAATATAATGATTTTGAACATATCGGACACAAAATATTGTTTTCGAAATACTGAAAATCATTCTTATTTAAATTATAAAAGTATCAATCGAAGAAATATAATAAAGTAACTGACAAACGAGCGACGATTATCTTATAGGGTCACTATTGTTTTTTTTTTACTTGTGATAAACAAAGTATGTCAGTAGATACTTAGAACATACGTAAACAGTGGACCATCTAAGTCATAAGTACCTCTAACATTATATATATCATTTCAGTTTGAAAAGACAACAGAAACATCATACTGAAATATTATTCTACCTCTGTGGACAAGTGCTGCTCCATATGTTTTAAGGACATGATATCCGTATTCAAACGCGTGTTTCATTTTTTTTTAAATTTCTACTACAAGTTTTACAGTCACCCTGCAAGTTTGCCTACGTGAAATGAAACAATTTAAAAACGCATTGCGCACGGTCGGGAAAGCTATAATATAATTAAAGAATCTGTCAATATGTTACTTTATATTATAAACTAGCATTTCGCTCGGGACTTTGTTTCCGTGGGAATTTGGGAAAGTTGTGTAACCTACGTTACTTAGGGATAATGTAGCATCCTAATGGTGAAAGAATTTTTGAAATCGGTCCAGTAGTTTTAAATTTATTCGTTACATACAAAAATACAAATATTTCCTCTTTATAATATTAGTGTAGATTAGTGTAGAGTTAACAACGCTGTAAAAGAGGTTTTACTTGTTAGAGCATGTAGTCTTTCAAGTCCAGAAAAAAAAATTTTACTTCCTTTTTATTTTTCTAAATAACATGTACATTATCTGTTTACATGAACAAAATTTAATGTAATTCCGTTAGGGCCAGAAAATCCCGATATTTTACAACACTAGTTTTCACGCCCCTATACGTATTTATGTAAGCAAACGGAATACTTGTAAATGATTTATTGATGCGTCTCCATTGTGGCTTGAATCCGCGCGAGCTAAATATCAACGACAGTAAGCGAGATTTATTATGTTTTGCAAGAACCTTAGGGTTTGACTCGAGTCAGATATTCGGTGTACGCGCACAATTTATTTAACAAACTATGATACTGTGAAACACAACAACTCATAAATAGATATCTAAACTCTCTTCGTTTAGATCGACTTCGAAATATATTTCGCTGGCACGATATGATAACAATGGGATTCATATCTAGTTATCCCTACTAATATTATAAATGCGAAAGCAACTCTCGTCTGTTTGTCTGTTACGCTTTCACGCCTAAACTAATAAACCGATTTTGATAAAATTTGGTACAGAGATAGATTAGACCTTAGGAAAAGACAAAGGCTACATGTTATTCCACAGCTGGGTCCGATATAACCTGCAGTCCACGCGAGCGGAAAGCTAGTATGTAATAAAAATATCACTACTAATACAATAATGAATTGCCTTGCAAAAGTCTCGCAAAGCTCTAATCACGTATGTGATCTAAAGCTTCGTTTTCTTTTGTTAAGCAAGATTTAAAAAAAAACCTCTAAATACACAGTACCTACAAGTTTTAAATGAAATAAAATTTTTGAAAATTGTTATGTAATACTATACTAGTACATAAATTATACACTCAGATGGAGGAATGTTCAAATTAAAGCTTCTTTAAATGTAATGCTGTCCTCTCTCTCTCTCTCTTATCAGCCCATATACGTCCCCACCGACGGGCACGAGCCTCCCTTCGAAACACGAAGGGGATTTAGGCCATAGTCCACCACGCTGGCCCAATGCGGGTTGGTGGACCGCTCGTCTTTCGAAAATGAATTTTCTTGGACGGGCGGGGTTCATCACGATGTTTTCCTTTACCGCTTCACGATGTTTTCCTTCAATGCTGTCCTCGTTTGCGTAAAAAAGACGGAAAGAGACAGTATGATATTTAAAGTAGCATTAACTTTAATGGACGTTTCTTCAACTGGGTGATAAACCTTTAATTAGCATTTTTTTTTTAATTTATAATTGATGTACTTTGTAATTAGCATTTTTTTTAAATTTATAATTCATGTACTATAGGTTTAAAATTTGTCTGTAAATCTTCCCAAAAATGTAAAATAAAATAAAATAAATTGTATAGTTTATTTAAAATAACCTAAGTATCAAATGTTTGCTATTCCAAATCAAACTCTAGTATGGAAGTGTTCTTAGAGCACCGAGTTCAAGTTAGCTGCAGTTGGATAACCAAGCGATAACTTTGACCACTAGTAGAGCTTTAATGACCCAACACTCCAGGAATCGATGTTTATGCAAGTGAAATTTATGGGAAAACTAACTTTAAGAGACTTGGTTTATTAATATTCGTTTTAAGTTACATATTTATCATTGCTGGTTGAGCTGCTATCATGTTCATCAATTTAGTCAATCTTCGACCATTTACGACCGATATATTGCGCGACTTTGATTTTATAGCTTAACGATATTACTAAACTGAATAGTTTTCCCCAAAGAAAGTTAGCCAAAAAATTTCAAAAACAGTTTTGTCTCTACATAAGTACAACTTGTGAGATCAGTTGCTTCCATAAGTATAGATACTTAAAATAAAATTTGTCAAAATTACTGTTCCTTAACCCTTCGCGCGCTTGTTTACGCAATATCATACCTACACACATAACTCACATATTTATCCCCAGTTATACATATTATACATTATATTGTACATTCTCTTTTTTAGTGTTTATCTTCGCTGCTGAGCACTCGTGACTGACGTTAATGAGGTTATAGCAGAATACCAGTGTTTTGTCCTTTGGACAAAGCTTATGCTTTTTTGTTGCATTCTGTTGCATTCTGACACACACACAACACTAGAATAACTCTGTAACCTTTAATGTGTATTTGTACTTCTGACTGTTTTGAATGTTGTGTGTATGTTTTAAAGCAATGAATAAATTATTTGCCTTTTTGTTGCATTCTGACAAACACACAACACTAGAATAACTCTGTAACCATTAATGTGTATTTGTACTTCTGACTGTTTTGAATGTTGTGTGTATGTTTTAAAGCAATGAATAAATTACTCGTATTTGCCTTTTTGTTGCATTCTGACACACACACAGCACTAGAATAACTCTGTAACCATTAATGTGTATTTGTACTTCTGACTGTTTTGAATGTTGTGTGTATTTTTTAAAGCAATGAATAAATTATTTGTCTGTCTGTCTGTCTGTCTGACACTTGCGATACAAATACTGCACACACGGGTGTGCTAGAACCGCGCGAGGCTTTGTAATATTATAACTCCCACCCCGACTGGGAGTTAAAGAAAAACTTAGTGCCAGCTGCCAACTCTTCTCAGTACAAACGGTAGAAACCAGTAAGTGGGAAGCGAGGGTTTTGCTGTATTGTGGGCGCTGACAACCTGTACTCATATTCTATCTAGCAACCGACAGAATAAATGTAAAATGTGGCATTAAGTGATTCCAGAACCACATGACGTTCTGTCTACTATGGAAGGGAGTATAGGCGTGAGTGATAGATAAATATAAATATTATGAGCTTTATTTCGGTCAGTGCCATTTGTAGTTATTTATTCTAGTTTAATTTAATTTGGTTATTCAGAATATTTGAGTGCTACAGACTTAAATAGGTAAATATTATAATCTCCACCAAATTTCCGGTTTCTGGAACATCTTAACAAAGAAACCTTGACGAAAATCTCCAGCTGGTTTTATTTCAATTACTTATTGAAATGAAGAGGAGGGTAACTGAATTAATTAATTTCAATAGGCTTAAAACCCAGCCTTTTAATTAAAAGGAACCGAGAGATGAGTTTTTTATTTATGGAAAACTGGCGAAAAAGCCTTTCATATTGAAAATAAACGCACAACTATCTACAAAAACACAATTAATGACTGCATACAGGATATAAGGGATAGGTTTAAAAAAAACTGAAACCCTGAGCTCCGACCATCATGTTGAATGATTTTCCAGGTACATTTTATGGAGAAAAGTGTTCAAAATGTTTTAATCTTATTTTCTTCTTTAAAATGAATTATTTTTCTAATACACTCAATTTACAACAAAAAAAACGGCAGTTATGGGCAAGTTATGGGTTATGGGCAGGTTCCACTATTTAAGTGTTTTGTAAGCTCTGTATATGGTAATGTAATACTTTTCAACTGACTTATCCGCACTAGAACATGACGAATCAAAAATGAACTTTGAATAAAAAAAAATAACGACCACTTTCATTTATTTATTTACCACTAATTACTGCATATTCTAGTTCAAATCCCGGAATATCAATCTGTAACATAAACACGTGAAATTTCTACCTAAACAGGTAATTTATCGACGTTGCTCGATGCCACAATTTTGTGGTCGTTGCATTATCACATTCAGAGTAACCATGTTTACAGTTTTCAGTAACAACCCGTTAAATAGCCTCATGCGATTCCACTACACCGAGAAAAGGAATCGAAAAATTCTGCAAAAAGAGATATAATACATTCGGGTGGTTATAATCTGTACACTTAATTATTTTGTTTTTAATAAATCATCTCAAGTATATAAAGATCTATCGATAGAAGATTTTAAATACCCATCATCACACTATTGTAGTCAATGGTGCTAAACTTTATTTTTTGTAAGTCTTACGCCCGTGTTCGCCAAAAATATAACCAACGGTTAGCAGCTAACCAGATATTTGACAATGTCATTTTCATACATTTTTTTTGACATTTTGTCTGATTAGCTTCTAACCGCGGTTTCACCGTTGGTTATATTTTTGGTGAACACGGGCCTTAGAGCCTGAACCAATTATTTAAATACAAGACATGACTTGAAGGCATTGAAAATACATACATAAACTCACACCTTTATCCTATTAGGCTAGGCAGAGATCACAGATTTCAATCCGGCACAATCCAATCACACCTCTTCCGCTTCTTCTACATTCATAGTCGGATTCAGGTAACACGGCCTTTTCTCAATAAGTCACCAATTTTATCTAAATACGTTCACACTCTTGAAAATTAAATGTAAAATATACTTTAAAAGAATTCACACTCATGATTAACTGAGGTAAAAGGAAAACTGTGGCAATATATGTATAAGTGCGCACCTCACTAACCCGGTGAATTGTCAATTAACTGGTTTGCGTTGACCAATTTCACTTTGAACCGAAAAATCTAATTTTCAATTGTCCGATTCATCATCACCGCATAACACGTGCAATCGTGCAGCGTATTTTAAATTTCAAATTCATTTCCACCTCAATCATTTTCGAATTGAGTTTTCCTGCATTGGTTTTGTTTGCAATAGGTGTTGCAGTTAGAAACTTAAGAGTGTGCTTTGCCAAATCAATCATTCCTATTTACGACCGAAATTTCGAAACGTCGAATGTCAGTACATCTTTGTCTTGCGTTATAAAGTTGACACTGACAGGTAGTGACAATTGTCGGCCGTACGTCGATCGTAGATAGTACATAGTAGAGCCTCAGGACCGAATCAAGATTTAAGAAGCTAAACGAATTGCAATACTTTAGTGGTTGCAATCAGGAAACATTTCTCGAAAGAACTCACGGTCATTGGGTTGTAGAGTTCTGAAGTGGTACACCGGAAAGTATAACGTTTAAAAGACTCTCACAAGGTCAGGCAAAGGTCCCTAGAATCAATTAAAAGCGAGTTGAATAGAACCGATAACACTGAGATATTTAAAATGATCAGTTTTTGTTGATCAGTACCTAAATATGTTTCAAAAAATTTTTATAAAACTTTAAAATAACGTGATTTAGTTCGGTATGTGGTTCTTAAATTTATTTTGCTCTTTGTAGAGCTAATAATTTTCCACGTTAAAAACGTATGAGTCACCGACTTCAATCGCAACAACAGTTCGCACAAAGTAGATATCTAGTATTTTTTGCGGACTGCAATGCTTATTAGCAAACAACTACAAACAGAAATGTCATTCATTTATTTAGATGATGTTCTAGTATTTTGTTTAAGTTGATTTTTTTTAAAAGCACTAAATCATTTTCGATAAAATGTATATGGGACCTCTTTAGGAATATACTCTTTCGAACAAATAAAGAATTTTGAAAATCGGACTACAGTTGGCGGTGTTATCGCGTAACAAATATACAAAAAAAAACATACAGACGAATTGAGAACCTCCTCCTTTTTTGAAATCGGTTGAAAATAAATATAGTCCATTTGATTACGTACTAGACTCAGTATTTTCGCAACTCTAACTTTGCAGAAACCTTTAAAGAAAGCCTTCAAATACCAATTCTTAGCAATTTCTTGTTTAAAATACCTGGGCGGTTATTCCGCTAGTTAATGGCGTTTCGATGGCAGTATGATGGCAGTGAAATAACAATGCTGACCATTTTGCCCGTTCCGTTCGAAATTGAGAACGGAATTTCATACATTTGATGACAGCTTTGACCAGCAGCGCTACCGCCAACTGAATGTTATGTTGCTAGGTAGATTAAACTTTAGTCATTGCAGTTTCCAAATGTATTTTTGTTAAGTTCTCAATCTCACCACCTGAACGGATAAAATGGTCACCACCCTCATTCTATTATTATACATTGAAACGCCATTAACTATCACAATAGCCACCAATTTATTGTATTATATTGGAGGTCTAATATTCTAGATTTAATTTTTATTTAAATCTTCTTTTGTTTCACGTGATAATTATAATATTAACTCATTTTCCGCAGTTTTTATGTAGTTTCGAGTGTAAGGAGTTCTAAGATCTTTCAGAATTCAAGTCTTCTCACCTGTTCGAGATACACTCTGTTGAATAATGAACAAGGCTCCGGCGACTCACCAACCCGCATAGAACCAGGTGGGCTAAGGTGCAATCCTCCTTTGACCTTAAATGATGGAATAAAAGGGCGTTTTCCCAGCCTATATTATATCTTCATAGACGTTAATTATTTAAGTATCCAGTGCTGTGGAACACGATACGGGCTGCATAAAAAAGGTACCCAGTGTAACGAGAGTCCATCCAAAATCTGGTCACTTAAAACTGAAGGTCCTGATTCAACGCTCAGCCTAATCCCTTAGTTCTTGGAACCTTTAATTTTGCAAAAAAGAAGTCCCGGGCATCCACTATTTAAATATTGAGTGACTTGGTATTTTTTTGTGTGAAAATAAATTGATTAATTGTTTCGCAACAACTTTATAACATAAGACGAAATATGAAAAAATATTCGCCTTCCTATTCACCTAATTTGCTTTTGATTTGGGTTTTAGTATATCTATAATGACGTAATAAATAATATATCACAACGGCATACAGTACCCTTTTTCGTAATTTAAATGTCCACATTGTCCACGACCGACAGCTTTATTAGTATGTAAAATTTTGAGTTGATAATTAATTAAATTTTATTTAATTAACTTATTATAATCATAATCTGCATTGAACCAGCGTGGTGGACTATGGCCTGAATCCCCGTGCACCTCGGTGGGGACGTATATGGGCTGGTAAAAAAAAATTATAATCATTCCTTGTTTTGGTTTTAAGATGGCCTCAGACGGTATTCTTGAGAAATACTATTCTACTGGCTAACAAATATTATTTTTCTTGTTTATTGTAGCTAATTAACAAGGCTGCAGTATTTTATTACAGTAATTACAAGAAAAGAAAAAGTAGTTTATTAAAAGGCTCCCATCGGTGCACATTTATATTAACCAATAGCGTGTCGGATCACGTGTCGTGTAGGGTTCTGTAGTTGACAAAAACATTTTATTACTTGATCGTTTACTCGTTAACTTAAAAAAACAACTATGCTGGTTGTCCTTTTATTTTGTTGCATATTCTACCTCATCGTGATTTGTTTCACATATTTGGAAACATTGTTTTTATTGGTTCCATTCAATAGTGTCCTCCACACTTTAATATGAGAAAATTAACATTTTCAAGCTTAATCATTTCACAAATGGATCCCTTATTCGAAAAACATTTGTAATTAACCCTTACTATCTTTAAAAATAAATCACTCAATTTTTTTTTCTTTATTTTTGTTACTAAATTAGCGGGATTGATATGCATGATTATGCCAAATTTCAGTTTAGTAATGCCAAGGATGTACAATTGTACAATGTACAAGTCCCTCCCTGGACTGGTCTACTCGGTGTCTTAATTATATTTTTTTGGTTCTGTCAATAATTAAAAATTGATTTTTAGTGTAAAAGTTTTGAATTTATAATATAAAAAAGGATCCCTGAGAAAAACCGCGGACAGACGGACATGGTGAAATAACAAGTAAGGGTTCATAGTTAGCTGTAGCTAACTACAGATAACCGTAGAACCGTTGAAACTTTAGATTTATTCTATTTTTAATCGAGAGCAATGCTACGAAGCCCTAAGGCTACTAATAAAGCAATCTTCTAGAAAACTCAATTCTCTGAGCAAGACTAGAAAATGGTATGATAATATTATTAGAATTACATCCAATTTTCTTTATGTTTAATTTAAAATAGCGTGGAGTAGAAAAAGTTATTTAAATTGAAAATGAATTTGATATTAGGTTTTGCACTTTTGCTCAGCAAATATTGCATTATGATTTTGATTGCATTATTTTTAAATGCTTTTTTATAAGTTTAAAAATATTTTGGTTGGTAAAATTTTATGGTTATTTTTTTTGACGTCATTATCAATATCAAACATTCTAGTGTACAAATACAAAAGTACGTAAGTACTCTTTTCTTTCCTTCTTTTATGTTTCATTAATGAAACAAAACTTTTTTCAATTAAATGATAATGATTAAGTATACATATACATATAAAATTAAATTCTACTCGAACAAAGATGAATTAATTTGATGGCCAAAAACAACAAATCCGCTAAAAAGAGTTATCGAAAAGTCCGCTTCAAAAAAAATGTAAAAACCAGGAAAAATAATAATAATAATAAAAGATGCGATAGATTTAAACAACTCTACCTAAACTGATATCGAGATGGCGATGGCACCACCCTTGTACAGAAACCAGGAGTACCAGGCGTACCAGTGCCTTTATAGGCATTTTCTGGGTTAACTCGCTCCGTCGTCGACCTCATGTTTGACCTTATGGTCAAGATTGAGGTCAAGAGTTAACCCATCTTATAATTAAAAAAAAGTTTTATTTACCCTGAAAAAAAAGAGAAGGGATATAAGTTTGACTTACAACACCCCTCTTTTTTGTCAGGGATGTATCTGTGTGTCTGTCTGTGGCGTCGTAACTAAACGAATGGATCGCTTACGATGCTGTTTTTTTGTTTAGAAGCTGACGTAATCAAGATGGTTCTTAGCTATATTTGATCAAAATTGGTTCAGCCGTTTAAGAGTTATAAGCGATAAATGTTAAAATGAACTTTTCCCTTTTTTTGGCAGTGAGTGTACATTTTTCGTAAGTACCATTTGATCCCTAATGTGCTTATTAGAAAAAGTTGTTAGATACAAACTTATGTTGTAACAAAACTTTCTAATTGGCAACATTTAAGGAAGTAATTTTTCATCCTTATTTTTCGCCTTTTTAAAATCATTAATATGGTACGAAGAATCCTTTCTTCTTTCCAAATTACAAATCGGAAAGTGTTTTTGTTTGTTTTTTTATTTATCCTTTCTTCACATTCTATCCTGACTTAAGGTCGATTAATTTTTTTTGCACAAGTAATGGATATAGGCTACTTTATAACTAGGCTACGAATAAACGAACCGATATAAACGAACGAACTCTAAGGCCCGGATTACGGAAGGAGACATAAGTCTTGATCTATACTTAAGTATTGATTGTCTCTTTCTCTCACTATCAAAATGACAAAGACGACTGCTACGCAAGTACAGATCAGAGTCTGAGTCGCGTTCGGTAATATGGACCTAACCAGTATTTAATAATAAATAGTTTACTGTTAAAGATTGCTTCTAATTCATCATAAAAGCTGTTCAAAAGAGTTTTAATTCACAAGAGAGTTTCTGCCAACCTTATGTTCCGCAAAGTTGGGCAAAGTTTTAAAGGAAACATTCTAAATCGGCACAAAGAGAGTTCATAAAAAGCCGCAACTCCATTCGTGTACAGTAATCATGCCCCATTCCCAATTTTAGAACTTTTTTCATCTGCCTTTATACATCTGTTCAGTTCAGCTGCTTTATTTATTCTGCCTTATTCTGAGTGGGATATTCCGGTATCTATTTGAAAATTCTCAGAAACTAGCTCTTAGGTTTAATATAAAAGAGTTTTAAAAATATATATTTCTAATTTTTCTTATAGGAAGTTATATTAAAATAATTGTTGAACACTAAGTTGTAGAAACGTCCTACTATAGTCAAAAGTAGACGTTATACAAAATATTGCTAAAATCCATACTTACTTACTTACTAATATTATAAATGCGAAAGTAACACTGTCTGTCTGTCCGTCTTTCGCACCTAAAGTACTAAACCGATTTTAATGAAATTTGGTACAGAGATAGATTAGAGCCTGGGAAAGGACATAGGCTACATTTTATCCCACAGTTGGGCACGATATAACCTGTAGACATTCAAAGGCCCATACTAAGGTTTTAATTTCCATTGTGTCGTGGGTCCCTTGGAACATATACAAAGACAGACACGAATACCCATGACCCGAGAACAAACATTTAAAGTCAAATTATAATCTAAAATCAAAATTAAAAAATAATTTAAAGACGACCAAAACAGAGGTCCCAACATAACATTTTTGATGCAACGATCTTTGGTCAAATTGGTGTTGATATTTGCAATGATTCTATAGTTTAGATTTTTCAAGATAGATGAATAAAAGTGAAAGAAAATATAGATAAAAGACTCGTTTACACTATTTCCCCATTAATGTTGGCGCACATTTAATTCGTCCAAATGGTAGTGAACAGTGCGGTTGTTAAAGTTTTATATCCGACAAAAGTATCCTCAACATAGTATAAATAGTAACAGAAAGATTACTCCAAAAAGTGTTTGCAAAAGAAATGTTCTATTACTTGGAAACTCTTTTTATTACCTATTTCCTCGCAGAATAATATATTTATCTCTACATAACTTTGTATTTAAGTTCTCAGAAATTTTAAAATGAATGCCAAATAAGCACCTATTAAGTATAACACTCGGTTATCAGCTAAGTACCCGAAAACCCGACAATTGAATATGTTAAGTACATACATTTTTTAAGTTAAGTACATTATTTGACAGGCTTGCTTCTTACCGCATGCTAAATGATTGGTGCACTTAGCCCTCTTTGTTTGAGTAATAAACATTTAAGGGTAGAAATATAGAAACCGTTAAATATAATAATCTAACTTAGATTAAAATTATGGCAAGTGTAAGTCAGTGCGATTCTGTTCTGACATCTTTTTTTAAAGTAACTACTTACAAAGTCTGTCACATTCAAGCCCTATTATGCGCACACACTGATCTATTCACTCTGTGGGACCAGTTTAACGTATTCCCGTCTCAAATACTGTCGGTGATTGGTCGAACAGGGCTGCAAGTGTCCCAGTACGTGATCTGTGAGTGAATTCGAAACCCGCACAGGTATGGTGACTTATTCCGTAGGAGACAGGTTCGTGTGGAATCAACGCTACTTTGGTGATGCATGAGTAAAGGGATACCTAGGATTAATTTCCCCCCTGTAACTAAAAGGGGAGTGAGAATTCTCACCGAAGGTACAAGATATATTATTCGTATAGTCCGAAATAAGTGGCAGCAGGATGGGTACATCACTGGAATAACAAAATATCGTCTTCTTCAACACACTAACATATTACAGGACCTTCATTAGATTAGCGACATAAACCACATATATTTGACCTAGCCCTATGCAAATTTTCCAGCGTGCGAGCAATCTCGAATGTTTCAGGATATATTGAGCACGCGAAGAAATGTCTTAGCGAGAAGGGTTTGTGAAGATGTACCGCACTCGCAGGTGTTGTTGATTGTGTCCACAATACCCCAGTTCTAACAGACTTATATACGTAAAATGGAGAGTGTAACGAAATCACTGAACGCGGAATAATTAAGAAAGAAAAACAATGAAAAATTAATACGTAATTTTATTTGGTTATCTTACTTTGTTGGCTTTTTCGCGAAGGATAAACGCAGCAAGCTTGTCAATGTCATTTTTGACAAGCAAGATATTAATTTGTGTCGCGTCGCGTTGTCTCTCTTGAGACTACAGACATAGGTTGCCTAATCCCAGACACAATGCATAAATGTGCAATGAAATTACTAAACTTTTTGTCTCTGTTATTCTAGACGTTTTCTTGTCCAAATTTTATTTATATTACCCGACTCTTAAGGCGCTAAAGGCCTTTGGGGTTTAAGGCTGTCAATAAAGCTGTTAAAGTATTTTTTTGTTCTTATTTTTTGTTGACTCTAGAAACTTTGAGAATTTAAAAGAATCTTCAAACAACTCTAGGAGAATACGGAATTTATTTAATGCTTATTACACGTATTGTGAGATAAAAGTAAACATATTGTCATAATTACTTTTTTTGATCAAGTTACCCGTAAAAATAGAGAAAAATAAACACTAAAAAAACAATTAAAAAGGAAAAATAGAATCGACCTTAAAACATTATGTTCTTGGAAAGTGCTTGCTTTTATTGTGACTAAAAGACATGAAATTGAATGAGTACTTACTACTAACCTAGATCTCATTCGATCAGCTTCAACTTTATAAAACGATTTCAAATAAGGATGTTTTATACGTAAGAAAGAGCAATGGACACTCAGAACCGTATTACCTTATTAAATCACTTTGGAAGTAACTGTACATTCATGCACAAAAAGTATATACAACCAGTCCACCCTACAACCACGAAATTGACGTGTGCCGGAAAGAAATGACAATTCTAATTTCCTTGTTTACTTTCACGCATTCCACAAATGAAATTTGACGCAGACAGATATCTTCCAAGTTGACATTTTAATAACGTCTACCTTGAAGATGTGGAATGGAATCTTTCTTATTCTTCAGTGACAGTTGACATTTATTCTGAGTTACGTCAAGTTTATTACAAAAAAAAACTTTTGGTTATTCATTCGCATTTTAGTTGATCCTGCTACGCAATATCATTTACGTCTAAGCTTTGGTAGGTTTAGATTCACTTGTTTTTTTTTATTTGTAATAACGTGAAGTCACATATGACAGCCACCTGGGTTTCTTTTTAATAATAATCCTTGGTCGACTCTGTATTATGTGAAAAACTAATTTTATTCGCTGTCAATACAAATGATTTCTAAATCACTACCATTTGCCTATAAGTCACCAGTAGTCACCACCAAAGGATACGGATCTTTTTTCAAAGCGGCAAAGTGATTAACAAATTAGTTCTTAATGTAACTTAACTTATAAAGTCTATTACTCTAGTAATATCTGAAAAAAATATCTTCATTTTTAACAAAATTTGCACGTACAATAATAATTAGTACACATGCATTTGGAGTTCAAAACCTCAACATTATGCAAAAACAACTCAAGCTCGCTTCGTGGTGTCCAGGTGTCGTGTCCAAGCAGTTCAGTTGATCCAAATTAAGCCTTGTAACGAAGAACAAAGGGTTTATTTCTATTTGGGCTGGCGCGCGTCGAGTCTTATTAAGTTTGCCTGGTAAGCTTCTTATCAGGCAGTGTATGGGCGAGATAAAACGGACCACCGATGGCCCCTGTCTAGTAGCATACATGATGTACACTGCAGAGCAAATTCGCTACTTTTATTTTTTGTCTTCACTTGGGGATTCAAAAAAAAGTAAATAATAATAATTTGATTAAATTGTATTTTAAGATTCCTATTTAAGATGGCCACACTAATAAAAATGTGAATGATCACATAAAATATTTTCATTTATAATTAAATAAAAATTAATACATTTTTCCTGACATTTATTTATACCATTGAATATCCAGGATGTTACTTAAAATAAGTCAAAGTAGTGAAGTAAACGTAAATAAATACATACATATTCGTTTTTTTGACTCTACGCCAATAATACATACATATTCGCAAATCTGTTTCAAGTTTTCCCAGCGATCTTATATCGACAATCTGTCTCGCTGGTCTGGTCGACTTGGTCATCTTTTATCAAACCTTAGCCATCATTTTATGATGGATTTACTCCACCTCCCGTCTGTGAATTTTACAAGTGGCAATAGGTGGTGCCGCTTAACGTTTTAACTGCTGCTTTCCGATATTCTGAACTTTGGTACGGTTTAGAATCTCAGCATTCGGTACGCGATCTATCAATTAGATGCCTAACATGTTACACTTCATGACTCCGAGTCTGTGTCTGAGTCTGTTCTGTAGACAGTTTCTTCAGTTCTTCAATGTGTCCTACATTGGTTGAATTGTTGCGTTTTAATGCATTGCGGCATTTTTCGGACCCATAATACGTCCTACACCCAGCTGTTTCCGCCCGTAGATCTAAATGGTTTGGTTTTATGTGCCAAAGGTGGATAGACTTGTCCACAATTTCCTGTACCTCACCTCCTAAGGTAATGTGCGGTTCTGCAAACGCTGGACATTATCTTTATCTTGGATATATTCAAACTATTTATCCTTAGGCCAACCGTTCAGGAAACATCCAAAAGCTCTTATTTAACACGTTTCCCGAAAATGAAATTAGGTCATCAACAAAATTAAAACAACAGAATAGAAGAACTTTATTCAGGTAATATCAACGCAAGTTATCAGTGACGTATATTACGGCAGGGCTAATTGAGTTGCATTTATTTTTATGAAACGAGATAGCTTTAGACCCGTGTTCACCAAAAATATAACCAACGGTTAAACCGCGGTCAGAAGCTAATCAGACAAAATGTCAAAAAAATGTATGAAAATGACATTGTCAAATCTCTGATTAGCTGCTAATCGTTGATTAAATATTTGGTGAACACTGGCCTAATTAATTTAAACGACACTTCTGTCTACAACAGTACCTGTCCAGTTACAGGGTGGTGGACCATCGCTGGGGCTTTAGTGCATGAAATTTGACAGCCTCCCCTACCCACCCCATATTATTAAACCGGCTTTTATCAGCCCAACCTCCCCCTACCTTGCCATGCCACGCAAATTAATAGTGGTAATTGTGGCTCACATTTTAAATGAGTAAAAACTGCTGGGAACATTCAATTACAACACCCTGTTATTAAGGTCGAAAATATATTGGCTTTGTTGAGCTGAGAGGAAATTGGAGCTGATTTTGAAGGATTTACTTACTGCAATTTATTTTATGTGGGATGCTTGTTTCTGTGAGTATTCTGGTGAGCGTTGTGATGGCCGTTTTACTGAGGGTAATCTACTGAATACTATAAGATAATAATATATGTGGAATAAGTGGAATTGTCTCTCCACTGCATGAAATAAAATCAATCATTTTTATTGCTAACATCAAATCTATGATACGATAAATAAATTAACAGTAAAAGTAAGAACTAGATTAATTAAAGAAAAAAAAGGAGCCAAGCTCAGAATTGCGCTGTACAAAAACTGTACAGCCCTGTTTTTCAGCTTGGTTGGTATAACCAACGGAACATTATCGGATGATGTTTAGGGATTATGGATAATCGAAACTATCCGTTTTCTCCGATTATCCTGCGACGTATACCTAAACATTGTCTATGCAATGATTATATTATATCTAATTTCAAACATTACCTGATGATTTCAGGGATTGTATTCAATGTCTTGTGGTTTTATAGAATCCCTGTTTTCATACATATGTGCATTTTATTCATTTATTTTGTTATTAAATAATTTATTATGAATTAGATTTCTGTTTTTTTTACGCCATACACTCCAAGGTTGGTTTTCCCTTGTGTCGTAGGTCTCTCAGGATCGTATAGCATTGCACAGGACCGAAAGAAGATTCGAGGGGGAGGAATTTCTTTGGGATAACAAAGGGGAAAAAATGTTTGACCTCCACACAGTCCCTAGTGTTAAATATAAACTTTATAATATTACTAAACCCACTCCAAACATCATCAATAAAACCTCGAATACCCCATTATAGATAAATATCTCATAAAAATATCGTTTCAATTATTATCAAAATTGCCTAAAGACTTTTCAAGCCAAAAACCCGCTCGCATTAAAATTAACTTCGCTAAAAAATAAAATCAAATTACCCATTAAGATAAGCTAATGTTTATTTTGCATTCATAAAAATTGTCGTAAGCTTACGTTATTATTTTTTATTACTTATTTAGGCATATGCCGTGTAAATGTAATGTGATATTAAAAGTTAACCATTAGATGTAAGTGGTTTTTAAGTAATATGTTAGAATGCCGTAAAGGAACATGTACATTGGATGGGAAAGTTATTTCTATTATCAGACCATCCATCTGTCAAGCACTACACTAAAGTATTGAATAAAATGCAAATGGATCGCTTTTTGATCGCCTATAATTCATGCGAACTGAAATGGTTTTTTAGTTTAGGTTAAGTACTACAGCAAAATACCTAATGCATCTTTTATTGCACTGGAAAGTATATAGCGATCGACTTTAACACACATACATAAACGCTACACACTCAAAGGCCCACTCTAGGTTTTCCCTTGTGTCGTGGATCCCTTGGAACATACATAAAGACAGACACAAATACCCATGACCCGAGCACAAACATCTGCTTTTTACACAAATATTTGCCCCGACTGGGAATCGAACCCAGGGCCCGCCGATCAAGAGGCAGCGTCACTACCACTCGATCAAACCGGCCGTCACTTATATTAATGAATGACTTTTTTAATTACTGTTTTTAATGACTTTTTTAATGACTTTTTTATGTTTGTTCTTGGGTCATGGATGTTTGTGTTTGTCTTTATGTATGTTCCGAGGGACCCACGACACAAGAGAAAACCTTAGTGTGGACTTTTGAGTATGTGGTTCAAATGCTATCGGTTCAGCCGTTTACCATTGATCAAGACCAAAACGGTATGTATTTCAGAAATGAAATTTGAAATTATAACAATTCCAAAAAACGCTAGCAAGAAAACCTTTTTACAGTGTACGTGACAATGAAATTCGTACTAATGAAGCTGGAAATATATAAGAGCTAGTTATCAAAGGACTCAGCTATCATAGCGAAAAAGGGTCACAGTGATGTGCCGTGTCCCAATTTCGTCGCAAACCGTCATGTCACGACTGAAGATTAATATCGGGCTTCAGCAAAAAGCAAACAGAACATAAGTATTTATACAAGCATTTGACTAGGTCTGTTTGTTACTGGATGAATAAAATAATATTTTGTGTTTTGTTATTTTATGGTTTTGTTGCTAGATATATTATAATTTTTCATAGTTTTTCCCAGATTAGATATCATGACCAAGATTTTTTTCTCAAACAACCAAAATGGCCTCTGGCTAATTGGCAACAGCACGGAAACGCTTCAAATTCAGACTTTGGTCAATATGAGCATCTTCCTTTTTTGTTGCAAAATCTAACTAATAAATTTTAAATAGATCCACTTTGCTTTTGAAGTTGTCTAATCCTTTAATGCAGCGACGACTTTTTCGTCAAAAATCCTTGTCGTCACAATCAATTTGAATTGTATCAAAAATTCTCACTCAGAACTCGACTAGCGATACAATTCGCGGAGTGAGAGCAATTTATGTGAGAACACGTGTGAAGCCGTGGTTTTAATATCAGCTGTAAATTAGAACGCGCGGCGTGCTGCACAAATTGGCTTTGTTCGATGCTCTTATTCGAGTTTATTGTTTTAGGACTGAGTTTGATCTCCGTTTTATGTTGCCTAAAGGGTAATGGTTATTGGGAAGTTATTGGCAACTTTTCCGTTAAATATTTCATGGATTGCCTTTATGCGCCCATTAAAAATAATAAGGTCTGGAATATTTTTTGCTAGAGAATACCCGGGACTTCATTCCCATCGGAATTTGGTAAAATCTTCTTATTCCTTACTTATGTAACAAAAGGAACCTTAGAGCCAAATTTCAGCTTTCTAGGCTTAAGGATTTTGGGCTAGGCGTTGATGAGTCACTGAGTCAGGACCTGCAATTTCATATATTAAAATATTGAGCTAAAATATTACTATAAAAAACTAGAGGTTGTTCGGGACTTCGTTCCCGTGGGAATTTGTACAATCCTTCCTTATTCATTGTCTACGATATTAAGAAACTCTTGTGCCAAAATTCAGCTTTCTGACATAAGTCAGAACCCTACATTTTTATAAATTAAAATTTACATAACTTACAAAGGAATATGACTATGAGCAAACATAACCCGAATTCCAAGCAAAATGATTATGGCTTATTTTGCACTAATATAAAGTTGAGGACAGACGTTTCTATAAAAATCATAAAAACTTTTTTTTTAAAGGTTTTCGAAGTTTTTAACTTCTTTGTCTAGACCCGGAGACAACCGAAACATGAAATTTGTCGAACCATAATAAGAAAATAGAAGCACTGCGTAGTATTAGCCCTGTTTATTAAAATAGGGCTGCAAAAATCCATTTTTAAGGGATTTGTTCTGCCAACGGATACATGATGTTCTAAAACATTCCCAACACATAACAAAACTGCCATAAAATTAAATCATAAACATTTCCGCTAATATACGAATACAACCTTTTATTCAATCTAACTTTGCGAAGGAAATAGGCCCGGGTAATTTGGTGTTATTTCCTCATTAATGTGACTCTGGAACTTAGGGTCGGATTAAAAACTCCCCTGAGGCCTCACGCCCTCTGAATTACCTCAGACTTCCCTAAAAATAAGTACAAGGACTTTACAGTATAGCAAGGTTCTTCACTATGAATGAAACAGTTTTTGCGTCCGTATTATAATTAATTCTAACATTTCTGTAACCTATCCTTGGCGCGTAGGAACATTATAGGGCCAACTTCAAATCAAATCAAACACGTTTATTGGCATCGCAAGACCAACACAACAAATAAGTATACAGATATAAATCAACATAAACATACAAATTAAGAAAATATAAATTCAAGCAATCATTAGATTTGATGTGATGCAATGCCAAAAGGACTCCGCCTCAGCGAAAGCCTGTAGCGCTGATTTTCAGACGTGCCCCCCTATTAGTTAGTTAGCACACTTTTACTCCATATTTACTCCATTATTTTACGCCATATTCCAAATTAATTATTTATTTATTACTAGATTAAAAATAAATAAAAATTTTATAAAAAAAATTAACCGACTTCAAAAAGCCAAAAATAAAGACGTAGCATTTAATGTGCTACGTACCTACTGATCTGTTTGAAGTCGGTGCGAAAGCAGGTGCACGTATAGCCAACGAAACTTATTTGGCTTGGCACCGACTTCAAACATATCAGTAGGTACGTAGCACATCAAATGCTACGTCTTTATTTTCTGCCTTTTGAAGCCGGTTTATTTTTTTTATAAAAAGTTTATTTATTTTTCTATTTTTAGTGTAAATAACAGAAGGTACGTGAGAAAGAATGAAAAATCC
This sequence comes from Aproaerema taeniolella, assembly GCA_949987775.1. NCBI lineage: Eukaryota > Metazoa > Arthropoda > Insecta > Lepidoptera > Gelechiidae > Aproaerema > Aproaerema taeniolella. Next base: position 12,454,485 of record OX465254.1, read on the forward strand.
TATTAAATTCAAGGGTTTCCCTCGATTTCCCTAAAATTCCATCATCAGATCCTAACTTGGTGACAATGGGACCACTTCTGGAATATACTCTTTCGAACAAATAAATAATTTAGATAATCGATAAATGGCGAAGAAATCGGTGAACATACATAAAAAAGATACATACAGTCGAACGATCCTTTTTTAATGTCGGTTAATAATAAGTATATTAAATAAATCAAATAAATCATTCGACTAACTTTTCAAATTCGCAAGACGCTATTATGCAGGTCGAAGTCACAGTTTATAGTTGGCTAATATAGATTGTCTGAATAATAATCATAATTCATTTTTATATTCACCAGCTCGTCGTCGTGGTGTGTGCCAGTCACCGACCTCTCCTTAATTTCGCCATTTGGATTTACAGGCTATGGAATCTCGGGTATCAAGTAAATAAATTAAAAAAAAAATATTTTTTCTGTAATCCATACCAAAAAAAAACTGGACGTTCATCAGCGAGTTTCACATTATACCTAACCTCTTTTCGCTCAGCATACCTGTATGCAACTAGTAAAATACATACTGTTTTAATTTTGTATTGTATATGCTACATTGGAGTTACTAAAGAGATCCGGCATGTCTCTTTGTACTATCTAATCGACATATAATATTGTGGGGTCTCTACTATCAAAAGAGAGGTTACATTATACCTATAGATATGATAATGCATGTGGAGACGATGAGTAAGGAAAATCTTGAAAAATTAAAAAGTTCATGAAGTTTAAAACTCTGTTCTGTAAGTCTACGACCGAGAAACAAATAATATTTCTCACTAGATGTCACTGTCAGTTATCTTAGAAAGATATTAATTAAATGTGTTATCTACTGACACTCAAAGCTTCAGAAGCATTGATCATGATCATAGACTTACAGAATACAGCATAACTAGATGAGACGTCCGATGCATCGAAATATTGATCGGAGAATTACACAATAAATATTTTTAAATATACCACACAATTGGCGGAGTTTTAGATGTATCAAGGGTTCAAGTGAGGTTTCTCAGTGCACTTCGTTGATACCCACCCTACCCTACCCCTAGCTGTGATTCGCTAATTGTGTGCTAATTATGTGTAATTAATTGTTAGCACAATAAACATTCAAAACCTGTAAGCTTGAGCGCGTAAAAACACCTAGTTAAAAAAACTTGGACCAACTGTTTAGTTTTGTTGACTGACTCATTTATAGTAAGAGCAGATAACAATGTACACAAAATCTGGTAAAAGTAAAAACCATACATGTACAGTTTGCTTAAATGAAAAAAAAAAACAAATTCAAGTCAACTCTTTGGATAAATTCCAACCATTCCTCACTATCGTCATCCATAACCGCCAAACGTCGAGGTACAATGGGAGCACAAAGAACTGAATATTTTAACCATTCTCTATAAGCTCTGCATTTTCATTTAACCATCCTTTGCACAAGCTATCAATAAACACAATAGCTTCACGTAGCTGCGTTCAAAGCAAAGTTGATTGAAAACAATCAATTTCAACCGTTATATTTACACCTCTATTCGACTTATTACACCTCTATTAGAGGCTTGTGTCGATAAATTCGACTTTTAGTAAGATGTCACCATTTCCTTTTACAGACCACCACATGTCACGATGCAGATTGCACTATGAAATACGTCTAGATAAAAAGCCTTTTTTGATGTTCTATGGTGCTTTGAAATATATTAGGTACATAATCGGTCACATACACGTAGCGATGACACGTCGTGAGATTAGCGGGTAGTTATGGGAAGTTTCCCAATTAATACCCTGGGGTTGTGCTCTTATTTATTACATTAGTTTCAAGAAAATAAAAGATATATGAATTAAAACGAATAGTTTTTTAATAAGAATCTGTACTTTATTATACAGGGTTATTTTTTAATCAGTACAGAAATTTTTTGTACGTAAACTTTACGAAAATTTAACAGACCCGTATTTTTTTGTTTTATATCGTTTCATATAAAAATTTCAAGCTAGATCGTCTGAAGCATGAAAATAAATCAATTTTTTTGTATGGAAAAAAAATAACTTCGTCCAATTGACTTGAAACTTGGTGATAGTACTCTTCAACACATTTGTGACACCCGTTTTACTGCGTTTTACAAAATTCATCCTCTAAGACGTTAAAAAGGGGTATCTAAATCTGAAAATTTTGAAAAAAAAATTTTTTTCCTTTCTTATTTACGTTTTATCAACGTTACTGACACCGTAAGAAAAATGTGTGTACTGATTAAAAAGTAACCCTGTATAAATGGAGACTGAAGTATATTTCTTTGAATTCAAATATTTTTTTTTATTTTCTCTAATTTGATGCCATCTAATAGACGTTTAGGGGCCATACCGTAAATATTTTTTGAAAAATTATAAAAATGCTTGCAGATTGCATTTTAGATCTTGCTTCAAAAGTAGTAATACGTAATTCTAATCATGTAAATGGAGATGAAAACACTTATTAGTAAATATTTAGGCTGGGATCTGATGGCCTAGGAACTGAGGTCTAATATTTCTTAACACTACCAGTCCAGCAGCTCCCAATAGTGGATCACGCACCTGCTTGCCAAGAGTATGTAATTTTACGGGTCATTCGATTCGCGGCTTCGAATGACCCGTGAACACTGAATGTCACTTAGACGTGTGAGATTGTCTGATCATTTTGTATTAGACAGTGAACGTGTAAAGTACTAAGATTTCTGGCTATGTTTGTAAAAAAAATTGCAATCGTGCCATAAAAATGGGCTTAAAATAGAACATTTCAAAATGCAGGCTCCCATAAGGGTATGTCAAACTCCTACTGAGATCAAAGACTGGGTAACTTTAGTTAAGTTGCGCAGATTATTATTCTCGTTTCATCTCCTTCTTCTTCTTTCTTTATAGGTCCTGATTCAACGCTCAGCCCAAACCCTTAGACCTAGAAAGCTGAAATTTGGCAAAAATGTGTCTTTTAAGACGTAGGCAAGCACTAAGAAAGGATTTTTATAAATTCAACCCCTAGGAGGATGAAATGGGGGTTCAAAGTTTGTATGGAGAAAACAATTCCTTTGGACATTTTAACTCGAAACTTCGTCAAGATATACCTTGAAGCAAATAAACGGACACGTGTTTCGCGATTTTTCGAAAATCATCCCCTAAGGGATCAAGAATGAAATGGGTGATTAAAAGAGTTCTTTGCGCGAGCGAAGCCACGGGAAAAAGCTAGTATAGTCTAAATAACTGAATGTCTGTTAATTGAAATTAATATTTATCAGTAATGATCTATAACAATGAACAAAACGCTGATATACAGCTATTTTGAGACACCCCAGCCAGATATAAGCGTGCGTTATCTACAGACTGCAGTCTATCTCTAAAAGAGACCTAAGTCTAAATCTGCGCCGCGTCATTAACCTCAAAGCAAAAACTTCAGCTTCAATATCACCCTGTCAAATCAGGACAATGTACAGGAAAATTGTAACAAGTCATCGAGTTGTTTAAGTCACATCTTAACGCACCATTAGGGGCAGATTGCGTGAGCGGAATCCCGGTTATTTGCTTAATGTTCCCGGGAAAAACCAATTTGTACCGAAACGCTGCTGAGCTAATGCTCGTAAAGATCAAAGTAGTTTTTAAATGGATCCTGAGCTTCTAAATTTATTTATGCTTGTAACCTTCGAGTTTGCGCCCGTCTAAATATTTAAAGTCGTTTACGTGACCACTTTTTTGGTAATAATTGCTGTTAAAGTAAGTTTACAAAAATCTTTAAGTATTTACAAGCTGCTATTTTGTCGTAGGAGTTAAAACTAAATACTAGGATTGGTGTGGAAAACGGAGTCAAATTTAGGATAGGATAATATTTTATAGGGCACTTGGTCAAGTCTCTAAGGGTTTCAACTGCTCCAGTGAACCAAAACTCGGACATATCGTGCTATTCCCGAGGCGTTTATTTATTTGCAGTCCATTCAGGTAGTCCAGCTACAGACACGGGTATTCTAGCGTTACGCCCAAGAGACGCCATACGACTCAGCTTATCTCTTAGAATAGTGTTATAAACTGAATTCCCGTTTGGTAGGAAGCCTCTCGCCGTATGACCCGCTTGGCTGTTGTCGTCAGCGCTCGTAAAGTTTACGACCACCTCTTGATACAGGCTCGGAAGAATGAGCGGTTTGCGAGTTCTGCTTCCTCGTGAAATTGGAAAGAGGAAATATTACGCCAATCAGAAGTGGCGGGCAAATTGAGAGTTGGAAAAGCTAGATATTTATAGTTCGCTCTGGTGCAACGAGTGGAGCACGGATGTGGTAAAATGTAATTGATTTTGGTCAGTCTTCGGAATTTATTTGAAAACCAACTTTATGCTTAGTATTCCGAGCTTGATATTCGAAATTACCAAAAAATAAAATATTACCATTATAACCTTAGGCCAATACTTACTCAAACAATTCTGAGTAACCGAAACCGAAGAAGCGAAAGAGATTTGTTTGGATCGTATAGGTACAAAGTTACAATCAGTGTTATCTGCTTACCCATACTTAGGTACGAATGTAGTTCAGTCTTTAATGTTCAGTTAAGTCTTTAATGCAAAAAACACACTTACTGTTGCAAATTGATGTAATTTTCTGCTTTAATAAGATTTTTGAAGTGAAAATTTCTTTAGCGGCGTTGTGCACTTTTTGGATGGGTAAAAAATGTTCACGCGTCAACTCGCGTCAGGGTCACGTGACCCTGATCGAAAATTCGTAAGACGGAGGGTGAAGTGAAAACTTCTTAGACCGCACGGAAGTAATATATGTTCAAGTTTTCACTTCTGCCGGCACTCCCGGAGTGCAACCCGTTTTTTTTCAGATGAGACATAACGTAGTATTACCTTCAGATTAATCTTAGAAAATAGATTTTCCTTCAAACCTTGGTTTATTGGGTGACTTTAAATTACTGAGCGCAAATTAACAACATTTCCCAAGGAACATACCTATAGATGGAAAAAGAAAAAAATCGCCTCTCCATTCAATACTGCTGCGATGACATGATTTGCCTTTGTATGGAAAGTCGAAATTTTATTTTACGAATTCCATATGTAGGTTAAGAAAAGTTGTCGTTTCATGGGTAGAATCACTTTCTTAAGTTTTGCTAGCTTATTTTTAAATCCAAAAATCAGGAAGCCTTCAATTAATCTCGGATTTCATGAATTTAAGCCATTTGTGATCGTTTGAAAATAATACCACCCCATCTCTTTCCGTGGGTGTCGTAAGAGGCGACTAAGGAAACACAAATGAGATCTGCCTCCTAGTAATCCATCCCAGGCAACGACACTTTTTTCTGAATCTTAGGTGTCGTCCTATGGTCTCATCCGTTAATCTATGGTCTCATGCGTTAATCATGCGGTGTGGTAGGCTCTGTAAGGGGCCGTCTGGTTCGCAACCACAGCTTGCTGTGTTCCGTCGGTGCGTGGGAGTACCAGTGCCTTTATAGGCATTTTCTAGGTTAACTCGCTCCATCGTCGACCTCATCTTTGACCTTATGGTCAAGATTGAGGTCAAGAGTTAACCCATCTTATAATAAAAAATAAAAAACAACGGGTTGCACTCCGGGAGTGCCGGCAGAAGTGAAAACTTGAACATTAACGTTGTGAATTAATATGGAAATAAAACAAAATACACAAAAAGAGTCCGTTATTCTCTCAGGATTCGATCCTCGACGCCTCGCCTACGCCTACGCCTACGATTCGGTCAAAAATACAATAAGACTTTCTTGAGTTCACTTCGTGGTTTTGAACCCTCGACTTGTTGCTTACAATCTGGCAACTTTTCCACTCGACCAAACTGACTACTTTCAATTCAGTAAAATAGTCTATCGGTATTTGCGCGCTATGTGCGAATAATCGTTGACATTGTTGACATCTGTCACAGAGATAATTTTACCGTAGGGCTGCCATCCGTCCGGGTTTCCACCCATACTTCAAAGTGCACAACGCTGCCAAAGAAGTTTTCACTTCAAAAAAGGTGGCAACCCTATCCTACGCATTTTCGATCAGGGTCACGTGACATCTGACGCGAGTTCATCGCGAGTTCAACATTTTTTCCCCATACTAAAAGTGCTCAACGCCGCTAAAGACGTTTTCACTTAAAAAAAAAAAAAAGAATTTCCCTCCCTTCCCCTTAAACCTCCTGATCTAAAAATAAAGTCCAAGAATAGCGTAGGTCAGTAGTATTTCTTCTAGAGCCTATAGGAGAGGCTCTTGAATTAATTGAAAGAGATCGCCTGTGGAGCGTTCGTGTCGAGTGGGAAGACGAAGGCGGGCTAGTGTGATACCATTTGATACCACTTAGTTTAACGGTAAGAACGTGTGGGTGATTTTAAGTAGGATTCAAGGATTGAGACCCGAGTACTTATTTGCAAGTGTGATCGGTACTGCCTCACCTAGTGGAAATCATTAGTAGTTAACCATTCTAGTATTTTCGAAGTGACAATTCTTACAATTGGTAAGATGTGGGTTTCCACAATCACTTTTTGAAATTTTCGGTTAGAGATGAGATGATCCATGAATTTAGATAAGTCTAAAATTAAAAAAATGTATTACCCCAACGTTTTATTTCTTATAACTTTTAAACGGCTGAACCATTTCTTATAACTTTTGAATTTCCAGGGATATTAAATCCAAATGTAAAAAAATATTGTGGAATAGTTAGTTCAACATGCAGCTAATAATTTCCAGATTTAATTTACTGAAAGTGCCAATTTTAAAAAAGATTGAGCGAAAATAAGCCCAGTCAAATGAGCTGTATTTATGCCTGGTCATTACTTAAAAACCCAGAGCAAAAATTTATAAATTGTACTCAAAATCTTAGTACCTAGTAAAATCAAGTATTAAAATCAAAAATAGTTTTTGGAAATAGCTGCTGAACCAAAGAAAGTATGAAAAAATATATACCTAACTGAGAAAAAAAACAACTTTATAGGTAGGGACCATACCTAGAGGTGTACAAATTATGAATTTGACGAAACTACCTAATTCAGCAATCTTCTTAACACGTTCACCGCGAAACTTAATCTTAAACATGATATTTACATACTCAAAACATGGTATCTATTACATAACCAATTTAGCGCTACAGCGCTTTGTACAGCGTTGGAGGTTTCCTAAACAAATATAAATCTTTTTGACGGCACCACAATATTGTAGCTGAAAATTCAATTAGGCATTTGTCACCGCTTCGTTGGCCACAGCGCGGCTCGTGCGTGATGCCCGTTAGACGATTACCATAAAATAAAAATGTGTGGATGGTTGATGGGTCTAGGGTTGAGAGTTGATTGAAATAGGAGTACATAATTCAAATTCGATTCCTGGTACCGGTCTGGGCAACTACAATCCCTATGTACAATTCGTCATCTATTAAGTAACTCAATGATCAACATTGAGTTACTTAATAGATGACGAATTGTACATTAAAAAAAACTCTAGGCACAGCTGAAAATCAGTTTGTTGTCTGTCATAGACAGCAAGTATGCTGAGTTCTGTGTCCTATTTGCTTCTACAATCTACGTCACACATTTCGCTAACCTTTTTTTAATTGTATAAGAACATTGTACAATGTTACAAATTGTTAAGAAGCAATAAAGTTTATCTATCTATCTATCTATCTATTAGACCGGTGCTTGTCACTGTCATGTGTTTAGCGCAAGAGAGAGACATCCAACATCCGATACATTCGATGCTCATAATGATCGGTCGTAGATTTAAGTATATGATTATTTCTGAAGACCTATTTTTAACTGACCAACTTTCTTCATAATTGTTAGAATCTATACCAAGGTAAGTGTTGTTTACCTGATTTAACTGGGTAATTTAAAATTACTCAATGCAAACTCTGACACTAGGATTAGTCAAGTTTTACAAGTACATGATTATACCTACACGATGAGAAAAAGACTCAATGTCCATCTACAGTAAATCTATAGGAAATGATCTATGTGTCTTTTTTAATGCTTTGAAATGTTTTTGATGCGACTTTCAATTATTATAAGTAGACTATCTCTTCCTGTAACTGTACAACATTTTGAGACATAACATGCCCCACAAAAGGACCCTTATTTTTACATTATTCCACAAAAATCCCCAAGTATATGCTCATGGCAGTTTTCGCTGCAAACTTTTTTGATTTATTACAAAATTTGAGGCGAACCTCTTGTGAATCGAGAGTGCATGGACTTAACTTTTTAATAGCGATATTTTAACGAGAAAATTATTGATGAGGAAGGTTCTATCAGCTGTAGTATGGTTGTTGCATAAAAAAGCAGAATTCAAAGAACGAGCACTTAACTATCAAACACTTAACTATCAAATAGTTGACAATATATTCTGAAATTCATTATTATAGGCAAGAAATATTATGTTAAACTCCCAATGAGACCAAACCTGACATGACTAGTATCTCAACAAACATCCTCAATAAATCTTTGTCATGGTTTTTTTCCAAAGTAGGTAAATAAAATCCTAAAGTCAGAAGTTTTCAAAGCCGTTCAAATTCGTAACAGTTCAAAGCTTTTGTGGGCCCATAAAAGGGCCAGACTTAGGTCTTAAAAAAATGGAACGACATGTCTGTAAACCAATACGGCACACGGCTCTGTTTGAGTGAGAAATCAATTTGTTCCAACGTTTTCATTTATGCGATTCCGCCGTTTCCATTTATTCGAACACAAATTGGAAGGGGACTGACTGAGTTGTCAGCCGCGGCTTATGCAGTCGTCTCAACTTAGCGCAGACTTGGAACGAACGGAAAATTGAAAAACTATCGATACATTTGAGTGTATGCTCTTTCTTCGTTCCCCGTTCATTCATATCGTTCACGGCGCCTTTTGTGAGACGTCTTTTGAGGAGCGTTGCTCAATCAATGCCCGAATGATCGATTTGTGTGATTAACCCTTTCTCACGGGTAATGGTGTTTGGGGAAAAAACTTTACTAATAGTAAAAATGTGAAAGTATGTTTGTTTGTCCTTCCATCACGTCATGACGGAGCGACTGATCCACCTATTTTTTGCACAGAGGGAGGTAGGCTCGAGAGTGAGTTTTCAACGCAACTTAAGTCGCTTACAGAGAGCTTGATTATTATTAATATTTGCGCCGGGTAGTTAACGAAACTACCGAATTTAACAACTAAATCTTTTTCTTAGCACGTTCACCACTAAACTTTATCTTCAACATGATATTTAACCAAGAGCTTGTTTGCTAAAACTAATTGCTTGTTTTGCTAACTAATTTAACGTCACATAATATACATTCTTCTTCATATCGTGTAGGTGTATAATCAAGTGTGTGACGAACTTGGCTTACCCTGGTGTCAGAGTTTTCAAACCGCGCAATGGCCCCTGACTTGGTTTTAACGACTGTAGTCAATCGACAACAGCCGGGACCGACAGCTTAACGTGCCCTCCGAAGCACGGAAACGCTCGTGATAAATTGCCACTTTGGTCACCCATCAGGTTCTCTGCCTCTGTTTACGTTGCTTGACCTCACTGACCGGTTGAGATCAGCGAGCGCCACTGGGCTACGAGCCCATTAAATAATATACATTAAGTAATATTTTCAACAACTAAAATTTGTAAATAATTCATAATTCAGTTTACACAGTAAGCGCCTATAACACTATTATGTGCAAACATATTTTTATCTGGCCAACAATGTTCTTTACTCCTCCAACGAGGACTTTGGTCGCGTGAACTATTTACCACCCTCCAGTAAAAATCTATGTGTGTAAAAAGTCTACAACGGGCCTTTTTATGGTACAAATTTCTCAAAGAAATTTGACACATACAGATACACTGGCAATTTCACTTAGCTTGGTGACTATTTTATTTTATGGTCATATTTATTTCCTTTAATTTATTTGCATTGCCTGGAAGAGATAGTTGTTTTTGCACACTTAGTTTTCTTTCTAAGTATGTGTTTTACATACTTAGAAAAAATGTTTCTGTATATATCTCTTGCAACTAGACGAAATGAAATCCATAGAATACTTTCATCCACCTAACTCAAAAAGCTTTTTTATGAAGCGCTTTTTAGTTGGAACAAAAACTCGATATAAATCGTAGAGGTATATTTTGCTGGAACATGAAAGCGTTTCCGAGCTAATCGAAAACTGTAATGAATCAAAGGCCAGTTGCGTAGTCCAGACAGCTTTTGCACTCTCTTTTATTTTCATCCATCGCAGTCTCGTTAGCCGACTGAATTAAAATTATCCTGTTATTTCAGTCCCCCTATCTTTCGAACTTTTTAACTACGTGTGTCATTGGTTTCCATTTGTATTTGACTGCCTTTGAAGGCTTTATACGAGACTCAGACGAACTTAATGATATTGAGAAAAAGTTCTTGATAAATGAAATAGTGAAAAAAATATTTCAAACTACTATTTTGAGAGTTTTCAAAGAAAAAGACCTAGACTTATATTTTCATTTGTGGTTGGCTTTCCATTTTTCATCAGACAAGTCTGTTTATCTGTGAAAAAAGCGGTATGTTATAAATTTAAAAAACCCTTTCTTTTTGGTCATCTACTGTCAGCAGGATGATCGTGATCAAATTCTGAAGAAGGTCTCCATTGGAGATCTCTTGCATGATATTTCGTAATTTTTCATCCCATATTCTTTATTTGTTAGAGACTTTTACCAGGGATAGGTTTAGCGATAATTCGTCGAGGGTCTTCACTTGGGCCTATCGCAAAAAGGATCCTGAGCGGATTTTGTTCCATTGAAACAACTAGTTTATCTTTCATATAACACGTTCAAAGAAGCTTAAGACTCAAAAACGAACGATCTAAGAAAGCCTTTGATTTGACACGAGAAATATCTATTTTTCTGATATGATTTATTATTTATATCTTACATAAGGACGATTGAAGGTGTCTCAAAAAGGTGAATCACATTATCAAGACACTCTATAGCAAGGTCATTTTATACATCGACCTTTTAATGCCCAAATGAATACCTTGATGCACACTACAGTTCACTTAAAACGTCAATAATTTGTCAAGATATTAAATAAAGATGTTAATGTTTTCGGATAAATTAGAAATATCGGCTAATAACCTTTGATGCTTTGTGTACTGATATTATAGTCTGCAATTTTGTAAAAAACTAAAGGATGCTCGAAACTTCGTTCCTATGACAATTTCGTAAAATCCTCTGTTATGCCTTGCCTACGTTATAAAAGGAACATTTCGGCCAAATTTCATCTTTCTAGATCCAAGAGTTGGGCTAGGTGTTGATGAGTCAGTGAGTCAGACCTGCAATTTTATATATTGAGAAGATTAGAAAAACAGTAGATTTCTTGTTCTGTTACATTAGTCAGAAATGATTACCCATTATAAATAAAAAAATAAAAAATGATTTCACTTTGTTTATGCTTAGCTTATATTTCGAACACTTTAAAGTATGTCCACAGGAAAACAGAAAAAAAACTGATGGTAGCAAAATTCTACCAATAGGTTCGCTATTGCCCAGTATCTAGCTCAGAGGCAATATGTGGTCGAGGACATCTTTCAAACGCTGTTAATCGTTCTGTTTGTCGGAAGTCTTTAGTATAGAACCCTTTCAAAACGTTTTCACATACAAGAACTTTATAAAGAAAACTTATTTCTATCTACAAGGGAATCGGTAAGGCAGCGAGATCCTGTCAGTCACTGTTCTGCATCTGTCACCGCGACAAAAGCCTGCGAGTGCGCGACTACCCTCTTTTTGCGCTCAACCTCTTTTGAATACAGATGGCAGATTGTAAATTAACGTCTCACTGAGACGAGCTCTGTTAATCTCGGATGTAGATTCTCTATGTTAGAGCAAAAACGCTGAGAGAGATTGAAATAAAACACTGTTTGAGTCTGATTAATCAGTTTGAAACTAACAGAAAAGCTTTTAAATTAATTAAAGTAAGTACCTACGATACTATTACTATGTTAATTACTAATCAAAGTTAATTTTAAACTTAAATATCTTTAAACAAAAACACGCTAAACCGTTTTGCATTTTCGCTACTATTAGTATTTAGATTTAAAGTGTACACACGGTATTTTAGATATTTAATCAAGCACAAACATCTTATTTTAACATAAATTTTTAATTGCCCCGACCCGGAATCAAATCCGGAACTGTCAATTAAGAGGCAGCATATCTTGGTGCAGATATTGAAACCAAAGCTAAAACAGCATATGAATAATCAGCAAGTTCGAATCCGTAACGAGCATATATATATGGTCTTTTTAACGATGTTGTTATAATGTTAATTGAAGAATATATATATCAAACACAATATGGACATCACAATAATTAAAAAGAGCAAACAAAAAACACAAAAACTCTATTAGTAAAACTCTATGCAATTTCGATTCACGATCCATTTATTAGGTTCCATAATCCGTATAAGAACATCTAAAATTACCTAAGAGCACTTGGAAGTAGCGAGACGGGTTTGTAAGACGAAATAGAAGCCAAAATGAGAAAGCCTGTGATATATGGGCTGAGGGCTACATTAGGTAGACCATAACGTTAGTGATCCGATCTAAGGGATCTGGGTCAGGGTCCCACCGTTTTAACTATCTATCTTTCTATACACTCACGCCCTTTCGGGGAAGACAGAAAATCCTGTGGTTCTTGAACCACTTGACGCCACATTGGACACTCATTCTGAGGGTCATGTGATGGTATATGAGTAAAATGATGAAAGGTTGTCAGAAGTATAGTCATAAGCCTATATACCAGGGGTGGCCAACCGGTCGATCGCGACTGTTAGTCCAGTTGATCGTGGCAAGGTGAAAAAAAAACAGATTTATGTTTTTTCTCTTATTATAATAAAAAAATACTACATGATTGTTAGTGAACTATGCTGTTTCATTTAAGATTTCAAGAAGTATGTAATTGGTAGATCGCACAGGGTTTCGTTAGTAAACAGGAGATCTTGGGTATAATCAAGTTGGCCACCCCTGCTATATACATCCCCACCAATATTTAAAATTATATTTAAGAATGTAAGCAAGTTTTTTAAAGAGTGTATTTAATTAGATAACTTTATATGGTAGAGACTACTGTTAAGAAACCCTTTTTTGTCGCTTTACTTATTTAGAACAAAAACCGTGGTAAAAATAAATAACCGCAAGACTATTAAATAATGTAAAGTTGTTAACAAACTGATGCGAAATAAACTAGGCACTAAATCTCAACACTAAACAAATTACGAAACTTTATTTTACAAAACTGAAAATTTCAGGGCTTACCAAGCTTTGGGCGCCCCTTTCAGAGCCACATTTAAGTTAGAATATCCAGATTAATCCCTTGTACGCGGGCCTTATTTTCTTCGAGTTAAAAACCAACGTACCCTTACATTCTCTGGTTTCTTCCTTTCACGCTTTTTGTGAGAATTTCTGTGACACTTCATTTATAATTCCGCTTAATCCAAGTGAGTGAGTTCTTACCGAATGAATTTGTAATGTAAAGATTAATGATATATGCTAGGAGTTCTTTGAAAAGCCTCTACACGTGCCATTTTTTATCGTATTCATGAACTGTTACTGTGCCTCTGTTTATGCTCTAGTACTATTTCTACAATATTTTTATTTTGAGAAAGATTCGAAAAATACTTCTTTAAAATAATTAAAATGTAATAAATTACTATTTTATAATTTAAGAGGAATATCATACTTAATATTATCCCTCCTATTGCCAACATATTTGAATACAATTATTTTAATGAGATTTCGTTTTTAATTATCATCACAAATAGCTTCAGTTTAATTATTTTACAGGAAAAGGTGAAATTTTGGATTTGAAATTAGATTTTCAATTGAAAATTAAATGTATACAAATTTTGTACCCGCAGATCGAGTAGCATAAATAAATAAATATTCTTTGACAACTCACACGCTATCTAACCCAAAACTAAGCTAGACTTGTAATATGGTTGCTAGATAACTGTTATACTACTTATTTTTGTTTGGTCGGGAATCAAACTCGCAACCTTCAGTTCAAGAAACAAAATAATTACCAACTAAGCTCTCGAGCAAGTTAATCATAGACACCAGCATTAATTGTATTAATAAAGCCGGCAAAGGTGGCGTGCACCCGCGCAGTGTAGAAATTTCCATCAGACGGAGTCATCTACATGATGACAGCTAAAAGTGGTTAGTTTTAATTTTTTAAGTGAAAACTTCTTTAGCGGCGTTGTGCACTTGGAAGTATGAGTAAAAAATGTTTAACTCGCATCAGGACACGTTTAGTAAATATAGGAAATTAAAACTGCAAAAGTCAAGATGTCACGGAGAGGTATTTAATAAATATAGGAAATTAAAACTGCAAAAGTCAAGATGTCATCAGGTGTCAGCATAGAACAAATTAAATTAAATATTAATGCACAACGTTAATGTTCAAGTTTTCACTTCTGCTGGCACTCCTGGAGTGCAACCCGTTGTTTTTTTTTTTATAGTCATGATAAAAAAGGTTGGGGATGAAACGCATGACAACTCGTTACAAGCTATTCCCTTCCAGTTCACAACACGTTGAAAAAAAACTTTAACCCCTGACAGAAAAGAGGGGTGTTTTACGTGTCTATCTGTGTCTGTGTATCTGGCTGTGGCATCGTAGCTCCTTAACAAATGGACTAATCATTTTTAGCTATACAATAGATATTACAGATATAGCCAAGAAAAATTACGCCTTAAGATGATGTAATCGAAACAGATCGCATAAAAATATTAAATAAATAAGTGGAACTAGCTAGTGTAAAAATAATGTCTTTGATTGGTAATAATATGGAGTTCCATCAAGAAGCAACAATAAAAAAAAGTGATTTATTTGCCACAATTTGTTTATAAAATTATTTTAAAAACTAAAAAAAAAGCTGCAAATCGGTCCAGGACTCAGCGTGTTGCTGTGGCAGAACCATCAGCAGCTGGTATTCTGTCCTGGCCTTATCAAAAAAAAAAAATGTTACTTAACCGACAACAAGTCCATAAGTCAAAAATAAACGCATGAAAGAACACACTCGGGAGCAGACCACGCTGGACTATTTTTAATTATAATAATAAAAGATAATACACTCTTACATTTTAAGCCTGGCATACTCCCGACTGCATAAGGTAAGATATTAAAAACAAAAGATGAACTAGAAAGTAATAAATAATATTAGAGTGCTATGGTAAGACACTTCCAAATTAAACTTAGTTAAGATAAAATAAAAAAATTAAAATAAAATCATGATAAAACTACATTAAACACAAAGTATAAACTACATAGGTAGCTAAAAACCATTACGATTACAATCGGTTCAGCCGTTTAAAAGTTATAAGCAATCGAATTCATTGGAAACCCAGAGGATCTTAACAAGAAGAAAAATTTAATCGACTCTTTTTATTGTAACGTTAGGTTTATACTTCGAAGAAAGTTAACTGTAGAAGTTAAGATTGAAAAAGTTACGTGGCTGGGTCGTGTAATTTTACGTAACGGAGGTTCCGTAGCCCATAATTATTAGATATGTTTGTTTGTCCAATTTGGTTAATGTAGGTTATGCCAGTGTGGCGGTTCCTGTTTTACGACTGAAATTTTCGGGAGCCTCTTTAAATTTATGCGGAAATTATTTTCTTAAACTTTTATTGCTTTCCCGCAAAGAACGGTAATTTACTTCGTAGAATAATAATAAATCACGTGCCACGAAAATGTGCACGAGAATTGTAAGGAAGAATTAGAAAACGTTAAGTAGGCTCTGAAAGGAAAGGAATTAATGAATTAAATAGGAAGTGGTTTTTTTCAGGTTGCTAATTTCAGTTTTGCTATTATTTCAATCGCTACCTAACCAATAAGTAATAAAATACGTAAAATGTAAAAAACATTTTAAGTTCTGCATAATTCGCTACACGAACGAGGTCATAATTGGACAGGTAGTTTAAGAAAAGTGGATTTGATGTAGTTTGCAAGAAATCCACATGAAACTGAACAAATTTCCCTAAGGAACCCATATAATGAAAGCCGTGTGGGTAAATTTTTGACTATACAACATCTATCTATACTTAAAACAACTAATTAAAATCACAGAATCTGTCATTTACAACATTTCAGATAATCATTTATCCCGATTTTTACTCTGAAATTCAAAAGAAATCGTGAACAGAAAAATCTTGAATGAAAGAAACATAAAATCTGTAACGAGTTTTCAGGAATTCCGTCTGAAAAGAGCACGTAAACTGTATTGAGCCAAGATTATTTGATTCGGTGGAACTGCTTCAGTTGAAGTGTGCAAACACAGATTAAAACCTTAGCAACTTCTCCGAACATTTCTTTAATTAGAGCCTTTAAGAGTTCCTTGGCTCAATGAGAAAAGGAGGTCTTTAGGTTTTGTGTTACTTTTTTCCCTTTTACAGAATGTTTTAGAAAAAATACCAAAATTATTTTTACGCATCCACGGCATCACATCAGGCTATACGTGTTGACTTTGACGTCGCCCTTATCTCGCTTGTTACAGCGTCGGTTTTCGTAATGCAAATGGGTAACCTGACGCGCTACCGCATGTACTTATATACACTCACCGGAATATTAATCTAGCGGCATTCATTTATCAAAACTTCATTGAACTTGTCATGGAATATCATTCATCGAATTGAAAAACCATTTAAGCTGAAATTAAGTACAAAATTAGAAACGAACGAAAAAGTTTAAATCAAATTACGTATTATGATCAGTGATCACACTGATCATCAACGTTTTGGTGATACGCTTCATTTATTTGTGAATTCTATAATAAAATGGACGTTAACGTTATGTATTCTTTCTCACAGGCTGTTGATCTAATTAAATGATAATTTAGAGTAACAATTAAATAAATATAACTCTAAATTATCATTCTTTTAAAGAACAAAAAAATATTCACAGACATATCGGTGGTTAAGAGGTTTTACTTAACAGAAAAAGGAAAAAAAACGAAATCCCACTACTTACTTTAGTGTTACACATGATTCATATACTACTTTTTCTTCTGTTTTTGAATTGAAGAAAGATTTATCATCAAAGGAAATTACTTCCAAATCTCCTTCAATCTTCCCCAAAAAAGCTTCCCAAAATTTTCTCAGAAAGCTTTAATGCGCTATTACATTCAAGCAACCAATCATTTCTAACTCATTGGGTTTAGGCAAAATCTGAATCTGTTTCTAGGAGAGTAGAACGAGGTTTCAATTTCCTAACATTAACGACCTTTCTGATTTAAGGCATCGTCACAGTATACTGAAATGATTTGAAGATCCATTTTGTTCTTTACTTCTCTTTAGCCACACATATTGAACTTTTGTAAACAATTATGAGGAACATGGCTAAAAATATTTCCATAGAACTATTGCAGAAGATGAAAAATAGTTATGAAAATGGACAAAAGGGAGAGAACATTAAATACACAAATACTCGGTGGAGTTATCGCGTAGAAAAAGTATACTCCAGCAGACGTATGATGATTGCCACGACGTCTCTCAATCTCTAATCTCATTGGTCGAAACAGTCACGTGACCATGAGATAGCGCGTGAGATAATATGTCATGGCGATCATCATAGCCCAGCGAAGTGGTTTCGTATACATTTTACCGAATTTAATTTTGTATTTTCTAAAAAAAAAAACAACAATACACAAAATATGCTTACACATTATATTCAGAAGACGTTTTGGTTTGTGGTTATCTGCTGATTTGTATTGTTGAGATTGAACTCGGTTGGCTCATACGATTTACAATGACAATAATCCTGTAACTTTACTTTAGTTTTAGTAACATACGACCATAAATTTATGTAATCTGTGCGCGACTACTATCACTTCATATAAGGTTTATATCCATCGTAAGGCACTTACCATTATTTTTATAGGGTAATATTATCTGGAGCAGTATAAACGCGAAATAAATCCGGGTTCATAGATTTATATCGTCGGTTTATTGTTAAAAGAATATCAATTTGTAGGAAGGAATGAGAATATTAAATCCATCAATAAATAAATATGATTTTTTGTAAAGCTTTTTATAATTCTTTACCTGCGACAAAAAAGAGGGGTGTTTTAAGTATGAAAATTGTATACGTATGTCTAATGTCTATGTATCTGTCATACGAATGAACTGATTTAGATATGGTATTTTTGTTTGAAAACTGA
This sequence comes from Aproaerema taeniolella, assembly GCA_949987775.1. Taxonomy (NCBI): domain Eukaryota; kingdom Metazoa; phylum Arthropoda; class Insecta; order Lepidoptera; family Gelechiidae; genus Aproaerema; species Aproaerema taeniolella. Next base: position 12,472,645 of record OX465254.1, read on the forward strand.
TATAATCGAGATGGTTTTTAGCTATATTTTCTTACTAGCATTCCGCTCGGGACTTCGTTCCCGTGGATATTCGGGAAAATTATGTAGCCTATGTCGATTGGGAATAATGTAGCTTTCCAATGGTGAAATAATTTTTCAAATCGGTCCAGTAGTTTCGGAGCCTATTCAATGCAAACACACAAACAAATATAGATTATTGGTTCAGCCTTTTTAAAGTTGTAGGCAATCGAATGTCAAGGGTGATACAAAATTTTAAATGTTCAATTATTGATAAAGTTAATACATTAAGCTTTTAAAAATAACCCAATCTATCACCACTATGCTTACGTTTCATCTAACAGTCAATTTAAAATATTCGTCACCTATGCCAATCCAATATCGTGAATACCGCCTGATGCTGCTCATCTACGAGTCACGAACTCATCTTAAATCGCCTAAAAACTTAGAAACTCACTTCTCATTGCTCAGATTATTCTCACGAATATACCCACTTCAGACTATAATAATAACTTCCACAGAGCTACTCAGGGTAAGATTCTAAGTCTCTCAAAATCTGCCGCTCGAGGCAAGAGTCCTCTCAAACTTAGACTCAAGATGGACTCAACTCGTCAACTTTGTATTTATTTTTTCGGTCTATTTTGTATAAGGTTTCAAAATAAATCATTTTGTTCTTTCTATAACTTTTTATTCCTTGAATTATGGGAAATTACGTCCCAGACCTTTTGAAAGCATGTGTGAGGCTGAAGTCAACAAGGCTGTCAGGCAATTAAATTTAGTAATGTAACACCAACCGGCAGTTATCTCTGTATGGACCATAGAAATGCACCCAAAGACAACCCCCGGTTAGTGCAGGACTATTGAAAGTAAGAAAACTAGGCTGAGTTGAGAGGCTAGTGGACTAGGTTACAGGATAATGATACCTGCCTTATTTATGTTAAAAAACACGAATAAATGGGCAATGGGTGGTAACTCGCCAACTCACTGAAGATGGTCTCCCCAAAACGTCCGCACACACAGAGTAACAAGGGGGCTACAAGGCTTCAATTTATAGACGTACTTGTAGCTATTCTCAATCAAGCTTAAAATTGATGGGCCTTACGTTCCTGTTTCAACATAAATTGCCAAAAAGAGTCCGAAAAGCACTCGTAAATCTCTTCATTCATAAATTACGTTAACTCGTTCCATTAATTCTATTCGGCGTTGAAGTTGAAGCCGACGCAATATTGCGTATAAAGTAAATGAATGAATGTCAGAGGATAAAGTGGGAAAAAATTACATCTAGTAAACTGAGCTACTAAAATATGGTTGATTTCTAAAATTCGAAAATATATTATTATACGTCAAAAACATAAATGAAAGTAAAAAAATAACGGGTTGCACTCCGGAAATGCCGGCAGAAGTGAAAACTTGAACATATATTAATTCCTTGCGGTCTAAGAAGTTTTCACCCTCCGTCTTACGAATTTTCGAACAGGGTCACGTGACCCTAACGCGAGTTTAACATTTTTTACCCATCTAAAAAGTTTTCACTTCAAAAAATAAAAATATACTCATTTTGTACAAATCATCAACTTGACCTAGATGACCACCCGGAGTCATAACCAATGCAAAGGTAAACTTCAATTAAATGAATAAATAAATAAACGCTTCACACTCAAAGGCCCACACTAAGGTTTTCCCTTGCGTTATGGGTCCCTTGGAACACATAAAGACAGACACAAACACCCATGGCCCGAGAACAAACATCTGCTTTTTACACAAATATTTGCCCCGACTATTCAATATAAATAATTTATAGTTTGCTGTGTGCCGTTGGATAACTTTCATAATGGTACATTTGAAGAATAAGTGACCAAACAAATCTACCTTGATTTTTTTAGGAATGTTATTTTATTTTGGGTTCCCAAAGGCATTGTACCCTAAAATGTCTCAATAGTACTTCGATTATTCGATTACTGACAGTAAAGAGAAGAGTATTTTTTTGATAACCGACACGCTACTTTTACAAAAAAAGTGTTTAAGAATCTTCCTTTTTCGTCACAGATTGTATACGTGTGTGAGGTTTGTTAAAGAACCTTATTTTGTCACACAAAGGGCCCGTGCTATGGAATAATGAGGTTCTCGCGAGGACACTTCACGACGCTTCTTCTATTTCAAACTTGACACTAGAGCCACCTTACACGCGATGAGCCACAAAATTAAAGTCCAGTCCTAAAGCATTTTTTACAGAGAGTAAAGAATACTTACAAGAAAAAATTCCTGTGAAATTGAACCAGGAGACGTAATTTACGAGAAGGTAGTAAATAGGTATTTCATTTGTGTTGTCTTTAGAATTTTATTTGCAGGTAAATTTTCTTTTAACAGAAAACATGAAATTCAAGACTGCTGGCCCCATTTTCTGAAATAATGATAGATACACGTGTGACTTTTATGCATTTTTTTCAGGTTTTAAATGTTTTAAATGTTCTAAATGTTTAGTGATAGCCCAGTTGGTAATGAGCCAGTCTTGTAACTGGAAAGTTGCAGGTTCAAATCCTGGTGCAGGCTTGTACCACTACGTTCGTCTTTTCGGATTTATGTAATCCGAAAAGACAAACGTTTTCATTAATTTTATCATTTGCTCAGCGATGAAGAAAAACATCGTGATGAAAGGTTTTCGTAGTACCGTGGTAATAAGAATAAACGGTAATTTTGTGTATTTTGAACAATAAATAAAAAACCAAGTACTCATTGACTAGCTCAAGTGCCAGAATGACTAAATAATGAAGTAAAATCTTGAATCCTTTTCTGCACAACTTTATTAGGTAATTAATACGTATTAAATAAATAAAAATGAGTACTAATTTTCTTTTTTTATTGTGTTATTATTAGCATCCACAGACTTAATGTCCGTGCCCTTGCCTAGATTAAGTTTTCTTGTTGAAAATGTGTGTTCAATGATTTGTTCTACCTTTATAAGTCTTCTGTTCAGTTCGTCTATATCAAAAAATAAAAATGCTCAGAATGTGGAAAAACGAACTTCTTTCAATTTTATTTAGCCGAATAATTTCAATTAGAAATTATTTGTGTGGAAGGATAGATGCCTGAGGCAATTTTTTATCCTCGCCAATAAGAAATCCTCTGATTGCGTTCCGACTCATTTAGAAACCTTTCTCTGGAAATCGAATAAATGAAAAAATATTTATCTTTGTGAAATATAGCTGCTGTTAACTTCCTAGATCCGTAGGGTTTGAAATGTAATTATTTATGTAGAAGTCGGTTAAAGTTGAATGATGCCTGTTATTTTCTTGATCGATGGGAATGAAAGTAGAACATAAAATGTTTCGCCTTCCGACTCTCCTCAGCAAAACTGTAAAAATTAACAACTTCTTGTGGTTTTGATTTGTATGTTTTCCAGCTGTTTTAGTTTAACTCACAGTGCCTCACCATACCAGCGAACGTTACATCTTTGTGAGATTATTCGTAGTCACCTACAGCCATCTTGACTTGGTCAGGTCTGTACTATAATATCACAGTATAAACATATAAGTGACATTACAACTATTTAATAAATCAAGTCCATCAAATAAAGAACCACTACGGATACGAATCAATGCAAAATACAAGCGACTTCTATAACCATTCCATAATCGATTTCTCTTCAATATCCTATCATTGTTTATGGAAAGTCATTCAATCAAGAATACAATAGCAACATATCGTCCACGTTGGTTCAATCGTAAATCTTAATCTCCTTTTGTGTGCGTCATGGTCGGTAAAGTGGGATCGGAGGGCTACGAAGTACATTATATCTCTTGGTTTGTAAATTCTAGATATGTATTATTTGCTGACATAAAGTTTGTAAAGGAGTTTTTTTCCAACTATTTTTTATTCACGGACCTGGTGGGCGGGATAGTAAAATATAAACTACCCCCATTCTTTACTCAAATCGCCTAGAGTGACTGTACAAATACGCTTGCACGCAAAGAAGAAAAATCTCGCGAAAATTTCCGAAAAAATCTCAATTCTTTGACTAAAGTAATCAATACCTACTGCAATATACCCCTCATTTAATGTGTCCGACAGTGGGCGAGTAAAATCCAAACATCTCATTTTTTAACATTTAGTTTCATTGTATTTGTTGCGTCTTACAAAAATAAGAACATTTATCAACCGATCGCTCGTTAAGAGGTTCCCCTACTTTAATCCTGGCTTCTGAAATAAGACGCACGGATTGCTCACAAAATCGCCTGCCATTTCCATTACATCGCTTTACGTAATAACTTTCTGGAATAGACATCTGTCGTGGAATACGTCCGTAAAACTCTCGAACACCTTTCATTTCGAAGATTGCCAGAATATCTTCAAATTCGCGTAAAATTTTGGATACATTGTAAGTTGCGGGAGTAGATCTACTTCCGAAACCAGTAAATCTGTTCTCGTATGATTTAATAAAAGCATAGTATGTCTGATATAAAATCGGTTCGGACTTATAATTATTGAAAGGTGATTTTTCAAAATGGGCCTGGTCTTTGTACAGTATCCAGAAAAATAAAAAATAAATAGTTTATTCCTGGAAAAATATCAAAAAATTTCAAAAATCCCTGGTTGATTTGTAGAAAATTATAAAGTATTGAAAATCATACGTGTTTTTGTAGTTACCACACTGAGGTTGCCATATTGTTTGACAATTCACGTTCAAAATAGTCAATGCTTAATTGTTAATAATTAATCGACTTGTTTGTATTTAACAAGTAAATCCTAGCTAAATCTTTATAATATTGGATAAAACAAATGGCTTAAGAATAATAACACCAGAGAATTAACTTTTTTATAATATTTTGATGTCATGAGATTAAACTGGTAGATAGATTTTTGAACGCACGTTCACTTGTCAACTGTCATTAATGTCACTGTCATCTGTCATTTCATTCCACCATCATTGTAAGTATGGCAATAATAATCAATCTTAAATATTTTTCTACAATAAAACTAATGTATTTTATGAAAAATAGACGCCACTAATGTCATCATTAGTATTAATGACGACTTATGGAGTACTGTGCAATGACCAGGCCCAAGCTCCATATAAAAGTGAAATATCACCTTTGGAAATACTTTTCTTCTCAATTCAGTTTGAAATGTCTCATACTGTACAGTATTAAAGTAACAAAGTGATTCGAGTTTTAAAAAACATAATCCATAAAACTTGTGCGATCAGTTGATGTGCCTTTGTACGGGGTGTCGAAATAATTAAAGAATTTCATACAAGAGACGTATTTTTGAAACAGTAGAAATGAATCTTTAATTCGTGCGCGAAAGTAATTCGTCTACGAAATAAAATTCTACTATCCTTTGTTTTTAAGCATTTTTGAAACACTCCAATTCGGTGTTGCCATAAAGTTAGAAAACTTCGTTGCACGCAGAAAAAATAAAAACCGGTAACCAATTATAAGAATCGGTAACGCCTTATTTGAAGAAAGGGACGTTTTAAAAAAAAGTCTACCTACTCAATGTTTTTTGACAATACACAATCGGTTTACAGAGAACGGGAGGAGCTTATGCAGGGAAAATACTTGGCTGTATGGCTGTATGTCTTCATAAATTGCTTTGCCTTCACGGAAAGAGATGAATTTAACAAAAAAAAACGTGTGTAACTGTCAATGTAAATGTCACTTTCTTTGCGCGCTTTCTACTAGTAGAAAATACAAAACGAGTGGTCGGACCACTCGCTGCAGAATTCACGGAATGAATTTTGAAAAATTGTGATTTAGCGTATTCGCGTGCGAATCTTGTCAATTCGTATGCGAATTGGAATTCTATTGTTTCAAAAATACGTCTCCTGGTTTGTTGGAAAAAGTAGTTCAGTTTCATGGAGAGAATGACCCCCTTAAGTTTCGCTAACTAATTTAAAGTCACCTATATGATACAAAAATAATGAGATTAATTTTACCATTGATAATTCGAATCAAACAAGACCCTAAGCCAACATGATAAGATTGAATATGGAATACCTGTATACAATGTAAGGACGGTTTGCCAACTTTGTCAGCTCATTTGGCTCGTACTCGATCCAGAAAGTTATCTGAAAGTGCATCGGAATTACAACGTACTTCAAACTTTGGGATTCGATTCGGGATTAAGAAAATTTTAAAACTGGAAGAGATATAATTAACTAGATTCACGCCCGAGAGTTCTTTCCCTTGGAAATTTCGGGAATGAATCCTTACTAAAATTATGAACGCTAAAGTTTGTATGTACGGGTGGATGTATGGATGTTTGTTACTCATTCACGCTCAAACGGCTGCACCAATTTTGATAAAACTTGGTATGGAGATAACCCTGGATTAACACATAGGCTACATAATTTTCCCAAACTCCCACGGGAACGAACTCTCGGGCGGAAAGCTAGTTATACATATAAACCTTCCTTTTGAATCGCTCTATCCACTGGTAAAAACCGTATGAAAATCCATTTAGTAGTTTTTTAGTTTATCGCGTTGAGACAGACGGTCGCGGCGGGTGACTTTGTTTTATAATATAGTATTGATAATAATTATTATATGATATGGTGTGTTGCGATATCATTAGAAATAACTGATCTAGTTTAACTCTATTGCAATAGTGTAAAGGTACACATTTGTGTAAAACGGCACGTGCTAACTTTGAAGAGATACCTATGAGAATAAGCGAAGTTTGAGTGCGCTTGAATGATAAGTTTGAAGCAGAATGCTAAGTTCTCTCTAAGGCCCGTCTCACATGGAACTACTCAAAAATGACGAAACTAGTCATAAATTACGATTACAAACCCATTGTACTTCGCTTACGACACATCTCAAGTTGTAAAAGTTCGGTCACTTAGACATGGCAAGAGGAAACACGTCGAAGCATCGAACGAAGAAGACGATGATATTCATCTAAGTCCACGAACGAAAGACGACCTATAATTGTTACTACTTGTCACTGTCATCTATAAAGCGCAATACTGACATCCGATGCTTCGAAATTTCGGTCGTAGGCTAACAGTGTTGGTTTCCTGTATGTGAATGTTTGTACGCTCAACTAATTCGTTAGTAAGTTGAGTTTGTAACAATTAATTTTTAAGTAGCTCCATTGGAGACGGACCTTATACTACTAGTAGTAGAGTAGAATACTCGTAAATAAAGTGATGACCGAATCAATGAGGTGACTCAAAGTACTGAAAAATGTACACACAGCAGCACATCAGACCATACACGTTGACCATGAATAACCTGACATGCTGCTGTAAGTACAATTCAGTATTTATACACTCCAGAATCGATCGCACTGGACAGTTGAACGTTTCACGCAAAGACGTACAAATCCAAAGTGGTATTATGATTAATGTGCTTACCGGTGGATGTACACAGTAATTAGTACGCCCATAATCGATTGAGAAGTGAATATACATGTACTCTAATAAAATGTATTCAATATAAAATATGTTACTGTCACACAGACCGCAATAATCATAATTACAAATACCTATTTATAGGCGAACTTACATTAGTATTTGGCTAAGCAATGAAATCATAGCTTTAAAATTAGGTAGCCAAACTTTCGGAGCTGATTTTTCCCATAAAATTGAACAATTGTCGCCAGAAAACCTAAATGAAATTCTCCTAAAAAAACTATACAAAGGCAATCATATCTGATAGGACAATTCTCTTTATATTCAGGCTTATGTTCCTTGGGGAAAGTAAGTATTTCAGTTTTGTGGGCTGATTCACATCCTAAAAATAAAAATATCACTTGTCTTATTTTAATTGAGTAGTATTGTAACTTATTATTAGAGCCTCGCTTATCTCACTCGCTATTTTTTCACTCCCAGTCCACTATTGGGCAATAAATTCGGTAGGTAATTAAAATCAAACAAAATCCACAATCACAATAAAATTGGAAATAATTATCTCTCATTTTTCTGCAAAATCACCCAAACGTCGAGAGCTGAGTCTGTAACATTTAATTTTCAACAATACCAATATTCCGAGTGTTATCAGCTGTAGCCAGTGAAAGGTGTCGATGCAAATAAGCGAAAATAATAATCCGTGTGAACATTTTGTGCGATGAAACTTCCCGGAGTATTTTTATATTCACAAAGGAATATTTCTGAATTGAACCAACAGTCATAACCTAGCTCTTAACTCATCATTCACCTGCCCTGTACCCAATTTATTAGCAGTCGGCCGCGTAATTTTTTTTTATGTTCTTGTCTGTCAACTGTCACCTCAATGCTTCAATTATTTTTCACTAAAAATCCTGTTTCATTGAAACTCTACTTTTATACATTCACTTTCCTAGCATATTAAATTAAGCTATATATATATATATATATATATATTTTTACCAGTATATACGTCCCCGCCGAGGAGCACGGGCCTCCCCTCGATACACGAAGGGGATTTAGGCCAAAGTCCACCACGCTGGCCTAATGCGGGTTGGTGGGCCGCTCGTCTTTCGAAAACGAATTTTTTTCTTGGACGGGCGGGTTTCATCACGATATTTTCCTTCACTGTTAAGCAAGTGATAATTAGAAATCCGTACATAAATCCGAAAAGACGAATTTAGTTACAGACTCGCACCAAGATTTGAACCCGGACCTTCCGATTACCAGTCTGGCTCATTACCAACTGGGCTATCACCGCCTGCCTATGAAGCCATATTAATGAAAATATTAATAATCAAAATCCCTCGCCGCGTCGGTCTGTCAATCCGAACGCTACTAACTCAAAAACAAGCAAACATATTTTCATATGATTTTCATTAATCAACAGAATGGTTAAAGAGGAAGCTGTTTATGTGTGTAATTTATTCACAAAATTCCCATGAGAACGAAGTCCTAGGCAGGAAGCTAGTAATAAATATTGAAATATTATGTCAAAAGAAAAGAAAAAGTTGTCCAAAAGAAATTGTAATTGAAAATCATAAAACCCTTTGATATATGAGCGTTGGAAAAAATAAACCATAACAAAACTTTATTCGAGAAGGCTGTATTTTCAGATAGGCCTGGTAACGTAAGCTGACAGACGGTACATGAGTAGGGAAATAAAAAGTTATTTCCGAAAATTCCGATACAGGAATTGTGTCAAATGGAAAAACTTTGTCGGGAACGGTAAACAAGAAATTAAAATGTAACTAACTTATTTTAAAAACCAAATGTCTTATCTGCATATAAAACATCAAAAACATCAAAACTTTTTCAAGAAAAAATAATGATGTACTCTGCAATATTGTATCAATTGACAGTAGTCACATATAGCGCTCGTAGCCCAGTGACGCTCACTGCTCTCAACCGATCCGTGAGGTTAAGCAACGTACACAGAGGCAGGGAACCAGATAGGTGACCAAAGTAGCAATTTATCCACGAGTGATTTCGTGCTTCGGAGGACACGTTAAGCTGTCGGTCCCGGCTATTGTCGATTGACTACAGTCGTTAAAACCAAGTCAGAGGCCATTGTGCGGTTTGAAAACTCTAACACCAGGGTTAGCCAAGTTCGCCACAACCTTGTCTATTATACCAGTGTATAATAGACAAGACAAGGTCACATGTATGTATATGGACCAGTAAAAATCTTATTAACCCCGTTTTGGGCGTAATTTCGTGAGTTACATTAAAAAATAAGGAATCCGCAGTTTCTATAACTTAATAGTCACCGTGGTCAAGCAATTTGAGCGTTTTGTTTATAATGTAGGTATCTCTCTTGAGAAAAAATACGGCACAAAGGCTAGTACTTTTGGAACGTTTTTACACAGTACAGGTCCAATAGGAATAGACCATTTTAAGATACCTTGAGATATGAATGACATGTAATTGCTTAAGATTAGAATATGAGTATAAACGTGTAAGGATTTTATTGAAATAATTTTCATTAAATACTTAACAGTGTTCGCAAAATTTTAGCATGAAAAATATAATTCAATTATTTTTTTTTATCTTTAACGAATTCGTTAATTTAGTATCTACTAATGACTTTTAAGTACTATGAATCACCAACATTTTGAGGTATATTCCCTATCCACACGGAAAAAAAGCGTTCGAAATGCTGTTGGTTTAATAAAAATGTACATGCAAACTTTTTATTTTTAATCCGTCGAGGGACCAACTCAAAGCAGCTTTTGGCGGCTTTACGTTGTCGCGTCACATGCGGCTTTTAGCGGACAGTTTGTGAATGGCATTATGAACAACTATTTTCAAGTCGCTGGATCACAAACAAGGACTCGGAATGAGTCAATGGTAAAACTAATGTTTCTATAAAGTTCTTGAGATAATTTGATTGAAAGTTTTACAAGCTGTTACTAAAACATGTGCTGAATTTATGTTAGTTTGCGAAAGTTTAGGGGGTTTTCAGTTTCTCCGTAAAACTGAAAAAATTTCCCTAACTCTCATAAAAAAAATTAGACTCCTCATACAAAGGAAAATCAGCTTATCATATAAGTTGTACCTATGGAGAAGCAGAAACTTTTTTCATATTTTGACCTTTGTTCGTTGGGGAAAGTTGTTCAGTAATTAAGTAAATAGACAGGTGAATGTTTTTGTTTTCGACCTATGATAACTATAATTTACGTAATATAATAAAGAACCGCTTTTAGACTCATTTTGTGTTCATTATAAATTATAACCAAGGTTTGACAATCATTATTCTCCTTTATGTCCGTTATCTATATCTATATTCTATACATATTATAAAGAGGAAAGATTTGATTGTTTGTTTGTTTGCATCAAATAGGCTCCGAACCTACGGGATCGATTTGAAAAATTCTTTCACCATTAGAATCTAAGGTGTCGTCCTATGGTCTCATGCGGTGTGGTAGGCTCTGTAATGGGCCGTCTGGTTCGCGACCACCCTCCTACCAAAGTCCGACGCCAAACAGCTTGCTGTGTTCCGTCGGTGCGTAGGAGTACCAGTGCCTAATAGGCTTTTTCTGGGTTAACTCGCTCCATCGTCGACCTTGGTCAAGATTGAGGTCAAGAGTTAACCCATCTCATAATAATAATAAAAAAACATTATCCGGGATGGACATAGGGTACATGATTTTCCCGAATTCCCACGGGAACGAAGTCCCGCGCGGGAAGCTAGTATATTTATAAAGATATCCTTATAGTAGCAGTAAATTCACGCTAAGCCATTATTCAAAAGTTTGTTATAGCGGTGTCACGTTTGCACTCAAAGCTAGGTGTCATGCAAAATATTTCGATTCAAAATTTCTTTATGTATGACCCAATGAATATAGAACTGAATTCTAGCGCACCCTGTACATAGTACACGGATTAACGTGTGACGCGAGCATGACGGCTGCATACAGGGTGTAATTTTGATTTCATGATTTTCCACTCGGCTGCGTCAAGCCGTTTAACCCGCCAATTTATATTCTGTCTTTGAATGAGCATTCTGTTTTCCCTTTGTTGGTAGCGCCACATTTTTTGAATATTCTGTTATGATAAAAAATAATAATAAAATCCTTTGAGCAAAATATTTTTGGTCTGGCAATATTTTTTGTTTGTCTGGCTATACTGAAATGTGAACTGCATTTTTTCTTTCAGTTTATGACTTACAAAATATTTATTTTTTTGCGTCTAGTTGTTTTTTAAATTGTTTGACGTTACTAGCAACTTTATTAAATACCTGACCTATTGTTACCAACTAGAGGACGCCCTGGGCTTTGTCCCCGTGGGAATTTCATAAAATTGTTCCTTAGCTACACATTTATGGAAAACTGTATGCTGAGCGAGTCAGTATCTTCAATTTTTTTACTTACAAAATAAAATAAAAGCCATTACTAACGATAACTTTTTCTACCTTGACCCTACGTTTTTAGGGTTCCGTAGTAATCTACGAACCCTTATAGTTTCGCCATGTCCGTCTGTCCGTCTGTCCGTCTGTCCGCGGGTTTTCTAAGAAACCCTTGGTACTATAGAGCTGAAATTTGGCATGGTTATACATATTAATCACGCCGACAGAACTGTAGAGTAAAACCTTAGAAAAAAAAAATTTTCGGGTGTCTCCCATAGACGTGAAAGGGCGATATTTTTTTTTTTCTCGCCAATATCATCGAGTGGGGTGTCATAGAATAGCTTTTTAAAAAATAGAAGGGGTTTACTAAGAACGTTTTTCGATTTAGCACTCTGTTTGCGAATCATAAATTTTTAAAGTGAAAATTTTTGTGAAACACAAGTGTCCCCCCCCCTCTACCAGCTAAACGATTGTTTCTAAAAATGTGGAAAAATTCACAGAGGTAGCATATACATCAAATTTAAAAGGAAAACTATAAAACATAAGTTGGCCCTTCAAGTTTGCGAGAAATGGTAGACCAAGTGCCAAACATTGTTGGGATTAATAAGAATATATTTACTAATATTAGATCTTTGGTACTACAGAGCTGCAATTTGGCATGTTCATACATATTAATTGCGCCGCCAAATAGAAAAAATATAATTTTAAAAAAAAAAAATTTTCGGGTGTTTCCCATACATGTGAAAGGGCGATGTTTTTTTTTTCTCGCCGATATCATCGAGTGGGATGTCATAGGATAGTTTTTTTAAAAGATAGAAGGGGTTTACTACGAAAGTTTTTCGATTCAGTAGTACGTTTGCGAAAAATTATTTTTTAAAATGAAAAAAAAATGTTAAATATTTCACGAGCATTTAGCATTTACGACGAAGTTCAGCCTAATCCAAAACAACTGCCATACAAAGTTCCACGCTAAAAGTGAGGCAAGGTCGAAAGCCAAGCTGTAACATATTGACATTTCATGTGTCGTTATAGGTTTTTGGGGGTGTTAATTCCGAAAATGACATCAAATTTATACACAATCGCCACGCGACCTGCTCGTTAGCACCAGCTCGAAATTATACCTAACAATACTTTTGTTGCTAAAAAAATATTTAAAAAAAATTTAAATCAAAAAAAATTCGCGTTCGCTTCGCTCGCTACTTCCATTCTGTTGTATTTAGCCCAAAACCAAAGTTAGTGTCCTACCAGCTAAACGGTTGTTTCTAAAAATGTGGAAAAATTATCGTTGGTAGAATATATAACAAAATTAAAAGAAAAACTATCACACATAAGTTGGCCTTTCAAGTTTGCGAGTGATAGTCGACCAAGTGCCAAAAGTTTTTGGAATTAATAAAAATATGTTTACAAGGTATTAATATGTTTACATATTGACATTTTAGGTGTCGTTTAATAGGTTTTTGGTGATGTTAATTACGAAAATGACATAAAAAGTATTTTATCAGCAGGTCTATATTATTTCTAATAATATTTTTTTAAAAAAATTTTTCGCTCGCTTCGCTCGCGAATTATATAATTTCATTAGGTTGTATTTACACCAAAACTAAAGTTATTTCTGAAACTACAAACTCTTTAATACATTTGTTTTTTAAACTATACTATTTGGAGATTTTAACATCGACTATGACTAATGATGAAAGATACTTAGTCTTTTAAGGCTTTTAACAAAGACTCGCCTTATTTTTGATGCCTCACGACTGATTCAGTCTTTTAGTTCCCAACCTTTACTCATAAGACTAGCTTTTTTAGTTGAAGTCTTTTAACGTAAAAAACTGAGCTGTTACTTAAACAGCTTAAAGGATTTAAAAGACTGGCGACTCATTATCTGGGAAGTCGACAGTCGTAAGGTATGTGTTGATAGAATGTAAATATCTCATTTTATCTCCTTGTCAAATGTTATCAAAATGTATTTAGTGGTTTAGGCGTTAATTATTCCTTTTGGTTGATAGGTTACAGAAGAAATATTGAATATCACACACAAACTGCGGTGCGATCCCTTTAACATAAAAGAACTTGAGTCGTTTAAGTCTTTTAAAATTAGCTGGAGTTGGTTAAGTCTTTTAGTATTTTGAAAACAACTCGAGTCGTTTCAGTTTTTAATCTTTTAATAAACTACTAAGTCTTATTAATAAAAACTCGAACTTTCAGTCTTAATTTTAGAGTCAAGTCCTGTAAGATGGAGGCGAGTCTTTTTAATAAGCCTTAAAAGACAGTCTCTTTCATCTCTAACTATGACTAACGATAGTACACCCGTTTTAAATGAATACGTAATGTAAACAATTTTTATACAACCATTTGCATCCACGCGAGGTGGTTATTAAACAGATGTTTTTTTTTCCTTGTGGCGCTGGAATCTATATTTCTCCTTTAGTTACCTTCTTTCTTTGTGACCTCGTTTTTATTAGACATTATTAGCAATTCAACCGTCCATATGCTAGTAGAATTAAGAAGCCAGCTGCATATTTGAACCGCATGGTTCTACGGAACCCTACAATGCGCGTGTCCCGACACGCTCTTGGCCGGTTTTTATTATCTACGATCAGTAATAATCGAAAGTCATATACTGAAACGAAAGCTTATTTTCAATGGACCTACAAAAATAATAGCGTCTGCCTCTTATCTCCAATCTAGGAGACCATAAGCATTCGAAAGGTTAATTCAGGGCCTTTGTGTACCAAACAAGGTATGTCTATCCGAAACCTATCTGATAAAGCGGTATTATACCATTACAATAAATGATTCAATTTCCTATACTCAAGTATCGGATCCACTTAAGTATTATGAAAGTAATAGAATCGAGGGAATAGTTTCTTGCTGACGCTCCTTTTACGATAATGACAGAAAACGCGGTCCAATATCTATAAAATATTACAACGTACTCGGTTGGATACTGGACGGCCGGACATCGGGAGTACAGAGCCGAATGAAGGGTTAATAAGGCCTGGAAATACTTAAGACTAAAATAAACGTCTTTTTTAATCAAATCTGTTTAATATTTAGAAATTAAATCGTTTTTGAAATAATTAGCAAAATTAGTTCAATACAAAACAATAAACTTTATGACAAATAACGTAGACATTCTTAAACTTATTATTGAGAACACAAATCAAAAAACTTAAAAAATTGGTGACACCGTGGCCAGCATCTTAGGCACCTTTGAGCGAGCGAACTTAAAAAAAAAAACAAGAAACAATATATAGGTCTTAGCTAATAACGTGATGCGGAAGCAAAATGTACAGAAATCTCAAATTCCTGCATGCTCATCAAAGAAGACAAAAAAACAGAGGAAAGGAGAATGGGTGGATCATCTCAACCTTATACATGACCTTTAAAATGACATATCATGTCACAATCTTATACACCACTGAGCTCGGAACAAAAACAAGAATCAAAATCAAATAAATATACTTCAAAATGATTCGTAGTTTAGATATTTGAAGGACATCCCCAAAATTTCCGTTGTTACTACAAAATGAAGGTATTGTTGTTACCTTCAAAATGACATATGTCTCGATCTTATACACCCTTGGGAACAGCGGTCATACAATTGTGCCCATCCTCCATTGTGAGAAAGGCAAACCCAAGTGGGAATAGTGCTGAGAAAATAAAGAACCCTTGTTAATTTGTCGTAAAAGCTTTGTCAAACATTGTACATTGGTCGACATTTCTACTTTACCATATTATTACATAATTATTGATCACAAAAGTCTCTAAACGAATCAGAAGTAAACCAAGAGACTATTCGAATCACAATAGACATACTTAAGCCCGTGGGCCTTCCTTCCAATACCTTGATCCGGGCCTAAGCGAACGAAACTAGAGTAAGGAAGGCTTTTCACGGAATTGATTGCTGGAATTAACTTTGACCGGACGACAAAAGCGGCCGGAACGGTTAATAGTCGTGGATAAACGGAATATGATTGATGGTTTTTATATTTTTTAAAAATGTTTCTTAAATTTATTGTTGTAATGGTTTGTGAAATTATAACTCAAATACTTACTTCGCCGACTCAACGATCCGAAGTGGATTTGGCCTCCGACAATAAAATGCGCGATTCTGTCTTGTGCCAATTTTTACCAATTAACAATTTTGATCTTTCGGGCATTAAATAATAAAAATTGTGTTTGTTGATATATACCGTACATAAATATACTTAAACGAGGGGTATGTTCATTTATTAAAAATATGTAAGGGGTGACTTTAAATTAGTTATCGAAAAAGAGGATTCTTAAGGCGACTACAGCACCCGATAAAGGCAGCACACATAGGAATAGTGCCATCTCTGTCTCTCAATAGACCTGGGCCGGCAGTGCGGACAGTGTCGATACACGAAGTTTACGGACTATGAAAGCGTGCGTGCGTAAAAATATGTTAGAAAGTTAGAAAAATGAGATTTAAGGAAAGGATTTAAGGAGGCTTAAATCGCAAAATGCGTAAATTACTTATCGAAAGTGTTCAATCACCAACATTTTGATAGCAAATTCAAGTCCCTGTGTGCATCTTACTATCGTTTTTACAGCTTAAAAGATACACAATATTGGTATTTAGAGGTGACTTTGTGAGCTTTTTCTATCGAACCAAAAGAGCTGAATCATGTTTTCAGCAAACTACTTATCTAGTTTATGTCCTGAATATTACAGTAGTATTTTTTTTTCGATTTAATGCAGTGCGTCATGCTTATCTACGCATCATAAAATCGTAATTTAGGTGCTGTAGCCGCCTTAACCATGAAATTTAAACAAAATTGTCAAAAAAAGAAGACCTTTCATACTACGGTTTAAAAATATATTTATCAAAAGAATTTAGATAATTCGCTTACTGAGAAATACAGTTGCAGGTACTTGCTTACAAAACATATTACGGTAATTAAGTGATCACTCTAGTCCAATTCAAATTGATTTATCATACTTTTACTTACAAAAAATTGCGATTTTATAACTTGGTAGAAGCTGGCGTGTCCAACACTACACCAATCTTTTGAAATACAGTATTAAGTCTGTGGATGCTAATAATACAACAAAAAAGTGTTATTTTGCATGCCCACTTTCCATGCATGGTAAGGCCCAGTAAGCCCAGGTCTATTGCGGCCTAATTTTAGGGGCGGCTAGTCGTGGCAAATATAAGAACATTTTTCTTAATTACTGAAAATTTCTTAATCAATAATAGTTTGAGACAAAAGAAAATTAAGTTTAATAGACCGCCTTCGCACCTACTTCAAACAGCTCAGTAGTTTTTTACTTATTATAAAAAGTTTTTATTTTTCAATTTTTAGTGCAAACTATAACCTCTTCCTTTTTTAAGTCGGTTAATAAAACGAAGTGTTAGCTTTGAAAAAGTTTAAGCGAATCATTATAAGTAATATATGTATTATTTTTGATTATTTATTTTACATAAATACAGGTCAAACTGAGCACTCCCCTTTTTCTGAAGTCGGTAAAAATACTAAAACCTTCTCCTAAATATAAAAAATACTTTTCTGAAGACCACATCAAATTCGGTTCAGCCAAACACAAGATAATCGCGGACAAACAGGTCAAACTGAGAACCTCCTTTTTTTCAGTCGGTAAAAAATGTTCTCGCTTTTACCATTTTCATTAAATGGTTTTTAATCTACACTCCAATATCATCTTTCGGACAGTTTTATCTACTCCTCTTATTTTATGACATGAGAGCTGAAAAAGGTGGCAGGTACTACACGGCCTAGGGTAGACCATAGTCTAACCTCAATAGTTTTATTATTTTAAAGTCTAAGCACATATTATGTGTTGGTTACAGAATGATCGCCATCAACTTGAATTTAATCTACTTTGTTTCAATAATATAAACTTTTTAAAACTAGACGCAGATTTTAAAATATTTGTGAAAATACAGTTTTTGTCTTCGACTGGGGAGTTATTTTAAAGTTGCATGTAATCTCTCGGGTGGTGTGAGCGGGGCTAAGTTTTAATGGGCGCCTTCACTTCACAAAGCCACGTTTGTTGCCTGACTGCACTTGGGGAAACGAACGCAAGAAATAAGACAGTCGCTACCTAAACATTCCTTATTCATTCAGTTTTATTTAAGAGATATTGAATTAACATAACTATTTATTTATTTATAGGAACACCTACACCATATGTATACAACATTAACAATAAGTTTCATTCAAGTTTGTTTTGATACTATACACATGACTATTACAGATGTTCACATCGCTCTTTCATTTACTAATAAGTGGTAAAACAAATTTAAGTATCCTAATGAGATCCTTTAAAAGGTAAATAAATGTATTAAACTAAACTAAACTAAAAAAAAAACTAAATTAGTACTTCTAATACAGCTTAAAACAGAAAAGGTTACAAAGAGTTAATACAATTCTACAATATTTTTTATTTATTAATAATAAATAAAAATATTGTAGAATTGTATTAATAACTATGTTGGCTTTCGTGATAAGCTATTCTACGTATACACGGCAGTATATCAGGCTATCCATCTTGACCTTCACGTCACCCTTATCCCGCTAGTAAGAACGCCGGTTTTCGTAGTGCAAATTGGTAACCTGACGTGCTGCTACCTGCACAGTAAATCTATCAAATGCTGCATGTTTCCCAATTTTTAAAAATAAAATAAAAAAGGTTTAATAAAAACTTTTTTTTTAAATAGAACCAACTTCAAAAAAGTCGGTGCCAAGAAAATTTAGTTTGATGGGCCACCTCCGCACCGACTTAAACAGATCATTAGGTAGGTACTACATAGCACATCAAATGATATTGTATTTATTTTCGGTTTTTAGAAAGTTGGTTCTATTTTAAAAAAAAAGTTTTTATTTTTCAATTTTTAGTGGAAATTATAACCTCTTCATTTTTTGTTTGAAGTCAGTTGATAAAACGAAGTGTTAGCTTTGAAAAAATTTAAGCGAATCATTATAATATATATTTTTAATTTTTATTTTACATACATACAGTTTAAACTGAGAACCCCCCTTTTTTTGAAGTCGGTTAAAATATTTATACCTTCTCCTAAATGTAACAAATACTTTTCTGAAAGCCGCATCAAAATCGGTTCAGCCAAACGCGAGATAATCGCGGACAAACATACATACATACAGGTCAAACTGAGTACCTCCTTTTTTTTCTAAGTCGGTTAAAAATGAAATAATTTTACAGTTACCTAGTGCTCGTAGCCTAGTGGCACACGCTGATATAAACCAATCAGTGAGGTTAAGCAACGTACACAGGGGCAGGGAGCCTAATGAGTGACTGAGAATAATGAACAGACGTTAAACCAAATCAAAGATGATTTCCCAGTTTGAAAGCTCTATTTTATACCAAAGGAAGGAAATAAGGAAGAAATTTAACTGTTAGTCAAATACGTACCTTTTACAAGTAGCTTTATTTGTTTTTCTAAGTAGCTTTATCTATACTGCCGACCAATTAATTTAAAGATTAATGGAGAAATTTGGGCCCAACAATGGAATCAATTTCTTGGAAACAACACAATGTAGTAAGCGTTTAAATATAACTTTCGACCTCGTCTGGATGTAATAACGTTTCGAAGAAATTTCGTAGCAATCACTTATACTGCACGTTGTAGACTTAAATATTCTACGCCGTAGCTAATCAAATCGTAACGAATAGATTGCTACGTGGGAATTATTTTTTTTTAAATGTGTCCCGAGTAAAAAAAATACTGTTTCATTCCTATCGCCTTAATTTACAAGCCTTCTTCTCAAGCATCTGTTCTAAACGAACTAGAAAATGTAAATCAATTTCATGATGTTAATACTCTTCATTTAGAAAAAGTAATAATAGAGAACCTCTAATGAAAACTCATCGCAAAGTAAAATCATAAAGTCTTCTAATAAGCTTCTATCAAAGAGTCTTCATTAGCGGCTTATAAATAATTCTTGGGCAAACAGAAAAGGGGGAATAGAGGCTAGCCATTTTTATAGTTCCAGTAATGCAGATGGGGTGGTAGGAGTGGGGGGGAGCTGCATTATGCGACAGTAGCATCCTCTCTGTATAAAGTATGTTATATTAGTACGTGTAATTCCAGAGAATCTCGCTGATGAGCAATTTTCAAACGAAATACTTATTACTCGCACCTGTTCTTTGTTTATTCTTTTAGGTTGCTCGTTATGTTTGCTTTTGCGGCACATTTTTGTGAAATTTTCAAGTCTCATGAATGTTTTATGTTCATTTTGGAAGGATAAAAATTTTTCAAAAATATTGCTTTTGGCTACTAGATAGTTTTCGACTATTAGTCTCCGAAGAAAACGCAATACTATATTAATCAAAGTTTATACCTATTTGAAATAAATGAATGAATTCATCATTATTAACTGCTTTTACATACTTATTACAAAACATCATCATACATAGGTAATAAGGGACATTAAAATAAACAAGATTTACTATTAAAATATCCGAGTCGGATAGAGAAAAAATAAATTGAAAATTATTAGAATTTTAAACTATTTAAACAACTTTTTTAAATTTTCTTTTATAAAGGTAAATAAATACCGAAATCGATTTTTTTACGATATTTTCTAGCAGGAAGAAAAGAATTTGAATAATAGGTTACCAAAATTACATAGAGCTTAGATAACTTTCACCCAATCCTTCTAACAGCAGGTATTTACACTGTTTTACCTTTATATATTTCCACGTAGCTTTTCTAATTCACAGCTATAAATATCAGTGCTTAGTTGTAATCCTTGCAAAAGCCGCTGCCCTCCGGCGTCAATTTATCTCAATCAGTTGGTTCCAGTCCCTACATGCATCTTCCCGTATCAAAGCTCTCTAATCAGGTATCGCCTGCTAATGGCCCATCCCTGCTAATCTAGTTTAGACTGGTTCACGCCAGTTTTTCTCCATAAGCCCTTCGTTAGCGAGCGCGCGCTTAAGCTGCACAAACAAATAAGTTTTGCTACCCACTTGGTGTTTTGTTAAGCTTCTCGATATAACAGTTAATCTGTAGTTTGTAATATGTTCTAAAGATGAGGTTTTTAGATCTTCAAATTATGTTTCGTTTTAAACTTACTAAAATAGAAAATACGGAAATTTTTAGCACTTTACACTTTTTAAAGTTTTCGTCAATAAACTTTTCTTCTTCATGTTGTGTAGGTATAACTCAAGTACCTACGTGGCAAACTCGGCTTACTCGGGCGTCAGAGTTTTTAAACCACCAAAATGGCCTCTAAATTGGTTTAATGACTGTAGTTCAGGGGTGGCCAACCGGTCGATCGCGACTTTTAGTCCAGTCGATCGTGGCAAGGCAAAAGAATAAAAAACATGTCACATTTAAGTTTTTTCTCTTAATATAATTTTAAAAAAATACTTCATGTTTATGTACTGAACTATGCTGTTTCATTAAAGATTTCAAGAAGTATGTAATTGGTAGATCGCACAGGGTTTCGTTAGTAAACAGGAGATCTTGGGTATAATCAAGTTGGCCACCCCTGCTGTAGTTGAACAACAGACGGGACTGATGACGCGGCTTGACGTTCTCTTCGAAGACGTTCATAGAGACGCTCTTAGGTTGCCTGCCTGTCCCTGCGTATGCGTACGTTGCTTAACCTAACTGATTAAAACAAACTTTTTTTTACATGTTTTTATTTAATCATCAGAGTTAATAAGGTGAAAGCAAGATTTTTTTCTATAACTAGTAGCAATTTTAATTAGAACTACAATAAAAAATGAATTCATCAACAGACTCTTTCATAAGTTTCTAAAATAACACTGATTAAACAATACCAAAATAGGGTAAAAACACACAGAATAGTCTTTAGGAGCAGAACGTTGCAACAATGTTGTAGTTGAGATAACAGAAGCAGGCAGATAACAGGGAAAGAATGAAGCTGATTAAACTGCAGCAGCGGACGAGATGGGATTTCTGGGGGTTTACATACACGGACCTAAAATACTAGATATACCTACTTAAAGTTCATAAAGAGAAATTTCATCAATGTGTTGTTTTGTGTCGAGTAACAATAGAAACGGAAAGTTAAAGACGTTTTTGAACATATTGAACACTATTTATAAGCTACTTTAAGAAACATGTCTTCCTTTCTTTCTCATGTTCTGCCTACCCCAACAGATATAAATAGACGTGAAAGTATGTATGTGTAATGAAATAAGCTACAAGCTTTCCACCTGTGTACAAGTGTAGTATTTTTCCCTTTTTATGCTATAATAACTCTTTAATGTACTGGGCATTACAGATTTTGTTATTTATTTATTATTAATACTTATATTATTAACAAAACCCACTTTAATAAAAATTTACAGTTGTCACTGTCATTTTATGAAATATGTCTGAATGAACCCTACTGTTCTTTGATACAAAGCTGTTTTTGAAAGTACTATAGACATATATACTGGTTTTATAAGTACTTATAGAGATAAAACATTATATTATAGCATTAATTATGACTACTTGGAGAGCCTTTTAATTTAGAATGGAAAATGTGATTTCCAGAATAACATATATCCGTGATTCCGTATCCTTTGTGGATCTAGACTGGATGGTACGTGCACTACGGGCTATTACATAGTGCTGTTTAACTTGAGCGATATTACAGCTTTGGACGGGTTCAATTCTAAACACAGGTAGATGTATTGTTGAGAATATTTTGGTTCAATAAATACACACATACATACACTCACGCCTATGATCCGTAACAGGATAGGCAGAGCATCACTGGTTCTACCGAAATACTAGACAGTGAGAGGTGGTCAGCCTTTTGCCCATTATACAGAAAAACCCTCGCATCCCACTTACAGTTTTCAGTATGCCTGGGAAGATTAGGTAGCTGGCATCTTCTAAGTTTTTCTTTCACTCTCAGTCCTGCATGGAAGAACAATAGATGCTACTACACACTTAAAAGCCTGCACTTTTACAACGTGAACTCTTTAGAACATAAATGAATACATCCATACCTGACAAAAAGTATTTTTAACCCCCGACGCAAAAAGAGAGGTGTGATATAAGTTTAACGTGTCTGTCTGTGTATCTGTCTGTGGTATCGTAGCTCCCAAACGGATGAACCGATTTTCATTTAGTTTTTTGTGCCATAGATAATTTTATCCCAAGTGTTCTTAGCCATGTTTCATGAAAATCTGTTCAGCTGTTTAAACGTTATAAGCAGTCGAATGTCGGGGTGATTCAAAATTTTTAATTTTGGTATTATTATCACTTTTTGCTACGATAGGTTTTAATAGAGGACTTGGTTAATCTATGAACTGTGACTTGATCTATGAAAATATAAAGGAAATTGAGTCTCATAAGGTCACGTTTACTAACTGCTAACCAAGAATCAAACAGTCTACCTAGAAGTTAAATTACTGATGGATGGAATTTTGCCAGGGGGTGATAGAATATGCCTATACAAGGTGTTTCAAAAAAAAACAAAAAAGAAAAATAATTCAAAATTAATTAAAATAAAGCTTATTGCACAGCTCTATTACAAATTGACAAGTATGTCATATTAATTTTATGAAAATTTCATTTTGTAATTGTCAAACCATGCAACTGATTACTAGAGATGCGACTATTTCACTTTAAAAATTAAATTTTGGAATTTCTTTTTTTTTTTGGTTTTTTTGAAACATCTTGTATTTGTTGACTTTAAATTAGCAAAACTCTGGGGCGATTCTCCTTGCAAAACTGAATAATTTTCCTTATGAACCCTATGTAATTCTCAAAGTAAAAATCGACTTACGCCCAATTGCTGACACGTGTATCAAAGTTAATGCTACTTTAAATATCATACTGTAACTTTCCGTCTTGTTAACGTAAACAAGGACGGCATCACATTTAAAGGAGCTTTTTTAATGAACGTTAATGTTAAATTAAATGTTAAACACTCAAGTTATATGGCGAGATGATATTTTTATTTAGGTATGTCCCGTAGGAAAAGCTGTTCAGCTAAATCTGCTGATTCACATTATTTATTTTCGGTTACTTATTTATAGTCAGCCAAAGAATCGTATTACAGGGTGAATATCAAAAAACAAATGTCACTTATGCATTCCCATCTGAACTGCACTCTCTTCTGTGCATGAATATAAAACACAATGCTTACCAAAGCAATAACTTGAAATGCTGTTTCCAAGGAATTTCTGCTTTGTTCCAGATTTCCTGAAGGTAAAACATGAAATGCAATGAGAAGAAGACGTGTACTGTCTTGTTTGGAGCTGAAAACTCAACCACAGTGAGCACAGTGAAACAAGACAAGCAGTAAGGGTGTGATTGTATTTAGTCAATGTATGAAGAGCGGTGATAGCCCATTTGGTAATGAGCCCGACTTATAACCGGGAAGGTTGCGGGTTCAAATCCTGGTGCAGGCCTGTCCACAAAAAAATCGTTTTTTTTGGATTTACGTATGGATTTTTCATTGATTATCTCAGCGGTGAAGGAAAACATCGTGATGGAACCCGCAAGTTTTTCTAAGATGTTTTCAAAAAGCGAATGTGTAAAATTTCAGCTATCTACCTACGAATAAGTCCAAAGGTTTGTGCTGGGCGTTGATATGAAAAGTCAAGTCATCATGAGCGACAACGGATAATAAAATAGCAACACTCGGATGAGTATTTTGCTCTATGGAACAAATCAGGAAAAATTTGTATCATTTTGCCCGATGATGTCAAGTTTCACAGAAATTTCGATAAAATTTATATGGGGCACCTCAGGAGTAATATTCTTTCAACAAAAAAATAAAGTTAAAAAAAGGAGTTATCGCATAACAAACATAAAAAATAAAATTAAAAAAAAATAATACAAGAAAGTGAAGAACCTCCACCTTTTTTTGAAGATTAAAGATGGCAAATGTAGTAAAAAAAAATTAAAAAAATATATTTATTCAGAAAAAAAGAGACAGTAAATTAAACAGTGCTTCATGGTACCCACACTAGGATTCCCTGTGTTGTGGGTTACCAGGCTCATTCCCTCAGTTCAATATCAGTAAATGGTTCAGTTTTCAAAAGTCAAGTAAACTCTACTTACTATAATTTAATGTTATATGTTGTCATGAACCCTGTTGGAATTTATGCAAACGAATCCAACATCACATCACTGATGGAATGCATTACGCGTCAAGGTGAGGAACCTCCGGGTGGAAACCAAATTATCATACACATGCGCCCAAAGAAAGTTATTATATGAGACTCTAAGGTGTTTGTTGTTAGTATATATTTATACATCTTTAGTTCTTGTTACAGGCTGTTAGGAATCTTGAAAGAAGTTTTGCTAAACTATGGTGTAAATTTTGGTAGAAATGTAACAACATACTAAAAACCAAATTATCATACACATTCGCCCAAATAAAGTTATTATATGAGACTATAAGGTGTTTGTTGTTAGTATATATTTATGCATCTTTAGTTCTTGTTACAGGCTATTAGGAATCTTGAAAGAAGTTTTGCTGAACTATGGTGTAAATTTTGGTAGAAATGTAACAACATACTAAAAACCAAATTATCATACACATTCGCCCAAATAAAGTTATTATATGAGACTATAAGGTGTTTGTTGTTAGTATATAAATATATACTAACAACAAACACCTTATAGTCTAAATAAATATGCATAAATATGCATCTTTAGTTCTTGTTACTGGCTGTTAGAAATCTTGAAAGCAGTTTTGCTAAACTACGGTGTTAATATTGGTAGAGATGTAACAACATACTAAAACTTGATATTTAAAATTATTAGCCTTAGTATTATTAAAACGCTTATTCACAAATAATAATCGCGTCTATTATTTTTCTTTCAAAAAATTTATTTGTAAAATTAGCCTTATAATATTAGCCTATGCCACCCTAAATATGTTTTTATTTAAAGAGTACGGGTTCGCTCTTGACCACTATCTAGCTCAAGGACGAAGATGCGGTCGAGGATATAGCTAGCCCACCCAGAAGATGCCGATTCACTCACAAACGAATATGTCTGTATTTTAGATCGTTACTAATCTTATAGTGAATCTATCTTTGCAACAGCTCTATATAATAACCCCGTATTTTGTAATATTCCCAAAATATACTTAGTAATTTGTCAGCGAGGACCGGTATTATAACGCGCGCATGAATTATTCGCTCGTTTAGCGGCGGCGCGATGCAGTGCGCTATATAAATCCTTTGCTCGCTGTTTTAATGGCCTATATGCGTGTCAAAGCGGCACTGTATATGGTGATAAAATAATTGGGACTCTTACCGGGCAGAAAATTGAAAAATGTTTTTAAAATAACCAATTATTCCTTTTCTAATACATTTTTTATCGATATGGGTTACGCGATATCTCTATACCTTACTGTTGTCCTACCCTAAGGTTGCCTGGAAGAAATTGCTACCAAGCATCCTAGCAATTAGGTCGCTTATGTTTTATGTTCTGTTTATTATACTGTATGTCACTGTCTGAAAATAAATTTTAATATATTGGTTGTATCTGGACATTAAGTCCCTCATTTAATAGTAACCTATACTTTAATTGGCTACCAAGACATAATATATTTTTATTTTTACAAAAAAAAAAACAATCGGAACACCTGATAAAAAGACAGAAACTAAAATTGAAACGGAAAACCAAAATATTGGTGTCAAACAATTTTGCCCGGAATCCGATATAGCTTTCCAAACTTTGAGAGTAGTAAAATAAACAAACAAACAAAGGTTTATATACATCGGGTGGCAAAATCCGAATGTTATTACGCGTCTCTATATGGTAACACATGTACGATACATAAATTTTATCCTGCACGTTAAAATTAGAACTGTAAGCTCAGTTACCGAAATATGTGCCTTTAAAATTTATAACGTATTTCTATTATGTTTGCACAGATATTTTCAGGACCAAAGCTTCTGCTGGACCTTTGTTCGCGAGTTAAGTATAAAGATATGGTGATTTGACGTTATAGAACTTATTACGCATGCTGACGGATGGTTTTTAAATAAAGGGATACTGAAGGACATATGTACACAACGAAAGAAAATACTGGAGGAAAGTGGACCACATAGAAAATATAGTGACTTTAAATTAGTGAGCGATACTTTGGTGGATGATTTTTCCATGAAACTAAACAACTTTCCCCAAGGAACCTATGTGAAATTAAGGGAAAAAAATGTTGACTTCCTATACATAGGCAAATAAGCTGATCGCACGAGTTGTACCTATGGAGAAGCGAAAAAAATTTTAGTTTCGTGGGCTGATTCGCATCCTTAATTTTTTATAGATACATCTAAATAGCTTTAAAAAGTGATGAGAAATTCGAACTACTCTCCCTTGCCTTATCAATTTATAATTTAAAAAAAATCAAACTACTTCTCACTTAATATGATGACTATCAGAGCTTTCTAGGACATCCATTACAACTAATTTCAACAAGCAAATTCTGTGTTTCAGATTGCAGGTTGTACAGTTTGCATTACGTCAGAGCCTTGTAGCCTAATAGGCTCTGACGTACTGCAACAGGGTGTAACGCTAGCAGGTCTGGATTATGATTGTTATGACCATATGCAACTGGAAGCGCTTGTAGCCCAGCGGCGCTTGCTGATCTCAACCAATCAGTGAGGAGAAGCAACGTACACAGAGGCAGGAAACCTGATGGATGACCATAATGGCAATAAATTACGAGCATTTTCTCACTTCAGACATGTTAAGCTATCGGTGCCGGTTTTTGACGATTTTTAAAAACAAGTCTGATGATATTTGGCGGTTTTAAAACTCTGACACCAGGGTAAGTCAAGTTCGCCACCTACTTGAGTATACCAACACGAAATGGAAGGAAGGAACTAGAATTAAGTTGCAAGCAAATAACGTAATCTGATTGCTTATGTCCTCGCTTTTCTTTACACATTATTTTTCTTTAATTCCGTTGCTGATTCTTGAAATTACGATATAGAGCGTAAGCACTGAACATTTGATGAATAAAGAAAAATTCAAATTGTTTTATTTCGGGTTTATTGAATATTCAATTTATTATTCGATATCTTGATTCGGGAGAGGAGCTGGGATCCCATCAAATGTATAATTTTCCAAGAATCAACTAAAACAGAAGAGTCAAATGATGAAAGTCGCTGAAATTATTACATTATACTCACGGGCGCATCATAATAACATTATAAAGGCGAAAGTTTGTGAGTGAAATGTTTGGAGATAGCTGACACCCTGGATTAAGGCGACTACAGCACCCGATAAAGGCAGCACACATAGGAATAGTGCCATCTCCGTCTCTCAACAGGCCTGGGCCGGCAGTGCGAACAGTGTCAATACACGAATTTTACGGACTATGAAAGCGTGCGTGCGTAAAAACATGTTTGAAAGTTAGAAAAATGAGATTTATGGAAACGTAACAGCTTAAATCGAAAAATGCGTAAACTACTTATCGAGAGTGTTCAATCACGAACATTTTGATAGCAAATTCAAGTTCCTGTGTGCGTTTTACTATCGTTATTACAGCTTAAAAGATACACAATATTGGTATTTAGAGGTGACTTTGTGAGCTTTTTCTATCGAACCAAAAGTGCTGAATCATGTTTTCAGCAAACTACTTATCTAGTTTATGTCCTGAATATTACCGTAGTATTTTTTTATTTGATTTAATGCAGTGCGTCATGCTTATCTACGCATCATAAAATCGTAATTTAGGTGCTGTAGTCGCCTTAAGACTACGTCTTCGCCTCTAAGCTAGATTGTGGTCAATAGCGAAAAAAATGTTTTTATTTTCTTATTTTAACGTTGCTGATTCTCTTCCAGCATTTTTGATACCTACAGCGTATCAAAGGAACTGACGCCTCGAGGATGAAACAAATTTATCATTCCCAACAACCTTTGTTTGTAAATGCAATATGGCGATTCGATTAATGACGCTGATATTTTACTGTCGGCTATCTCCTCGATAAATTTACAAGATTTGGCTTTTTGTTTCGTGCTCTGGCTGGTAATAACTTGTTTTTGACACACGGTCACTTAAAAAAGTTTGATAAAATATAATATTATAATAGCTTTTCGCCCGAGACTTCGATCCCGTGAGAATTTGGGACATATGTGTAACCTATGTGTTATTCTAAACTCAAAACTATATTACCGCAAAGTTTCATCAAAATCCACCTAGTAGTTTTTGCGTGACGAAGTAACAAACATACAAATACTCACACTCACAAACTTTCGCCTTTACACTGTAATGATTGAAGATATCGTCTTTTCAATTCGGCATAAGATTATTTACAACTATACATATATACTTACTTTATAATTGTAGAGTCAAGCTTAATTTTTATTTTGTGGATATTATTCAAAATGTTGAATAATGATACACTTTTAAAAATTCACAGCCAGAATGGCACGGGATACCTAAAATGTTATCGGGTTTTTTAAAGTGGTACCATGATGGCGCTGCTTTTGAACTGCTCGTTTGTCTATGGTCCATTTTTATTTTTTAAATAAATTGGCGCTGGTCTGCCTTTGAATCGCAACAGCGCTAAAATTGAATCGTTTATAAGCCATCATGGTACGAATGTTTTCAGCAAACTACTAATTCCAACTACTAGTTCAATTTTAGGACCATTCTTGTTTCTCCTGTACATTAATGATTTGCCTTTTCTTGTTAAAGAGGCCCATGAGGTCGTATTATTTGCAGATGACACATCACTTTTATTTAAAGTGAAAAGATATGACACTAATTATGACGACGTGAATATTGCGATCTCAAAGGTAGTTGAATGGTTCACTGCAAATAACCTACTCTTGAACGAGAAAAAAACCAAATGTGTTAAATTTACCTTGCCTAACGTTAAACAGTTTAATACCAATGTACAGGTTAAAAATGAAAAACTGGAAGTTGTAGAATCTACTGTATTCTTAGGTATCACTATTGACGCAAAGCTTCAATGGGGTCCTCATATTGATAAGTTAGCGAACAGACTCAGTTCAGCAGCTTACGCGGTTAAAAAAATCCGTCAATTATCGGACGTAGAAACCGCGAGAACCGTATATTTCAGTTACTTCCACAGCCTAATGTCATATGGCATTTTGCTGTGGGGTAATGCTGCCGACATTAATAAGATATTTGTCCTGCAGAAAAGGGATGTTCGCGCGATTTATCAAATGAGACCTAGAATGTCTCTTAGAAATCGATTTAAGGAAATAGATATTTTGACATTTGCGTCCCAGTATATATTTAATAATCTTTTGTATGTAAAGAAAAATGAACATTTGTTTAAGAAAAATTGTGATAGGCACAATGTAAACACTAGAAGCAAACATAACTTGGATATACTAGACAGCCGTCTCTACAAAGTAACAAACTCTTTTATGGGTCAATGTATACGCTTCTACAATAAGATTCCCATGTGTATTCAAAACCTACCTTTAGAAAAATTTAAGACGATAATTAAACAAAAACTTTGTAAAAAGGGCTATTATAGAATTTCGGATTATCTGTTAGACAAGCAACCATGGGAATAAATTGCTCAGCTCCAGAGTTATTCAGATATTAAGTCAATTAAAATTAAAAGTAAGAAAATTTATATGATTGACTTAAAAAGAGCGACCCTCGGAGTTTCTTGCCTATTCTTCTCCTGAGGAAGACTGCACCTTTGCGAATAGGCGCAAAGTCAAAAGTGCTAATGTAATTCATAATATTGACGTGTTCAAGTATCATTTTATATGTTCAATGAAATAAACACTTTTGACTTTTGACTTTTGACTTTTTTGAATAAGCGTTGCAGACTTGTTTAGGTCCTAAATTGGATCGCGCTAAGCGATCATGATAAACCTCCTGTTCTGAAGTTATATTTTTGTCACGTCGAGGCACCAGGAAATGTTCCAAAACAGACAAAGCTATAGCCGCAAGCTAGTTTACGAAGAAACAAGGAAATCTTTGCCTTGGAAAGTTCCTGTTCCTGTTCCAAGATTGTTTCCGAACTCTTGACATCAACGCGCCTACTTAATTTGACTTTTTTCCACTTCCACAATAAACTGAGAAGAAACCTTTACATTTTTATATTTTACGTTACTTCTTTCAAACTTTTGTATACCCGAAATCTAGATACTTTTATTTTCTTTATTTTCCCCACTTATTATATTTTATTGCTTGAAATACGAAAGTTAAAGTTGTAATGTACGAAAAATTCAAAAGGCAACGCAGTGTTATTTCAATTGCACTATTTTACCGAGTTATTGCAAACCATAAATTGTTTTCATGTACGTTGAACGCATTTTATTAACTTTTATAGGTAAATATGTATGAAGTCTCATTCATAACTAAAGATTTTGTACCTTATATGAAGTTTTCATAAAAGAATAGTAAATCTTGTCTGTATAAAATGGGGTGACTTTAAATTAGCTAGTGAGACGTTAGGGGGTGATTCTTCCCATAATTCTGAACAACTTTCACTTGAAACTATCAAGAAAAAATTCACAGATTTCATGCTACTTATACATGATTTCAAAGTACATTGGAAATGAATTTCATATTTTAGATAAAACGAAAATATTTTTTTCATCTTTCATTTTACTATAAATAACTTTCCCAACACATACATATACACAGTAATTTCGATATCTCTTTTAGTTTGCGAGTTATTGGACTCGAAAGGAAAAAAAAATTAAAAATCCAAAAAAAATCGGTTTTTTCGTCATAACTTTTTTGATTTTTGTCATTTTTCAAAATTCTTTTTTGCATAATGTAGCCCTTGCAAATTCGCATCTTTTAAGTTTTCATACACTACCCTATCTATATTATCAACGGAGCTATACGCAGATCACACTTTTGCGTAAAATGAGGCCCTATACCGACACCTCCCAAAAGACATTTCCAATGTCTTCCATACAAAGGTTATTTAGCTGATCGCACATCAAGTTGCACATATGAAGAGGCGATGTCTCATATTTCTGTTTAGTGTCGTGGCTGGTTCACATGCTTAATTTCCGATAGCCAATTTACAGTCATCCAATATACAGGGTGTAAAGGACAGCTTAGCAAATGCTTAAATGGTGGAATCTACCCATAACTATAACCCATAACTACCCATAACTATAGCCATAAGTAATTATTTTTTCCCGGAAACTTCACGTTTAGGAGTTTTCATTATTTACCTACTTTCACGGTACGCAACGTATCGTGAAACCGCGCCCCGCGCGCGATCTCCCCGCGCCGCACTGCTATCGCAGTGCGATGTGCATTGCTGGTTTTCGTGTTTTACGTTGTTATGATTATTTTTTATTGCAAAATGGAGTGTATTCGGAGAAAAATTCCACTGGAAAATCATTCAGAATGACGGACGGTTTCAGTTTTTGCTAAGCTGTCTTTTACACCCTGTATGATTTTTTTTAATAAACGAAACACAAATAATATGACGGTCTTTTAGACAATGCCTACCTACCTTACTACAAAAACTTGAGCCTTTTTAAATGGCAACCTCAAATGTAACATTAGGTTTTAATTACCAATGATTTAAACTCGTTCTAATTTGAACCTTAGCACCAGCGAACAAGAAACTCGAACGAATATCTCATTAAAGGAATCCACTGCTGTAAGCAGAATTGAAGAAAACTTTGCAAAACCTTTGCTCTATCACCACTATTTAAGAGTCCCCAAACTAGCAATTCGAGGACATAGATAGATCATAACAAAGCGCGTACGCACCAATAAACATTAAGGTTTTAGTTTTCGTCTATGCCGAAAAGTATCAGGAAAACATAAACCGGAGTTGTAAATCGATGGCCGAATTGGCTTGGGTCCAGACCTCGCTTACCAATACAGAACATTACAAAAATCTGTTGTAACACCATTTGGCAACCCCTCGCTACCGGGATCACGTACCGCCTTTATTTAAAAGATTTTGTATAAACGCCTCTCAAGCGATGTGACTATTAATTTAACGGCAGGAAGCTCGGTACTTCGGATATGCTGCGTGAAAGAATTGAAAAGGGGTGAGCGACGAGCTTAGAATACAATCAGGTACTTGTTCAGCTTTAAATTAAAGTCGGTTCGCATCTTCCAGAGGAAATACGGTTAATCAAGCAAGAAAAGTAATGCTTAATGTAAATTTTTATCTTTACAAGAGGATGCCCAGGACTTCTTAATTCCTTGTCTACATCATGATGGTAATATATGAACCAAATTTCTGCTTTTTAGGTCCAAAATATCTGGAATGTTTTCATTTTGTATTACAGAAATCGTTCGTTAATAGGTGACGCTAACATCTAATTAGTGATTCTGGGTTAGATATTTGGTTGGGGCACACATATCTATAAAAAAATTTTTTTTTCGGGTTATGGGTGTAAGTGCTTTCGTAGGTAAATGTCGCTGCAAGGGAGACATTAGTGTAAATCTTTGAGTATAAGGCGTTGTTATTCTTTTGAAAAAGTCAGCAAAAACATGTATAGAATACTTTTAGTCTGTGTACCGTTTTCTAAGGAAACTAGTATTCATAGTTGATGCGAGTTCGATAGTGTAGACGTAGATAACTTGAACTGCATGGGAAACCAATTAGCACTAAGAAGTAGCAGATGCAGCAAAATTCAAACTAGCATCTGACGAAATGCGAAAATAGCTTTATCTCTGTCACACAACAGGACAGACCAATATGTCTATTCTACTGGAACGTTCCCTCGAGTGCCGATTGCCGAGGGCATGCAAAAGCATTGCTCGACGATTGTAGAGACGCGTGAGATGCATAATGGAACTACTTTTACATTATACTAGTGAAAAAGTATGGAATGTGTGTTTTAGCTAATGTTCTTTATTATCACCCCTTAAAGGATTCGTGACGTATTTCCAGTAACCATGCAATTAAGCTTTTAGTTTACAATAAATAAAAAAATATGATCTTATTCTTTAGGTATGACACAGAAATATGTTGTTATGTGCACTATTTTGTGACAAGCAGTGTAAACCACAAATCAACCACTTAATAATTCTATCAAAAACATAGCTAAATATTAAATAGAGCAAGTAAATAAAGTAATAGTAACTAAGAACAAGAACATATACATAATTAAGTTTGCTGATTTCTCTATATTGGGATTTATTACAGTGCTTTCTGTATACTGAGCCACTTCACTGATATATCACGTGTTAGAATTGATATGCCACAATGTCAAGTGGTATTGCCGTTCGAAGTGAAATATAAGACTCGATTTAGAATGTTTATCTCAAAGGGTTTATTTGTGACGATATAAAAGATATACCCGATGTATTTTGTTGTCTTAAACCATATAAATTGAACTCAACATCAAAATTTTGATGGGCACATTCATAAATCTTCATGAAATAAATTTGTTAATCATTTTGGTGCTTTTATCAGGTTTTATATTTCATTAATTAAATTGCGATGTCATTATTCTTACTTCATTACTTAACATAATTATAAATGGTTTATGTATAATTGTTTGTTGATCCTTGCAGAAGGTAAAAGAACATCTGGGCCCTGATTCTGTAACTTCAATTGTGTGTCGATGGAATGGTCGCGAAATTTAGAACTATTTAATTTTCATATACTTGCTTACAACCACCCCGACCAGCAGTGCCACCGCCAACCGAACGTAAAGTTGCAATCTACCTAGCAACTAAAAATTCAGTTGGCGGTGGCGCCACAGGTTAAAGCATCATTAGATGCATGAAATTTGATAGTTCTCAATTACGCCACCTGAACGGATAAAATGGCCTCCATTCCATCGACACACACCTGGAGTTACAGAATCGGGGCCCAGATCGACGACATTTGTCGCATAGACATTCGAAAACTAGAAAGTGATATAGGTACGAGTATGTATGATACACTCACTGAACTGCCACGCAAACGAAGTTTTGAATGAAAAGCTAGTCTTAAATTGTCCAGAGATTTTGTTCGTCATAGTTCAGTTAGGTATGTTCAAATTAAACTACTCATTCTAACATTGCGTACTATTTAGTACGCACCACTGCACTGAGCAAATACCTAGTCGCTTTGTACGCACTGTTCTAGTAAACTCCAATCCATTTTTTCAACTTAACAAATGGTCGGTATAACAAACAGGCCTACGACAGGGTTACCACAAGTAAAAGTCAGTGTTGCCATCCCATTCTGTCACTTACAAGGTTTTACGATGTAATATCCTTCAGACAATTCTCTTCTTTACGGCTCAAGACAAGGGAAACAACCCTTTTGTTGAACATGCAAAATTAATATATCCAAGTACACAGGGCAAGAGACATGCTGTTCAGAAGACGTGAATAGTTAATTGTGAAGAAATTTCAACAGTGAAAATGTATAATTAATTAATCTTGTTTGTGTTCTTCTTATCGTGTAAGTATAAAAGGTGCAAGGTTCGGCTTAGTAAATAATTAAATGGTGGAATCTTCCTAAAAATATGGTCGGCTGCTAGTAATTAAAAGTTTTCTTTATTTTTGTCACTTTAGCGCTACGCAATGTAACGCAAGACATTGCTAGTTATGTTTATTGTGATATAATTGTTTTTATTACAAACAATTATGTATAACTATTTGTATTAAAATAAATAGTAAGATTTTAAAGCAAACAATATTTAAACATTAAAAAAATATATATCTGGAAAATTCCACCGGAAAATCATTCAGAATGATAGTCTGAATTCAGGATTTTAGTTTATGATAAGTTTTCCCTTACACCCTGTATAATTAAGTACGAGACCAACTAACTTCTCTAGTGTCAGGTATTTTTCAAATAAACAGACTTTATTATCACATCATTATGACAAACGCTGATTAAAACATCCAGTCAAGATGAAGAGGCCTATGATAATAATATCAATCTACTTTTTATCATTGACTTCCCTTTATGAAACTAATGCATTAGAAGATTTTACTGAGAATCGCAATTTTATAAGGAAAACCCGAAAATAAGTCATTTGGTGGAGTCCGTCAGTAAGGTGTTCATTAAAGCTGTGGTCGTAAGGTTGAAAATTAGAGCGAACTTGTATACCAGATTTGGGGGCTGACTACACTGTACCTATATGGCGGTACTGATGGGGATCGAACTTGGTACCTCTCACTTACGCCAAAGACGACGACCGACGCTTGACAAAGCGAAACCACTCAACCTAAAGTTATTTTCAATCCCTACCCTGTTAACTAAAGGTTACAAGGATTAGAGCCAGATTGTGTCTGTTTTTTGAAAGCATAAAAAGGAGGTCATCCCAAACGGCCGGGTGGTTGTGACTATGTACGTGATTTACGTAGATAGTTGACGCCTCGTTTCGTGGTGAACCGTTATTTTTTACGCTTAACCCAGTTTATTTAAACTGATTTTCGATAAATTTACTGAGATCAACGAGAATTTTGACGAGATATGTTATGTAAAAATAATGTTTGATTTTTATTTGGGTCACCTACTATAGCATGATTTGGGGCGCTAAAAATAATTTTAAAAAAATCACACAAATTGAGAACCTCCTCCTTTTTTTTGAAGTCGGTTAAAAATAAATAAAATGACTTCAATTTTACCGGTATCCAATAGTACACTCTAAGTCATATAGACGTCTGAAAATTTTATCAACATTGGTGTAAGAGCTATTTTGTTTTATATTTAAAAAATCTAGGATAGGTTCTATTATTTCAAGCAGCAGCAGGCCGAGTACGATAGTGACAGCGCCGCGACATCACCGCGGTCCTAGGTCAAAATGTCAACATTGACAACGCTATAGGGCGAGCAAGCCTTAATTTTCGCGGGACTCTCGCGCAATCAAAGTGAAGTTTCAGCGTGAGCCTAGCGCGAATTTGTCGTTATCGTGCTAGAGCTGCTGATATTAGAAATTGATTTAGGATTAAATTATTACGATTGAAGTCGGTTGTCTGGAAAACATCAGTCAATCTTTCTTCTTCATTTTATTCCGCAATCACACTCTTTAAAAAGCTCCGCTGCTATTGTGTTTCTACCGACTAGAAAAGCTTATTCGCTTCAGACAAAAATTGGCTCAATAATCTGAACTCTGGCTTTGTCCAATGAAGCCGAGTGCAAAAAAACTGCATGCAATCAACTGCCCCTCTGCGATTAGCTCACAAAAGCCGAGGACACGTCCTGACTATGCTATTAGCGTATAGCACGTTATGGTGGAAGCATAGATCATGTTTTCTATGGAAAGGACGTTATAAATCGTGGGGCGAGAAAAATAATGCATGTGTTAATTTTTTGGCATTTATTTTTGTTTGTCGGGCAAAAATACAAAAATAAGGTAGATAACATAAAGTTTTTGTTAGATTTTATAAGATTTCAATGTTAATAAGCGTAATAACAGGTATTTTGAGGGGAAACCAGAAAATTCTTCAGTAAAACGGAAAAAAGTTCTTCGGAGCTATATAAATAATCAGCTCTGGTTTTTTCCAGTTCATTTTTTTATTAATTTAGTACAGGGTACAATATAACAAAAAGGTGTAGAGAGCTATCTCAACGCTAGTATTGACGGTTGCTACGCCATTTCCTTACAACCAGTGCTGTATATATATAATTGATGTTAATTGGCCATTTCTTTTTTACAAGTAGAAGATCATACATATTGGGTAACTTTAACTTAGTTAGCGAAAATGAAGGATGTGAATCAGCCCACTAAGGTGAACAAATTTCTCTCTATGCATCATAAGTCAAACTATGAAAAAAAAATTTCGCCTTTCCTCTGGGTTAAAATTTCAGAAGGTCTAAATTCATGTCTTTGGAAATTTATCGAGAACGGGGGTGCATCTATTTTTAAAAGAAGTGTCACTTTTATTTGCTAACGTATGAAAAAAGTTGTGACGTCGATTCCCGGTCGGGACAAATATCTAGTCGGGGGTCGGATTATGTATGATTTATTTGTGTAATGTTTAATTTTCGTTTTATTTTATTTGTAATACTTAATGGCTCTTTATAATCTGATATGAATAAATAATAATGTAGTACTAACGTAATAGATAATGGAGTCTTCGTACAACTTGTTCGATCAGCTGTTTTTTTTTTATGGGAACTAATTTTTTTAGGAACTTCATATAGATTCAACGGGGAAAGTTTTTATAGTTTCATGGTTAGAATCACCCCCTAAAGTTTTGATAACTAATTTAAATTCGAAAATATCATTCTAGTTTTCTTCGATCTTCGTTCTCCAGCTATGCATCCACCCTCTCTGTTCAGTTTGTTATTTTAAATTGGACACAATATGAAAATAATTCAACGCAAACTCTATTTTCTAACAAAACTTATTAGTTTATCTCTGTGTAGGTAATTAGGCAACAAATAAAATTATTCAGAATACTTTTACTTCTCTTCATATATATATATGTATATATTAATGTTTGAAATAAACCTCCTTTTAAAAAGATAAACAAACTGCGATAAATACAAAACATTCAGCAAAAAATGCCCTAGCCGTTCTTTCTGATATTTAAAAACAACTTGCGTTGCCAAGTCGTTTGAATACCTTTGAGAAATACTATTCTATATTTTCAAAAGAAACTAAGCAGGAAAGTTTCAGGACGGAAACAAGTTAACTCCGCATTTCAGTTTCTTTTTCTTTTCAATAGAAAAGAGCATACATTTTTCAACGTCAGTCTTTGATTAATAGAATGGTTATGGAGGTTCAACCGCTCAAATTTTATATAGCTTTTGAGAAGATTTATTTCGTTTTTTATTTTCTTATGAATAAATGAATCAAGTAGCTACGTGTACATAGGATAACAAAATACATATGATAAAAATTATTACAGGATAGGATAGAATTATGCATGATATGATAAAGAATCTGAATTTTTCTTTGTTTTTGAATTCATGTGATACTGTTTAGATTTCTTTTAAATCAGTTTGTGGACGAATATTTCAGTATTGAATTTCGTTTTTAAAGATAAACAATTTTTAATTATGTATTTTTCATTAGAAAGCTTAGAAAGCTTAAGAAAGAAGGTCGTCAAAAGTCGTGTCAGTTTCACATTTGATATTATTTAAGTCGAAGGGGTCCAAAAGATATGACATCACCTTTTTTTTTAATTGTAAATATTTTTCTTCATCTATTGTCTAGTGTCCAGCGATACCTTGGAAAGTTAGCTTGATAGAACTAGTAAGGAGAGGCGAGTGTATTCATTGCCCACGGGAAGAAATAAGGTGGTATAATTCTTAACCAACCCCACATCATTTGCACCCGCTTGCTATATAAAGTTGACAGGCGTAATGCGGTGTAGTTCGACAGCGTCCGCTTCAAATTCGGTAATACTTTGGACAAACTTACACTGAAGTTGGAACAGGTGCTGCGTCGAATACGTTCCGATATTCGCGACTAGACTGTAGAGCATAATGGAGCTGCTTTAGCAGAAAATCGATGAAATGCCTATTTGTATTCCAAAACCTACATAAAAACAATTAAGTACGTAACACCATTTAGGTCCTTGGTTTAGGACATGTAAACAAAAAGAGCAAATATGTTTTTCAGACCGCGTTTTGAATATGAATCAAGATCAATACCATACAGACACAGAGAAACTACAAACATTTTTTTTTTAATTTATCCATCCATACACTCACGCCTTTTATCCCTTTTGGGGTAGACAAAGCTTCATGTAGTTCTGGAACCATTTGACGACACTTTTGACATTCATTCTGATATTAAAATGTTTGAATAAGAAAATAGGTTTTCAGCCTTTTGTCCACGATACATCAAAACCCTCGCGTCCACTTACTGACTTCTACAGTATGCTAAAGAAAGAGTCGACAGTTTGTATTTTTATTATTTATTTACTGTTTATTGTACACAATAGACATATAAAAAGAAACATACAAAAATAAATACGACACAACAGGCACTGCTTATTTCTAGGAAGAAATTTCTTACAGCAGACCTAACAAGAGAGATTGGACGAAGTGAGGCGAGTACGACGTGCACAATAACGTGAAAATTAAACTTACGATACAATTTAAATTAAAAACAAAACAAACATACAAAATAAACATAAACCAATGAAGTAACCTAATAATAAATATCCATAATACATACAAATACATACATACATATACATAAATACATATCTATACAAATACATAACTACACACACGGATAACTAAGGGAGAGGTAGTGCTCCTTTACTCTCTTCTTAAAAACGGGGAAAGATGGACTTTCGCGAATAGTGGGCGGGAGAGAGTTCCACAACCTTGCCGCATGGACAGTGAAAGAGTAAGAGAAGAAAACAGTTCGGTGAGAGGGAATAGCCAAATTAGTTCTCACGTTACTCCGCCAATTAGTTCTCACATTTTTGTTAGATTCCTTGAATTTTTTAATGGTTATTTTATTCTTCAGATTTATGTTTTCAACCTCACGTGTTCACAGCAATTTGTCAAAGTCGGGGGCTTAGCAGTCTTGATTAGCAGTCCTTCAATTAATTTAAAAATACAAGAAAGTTAAACTTTATCTTAGCACTAACTATACTTTAAAAAACCGCGTTCATACTACTCTGCTTACACCTGAAACGATTGGAAAAAATCACCATTTTATCACTGAAATACCCACGACCCAATTTCAAGTTAGACAAGAGGATGTAGTGGGAGAACTGTCTTCATGACACATCTCAAACCGAGTGCCGAGCCGATGGGAATTGAAGAACAGGCAGATTAGTTCGCGGGAAACTGGGAGCAGGATATTTTGATACGACAGGCTATGCTCCATTTAATGGAGTAAAATTGAGTTTTCCCTTATGAGAGACAAAAAAAAAAACAAAATGAGGGATGATAAATGCCAAATACTCCGAATAAAATGACAGTTCTCCACAACCAATTATGCACTTAGTCACTTGTATAGAAATTAATTTTCTATTCTTGAAATATATGTATGTTGTTTTAAGAACATCAGCTACTGCAATATACTATTTCTAATGCCAAATATACCTATGTAGGTATGTAGGAAATGACAAAGCTTTTAATAAAGGTAAGTATTACATTGTAGTTTATATGATTTCGTTGAATCTATTTGTTGGATGTAAAGAATTGATAAATGGCTATAAAAAGGGATGTTTGAGAACTAAACTAATTTCTTGAGAGAACTCACTTGCGAGTCATGACAGATGATTAAAATAGCGTCTATGTAAGACTGATAACGTTGGCCAATCTTGTTACTTGCAATTAGTAACTTCTTATTATAATCTGACTAAACTAAGGTCTAACAAGCTTATATTTCTATACTTTTAGGTCACGTCCTACCATTTCTAGCTCCAAGTTTCGCCGCGAGTGAGTAGTGCAGCGCGTTTGAACGTGATAACGAACTGTCGAACTACGTGCCAGCAGAATCCGTCTCCGAAACTTATCATTGATTATTTGACAAATAGTTCCAGCACTCAGATACTGCAGGCGAAGTCTAAAGCCTGGATTGTAGCATTGCATTGTACTCTGTTTTGTGAAGAGATTTGTTCGTAGTTCAGTTGATTTTGATTTGGAAACTAAGACGTGTGTAGAATTTGAACCTTGTAGTGCTCGCCACTTTTCAGTTTTTATCTAAGTATTTGTCTAATATACTGAACAGCTACCTTGTTAAAAAATACTTATCTCTGTAGATCACAGTTAATAAGGAGAAGGCCCTTGACTTTGGCGGAAAATGTCTAAACACTGATTCAAAACATTTATACCCGTTTATATTAAACTAGCTTTCCGCCCGCGGCCACGCCCGCGTGGACTACAGGTTATATCGTGCCCAACTGTGGGATAAAATGTAGCCTATGTCCTTTCCCAGGCTCTAATCTATCTCTGTACTAAATTTCATCAAAATCGGTTCAGTAGTTTAGGCGTGAAAGACGGACAGACAGACAGACAGAGTTACTTTCGCATTTATGATATTAGTATGGATTAGGCTTTTACCTTCTTTTTTCTTTGAGTAAATGGCCAACTTGACTAATCGTATCAAACGTATAATGGCCTCTAGTACTTAGAAAACCCTTAGATTTAATTTGTAATCGACAACAGTGGTCTGACATGATAAATTATATGCCGTTTAAAAACATATTTTACCGAATTTTCCACTATAACTAGATTATAAATCTTCACAAATCAATAAGTTTATATAAACCTCTAAAATAAGCACTCTTGTGATCCTTGTATTTCTAGGGCAGAAAAAATATGCCAGTGAAGTTAATAGCTTGTCTGGGCTAAGGGAATAACGAAGCTTATTTTTAAGAACAAAGCTGATTAAATTGCTGTTGAGATCGCCGAGATGCTTCATTGCCCTCGCCTGCGGTCGAGGGGGATGCAGTTACTGCAGTATATGTGCAGTTTGATCTAGTGAAGCATCTTCAGATAAATCATTTAGAGATTTACCAATCACCTCCATTTTGACTGGAAGATGTGCCCATTAATCTAACTAAAAGCCTAACATTATATCTAAATCTTAAGGATGCGAATTGTTAATATGACCGTGAAACTGAACTGCTCCAATACCATAACATTCAGCCTACATACGTCCCCACCAATCCCATAATAAATCCCGAAAAAAAATTCGACTCTCATACATTACTACCATCAGCTGACATACAAACATACTATTGCAAAAATTGTATGGGTGGAGATTTTTTGTTTACATATTTCGAACTTGGAAAAAAGGAACGTTCCTTGGAAAAAGTTGTGCAATTTCATGAGCTGATTTATATTACAGTTACTTTTTTTTATTATAGTTGACAGACTTACAAACCTTTACTACGACGTAAGGGTGCAAGGGGGTAGCGAACACGGGTTGCACTATCGTTCATCTCAGGATGCACATACCTACATAAATTATGCATCCAGCCGAATAATTCGCCATAGTCGCTACGTTTTGGCGGACCATGAATTTTTAAAATGCCACAAAAAGCATTTTCGCGTTCGGAGTTTTAAGAAAAACTTTATTTTCTTTGTGTTTGCATGTTTAAATAATGTAGTATGGTAAGTATTCTACAATTTTCCCGTCTGCTTGGTCGCAATTTGTTTTGATATGGATGGTTTGTAATTTGCCAAAAATCCCAAGTATACTTTAGCTCTTTACTTACCTACATGCTAATCTACGGTCTTATTGTCTAGCAGATTATGGAGACCGCAGTTTTCCAAAGAGAGTCGGATTCTTTGATAATAGATAACAAATGTTATGCAGATAAACATTGATTAAAAAGCTTTATTTTAATATCTAATTTGTTAACAGTCATAAACCAAAATGTATTTATTTTATACATTTTGGTTTACGAGTGTTAACGAATTATTTTATGTCGATTTCAAACTACAAATAAACGATAAATCGTTATAGATGTCAGGTCATCCTGAGTAACTGTAGCTAATCAACACTCGTATGTAGAGTGGGATTGTTGTATGGTTTATAATTATTATTTACAAAAAGTAAATTCATCGCTACTTATATTATACAGGGTGTAAAAGACAGCTTAGCAAAAACTGGAACCCTGACCTCAGACAATCATTCTGAATTATTTTCCAGTAGAATCTTTTTTTTTTTCATGTTTTTCCATATTTTCAGCTTACATTTTTAATTATTTAATCGAATCCACTCCAATTTTTAATAAAAAATAATCATAACAACGTAAAACACGAAATCCAGCAATGTACATCGCACTCTGATAACAGCGCGGCGCGGGGGGATCGCGCGCGGGGTGCGGTTTCGCGATACGTTGCGAAGTTCCAATGTAGGTAAATAATGAAAACTCCTTAATATGACGTTTCCGGGAAAAAGTAATTACTTATAGCTGATGATAGTTTTGGGTAGATTCCACTGTTTAAGTATTTGCTAAGCTGTCCTTTACACCCAATATATATATGTGAAAGTATAGATGTTTGGATTATTGTGACTTTGGATGTTTGTTACTCAATCACGCAATACTATTGAATGGATTTCGGTGAAACTTTACAGTAATTTTACTTAGACATGACCATAACACATGGGTTAAATAATAATATTTTCCCAAATTCCCACGGGATCGAATTCTCTGACAAAAAGCAGGTTCTTAGATAAATGCAGACTTGTCACGATATTTTCTTTAGTTGGTAAAAAAACCGTAACATAACTTTTGATTTTAATTTTGCATCAAATTTTTCAACGTGGCACTGTGATAAATCTTC
This sequence comes from Aproaerema taeniolella, assembly GCA_949987775.1. Classification (NCBI taxonomy): domain Eukaryota; kingdom Metazoa; phylum Arthropoda; class Insecta; order Lepidoptera; family Gelechiidae; genus Aproaerema; species Aproaerema taeniolella. The sequence continues at coordinate 12,516,465 of OX465254.1, forward strand.
ATAAAATATCATACGTCAGTTTGTTATGCGTCGAGGGAGCTTTCATTAATCATTTTTTTTATTGTCATTCATTTTCCGCTTACAGAGAATAACAGACACACGTTACATACGCGCTCTCTTGTTATTATTGAAAAGGCTGTTGAATGTTCAACGATTTACTATAAGCGAGTTTTATTTTTACCAAAGTTCGACTCAATTGATTAGTATTTGTTAAGAGCATTTCAAGTTCAAATCGATCGTCGAAAGATTATTTCCAACGATATCACTTTAAAAGATGTGCCTACATAATCTTCATTTTTTTAAACTAGAGAATTTCTTTGGGCACCAAGCTACATATTACCAGCCTTTAACGCCTTACCTCGATGCAATGCACTGAGGAAGCTACGAGTACTTATATTAAGATATGACCACGAATATGCCATTATTAATTTAAAACATCCGTTATATCAACTATACTAATTTTTTAACACTATGTTTTTCTGTGAAACGTAGAAGAAGACAAAATCACAGTAAAAGAACGAAAGCATTTTTTTTAAATTAGAATATCTTTTTGGCCGGTGGGAAAAAGACAATCATAATCTTCAGGTACCTTCTAAGAAACAGCTAAGCCTCTAAGCTTTTGTTTTTGTACTTGGCTACAGTAATAAATATAATCCGTCTTTAGGCGCATGAGCGCCAAACAGAATAGGAGTCAATATGGCCACCATGATGTTGCTGAAATCGGCCGGACAGATCAAGCAGAGAGGACATAGATGACGTTATAGTGACATTATTGTTGGCCCAGTTGAACTAATGGTTTATAGGCCGCAAATATCTGACTAATTCATCGCAATATTACTCGCCATTAAAAACCCGCAGTGCTACAATAACCTATTTCGTGCGTGTCAATTATTTAGCAACATGGATGCATGGTAAGCCCGTGCATACCGGCCGGCCATAGATCATCAGATTAATGTCTCGCGCTGATCTCTGACTAACGTGGTTTATTCCCGAATAGTACCAGTATCAAAAGGTATGATTTTATGGTTGACTTTATGCATTTTCATGGTATGGTTTGATTTTATGCATTTTCATCAGTTACTCGTAAGAAATAACAACGTGAAAGTTGAGTACTTACACATTTTTTTTGTTGCATGGGAGATGACAAAATGACAAACCAAATCTCAGTCTTCCTATTAGATTTGAGTCGTAATCTAGGCTAAGCTGAAACCTTGAATATTAAGGAATAAAAAAGCGTTAACTCCCTCTTAAACAAAACACAGTATACACCACACAATCGACTTCTAATATTCCATTTATTTACATTTCCATTTACCTAAGCGATGCTCTTAAAACATGTACAGGTTGTTTATTATTCACTACGTCGTCGACACCTGACGTTTCTCAGAAGGTATAAAAAGAAATTCGCCTTTTTTTTTGCTCTTTTACGATCGAGCTTGCAGTTTAATTAGACGGCAAGGAGATCAAAAGGGTAGTTAAATTAGCTATTCAAGTATTCATTTCATTAAGCAAATATCACGAAGTAAAGAAAATGTAGGTCGGGAAATGTAAGAAAAAATCTATTTTATAGAAGGTTTTTATTATAAGAGGCTTTTATTTATTTTTTATGTTACGGAGATTCCGTACTGATGTCAGTTGCATATTAGAACTTTTTCATATTGTAATTTGACTTAGTAAAATTGTAAACTCTCTTTACTTTGTGAACTGCCCCATTTTTTTACATTGACGGACTTTTCTATAATAATACTAGCTGTCCGCCCGCGACTTCGTTTTCGCCGAAAAAAAAGAATTCCCGGCGGATTTTCTTTTTTTTTATAAAAAATAGATAGTAGCCGATTCTCAGACCTAATGAATATGCATATAAAATTTCATAAAAATCGGTCAAGCCGTTTCGGAGGAGTATGGTAACTAACATTGTGACACGAGAATTTTATATATAAGAGAGATATAATATAACCTATCCTAACTGAACCTAAAAGCCTAACCTTACTTATTCTAATTTCATGCTGGTAGCCCTTGAAGTTTCGTAAATTTATGATTCTACTTGATAAATTGTAATATCGCTACAGATTGTGATTTCTCTAGCGAAATTGTAATATTACGGTTTTAAAAAAAATCGGTGACATATACAAAGCGATTTCGATTGTGGCGACCACATACAAGTAACCTGTGTATACTCAATTTTCATATAGGTACGCCGGAATCTATATTTCTCATAGGGATAAACAAAGTATCAAGGCACTCACAGGGCCGATTGACGCCACAGAATATGAACTAATAACAAAACAATATCGTTGCTATAAAATATTCTCGCGCCTTGGACTTCTCTATGCTCGTGTACCCGGAGACTTATCAGCCTGGACTGTAACAGTAATGAGATAAAAATTGTACACACGGTAGCACATGAGGCTATACATGTTAACTTTGATATAGTCCTAATTTCGCTCGTAATAGCGCCAGCTTTTGCAGTGCTATTGAGTTACCTGACGTGCTGCTGGCTGTGCGTTATCAAGATAAAAATATTGATGATTGTTATTTACATAGTAAATTTTTTACTCCTACAATTGCCTCACATAATTGCAAACTCTGACTGGTCGTTTTTGTAAATCTCCCCCGAGGAAAGCGATGAACGCTCAAATGACGCGTTGCTTCAGGGTAAGTAGGGGAAAATTGCCATAAGTTATGCAGTTTCACTACGCACCATTAGTCGCGGCGCGAGATGGGGAATTTACTGCTTGGTGCTTACTGCAGCCTGCACAGAACTTACCTTGCATTTTTATGCATAGATGGATTTGCTTTGTCATATCGTGAAGGTAATTTTCTTCCTGAAGTCTTTACTCAATGTTCTTTAAGCGTCAAGAGATTATACAATAAAATACTTATTGATCAGTGGATTAGTATTTCAACTAAAAAATACTGCCTTTCATCTTCAGTAAAACTTTTAACAAATCAATCACCTTTACCGAGATGACCCAAGTAATATTAACTGTGGAAAAACGTCATAATCATTGAAACTTATATTTAAATTATTATCAATTGTATTTATTAGATCATTAATATATAACTTGCGGGTGAATTTTGTAAAAAAAAAGACGTGCCACGGCGTAGCAACTTTCGTAGCTACAATAGTTTCGTAGCTATTTTTAACGAGAAAGCCCACAAACTAATACAAAAGTAGAAAAGTTTTTGTTGAAATTGTAAAGTGAAGCAATATCGCACTATTCCTCAGGGAAAAAAACCCCGCAAGTATTAAATTTGAGCTCTTAGTGTAACAGAATACGGTTGAAAACTTAAAATATAACTGTTCTGCACTTTAGCTTCTATTTACTTCGCAAATAAAGGGCAAAACTTTGACAGGGTCTAATGCACTTTTGCAGTTGAATATTTACTTTACTATTTTGGCTCTCTTTCACTGTCCCTTCTGTCAAACACGTTTTGGGCAAATATAAATATAAAAGTTAGGAGTGTTGCTCAAGGCACATTTTGTTAGACATCTGTATAGTTGTGTGTTTTATAGAGGTCACATTCAATTTTAAACATTCTTGACTGCCAGTATTCGTAAAGGTCAGTGATGGAAATTCTTTCTATGTAACAGGCAATTTTATAGCCATGATAAACATTATGGGTTAAAACTATTGAGTATAGATTTCATTTGGTCGAAAGGGACGGCTAGTTTAGTCGAGTGGTAGTGACGCTGCTGATCGACGGGTCCTGGGTTCGAAGCAAATATTTTTGTAAAAAGCCGATGTTTGTTCTCGGGTCATGGGTGTTTGTATTTTTGTGTATTTTTCAAGGAACCTACGACACAAGGGAAAACTTACGTCTTTATAAACATTTATTAATAGAATAATTCTTTTTATTTCGGTATCCTTTGCAGAGTGCACATAAAACCTATTTAAGAAAGAGGCAATCTATTCTCTAAGTGTTACCGTTTCAAGAAACCGTGGCAAATAAGACCAGCATCTATCTCTACTACTCGTCAGTAAATAGCAGAGAACTATTTAGTAAGTGCATTTAAAGACAGCTGTTCTGACAATAAACATTGCTTTATAACTCTTCAATTGCAGTACAGACTATTTTGAAACAGTATAGTTATTAAACTCTACGTTTTCTCAAAATACAATTTTTTAGAATTTTTAAGATTGTGTATGTATTTTATTATACAATAATTATGCTTCCTCCATGCCTTCATTACCGTTTAGGTATAATCAAGTACGTGGCGAACTTGACTCACCTTGGAGTGAGAGGTTTCAATCCACCAAAGGGTCTACTGCAGTCAATCGACAACTCTGAAACACGGAAACGCTCGTGGGGACCCATCGGGTTTCTGCTCCTGTGAACGTTGCTTAACCTCACTTTTGAACAACGAGCGACACTGGGCTACGAGCGTTTAATTATTATGCTATATCAAATTATCAACCTTAATTGGTGTGAACACGAGTCATGCACGATGCTTTCCTTATGGGGTAACATTTTCTCTTTGAAAACATGGCTAAAAAAAAACTTCATGCTTAATATTTTTTCTTCAATCACTACTGGACAAGAAATACATACCCTCCTAAAACAATTTTCCATGTTTACTGCTACTAAATAAACAGCAATTACTGCATGCAGCTGTAGGCAAAATGCTGTGGAGTCAGAATCATGGACAGTGGCTCTAAATACAAAGGCTATTATGCACAGGATTAGTACCGGCTTAGTGTAACTTATTGTAGAAACAGTCTGCTGGTCGTGAATCTTTGAACCATTTTCCAGGCATTTTCTACGAGGCTATGATGGTTAATAATAGCTTCGTAAATTCTAAAAAGACTATTCAGAAGAGCATTGGAAATAGTGCCAAATGAATAAACATGCCTAAGGACTTTAGTGACGTTATTCTTCACGAATGAAATTTAATTGTTCAAGTTCTATAAAAACAGCCATGTACACTCAGGAGCACGTTAACCAATAACCATATCTCCGTTTATTTTGTAAATATACCTAATAAAAATACATTAATCACGCCTAAAGTCCCTCTCGGAGTAGGCAGTGTGAGTGTGTATGTATGTAAAATCTTTATTGGTCGAAAATACAGTACATATAATATTCAAAAGGCAGACTTATCCCTGAAGGAATCTCTTTCAGTCTACCTTAGAGGGGTTGAGAGAGGAGACACACGTGACGCGAGTTGCGATGCAATTAAAATATTTAAAATAAATAAGATTAATGAAAAACCTAATTCTAATATTAATATTACCGCTTGACGTAACATTTGCAAAACATTCAGATAGAACATTGAGTAATAGTAGTGATATGTTGTCAGCCTTTCACCCACAATTCAACAAAACCCTCAAATCCCACTTAATGACTCTTACTATGCCTGCGAAGAGTTGGCAGCTGACACATTTATTTTTTTTCTTTTACATTCAGTCTAGTGTGGAAGCCTATAAGTAAACATAAATTCATGTTTTATACCATTCTCATTACAGTACCTACATGTGCTGCGTAAAAGAAAAAGTCACGAGCTCCAACTGTTAAGCGACTTATACTTATACCTGTTTTGATTTTAGCCATGTCTCCGTGACTAATGACCTCTCTGTATGCTATTAAAGCTATTGTAAGTTACTTAATGATACTTATGTAACGACTTCATAGCAACAAAAAGTTCTTTAACTTTATTAAAATTAAACATAGGTTCTCACAATTTTTGAACACTAGTGTCTAAATTAGGCCTTGCCTATATCTTAGACACTAGTCCCTTCTTCTTCTAGATAAGGATTCACTTAAGGACCTCGTAACATTTTCAGTAAAGGTAGCTTGCTCTCCATCTAGGTAATAACTCTACCGTCTTTGTTGTTGGATCAGATTTCAAATGGTATTAGTAAAGTAGAGGCTTGCCTGTGCTGGTGCGGCTCCTTTGAAGCGATATCATCTGTCAAGCTTGGCTTAGACAGCAATCAGATGTGGAATCGCCGGAGGCTTACGTTGTTCGATAATGCACCACACGGACCAATATGCAAAGTAGGAGCTAGCCTTTATATACGTCGTAGTATCTATGCTTCAGAAGACTTAATATTATTTGTATGAGCGAAAGTGTAGAATGTAAATCTGGAAAGATTATGTGAAACTTAAAAATTTTGTTCAAAGATTCGAACCCATTCAGTTCTTTAAAAAAATATTTCGTCTTTTAGTAGTAAGTCAATCAGTGGCGCCAAATAGTTTTTTTTTCTTCTGTGGCGCAAGTGGTATTTTTTTATTACGATTTTTTTGTTTAGTGGGTTCCACGTCCTTAAAATCAACCAATATGACAATTAAAACGTGTTAAAAAAAATAGAATCGTAGGAGCGTGACAAATTTACTCACCCTGGTTATTCTGTCCATAAAACACTTTTATATTCTTTGCGCTTCTACGTGGGCCAAACTGAAAGTTTTGCGTAACTCATAAATAAAACAATTTATTTGTATAATATTATATTTACTGCTTTTCAAAGTATTCTCCGTTACATTTTAAACACTTTTTCATCCGTTCAAACCATTTTTGGAAACATGAGGACCATTGGTCTGAGGGTATGTTTTCTACGTGCTGGTTGAAAACAATCACTACCTCTTCTGGCCCCGTAAATGTCGAACCTCTCATTAAATCTTTGATTTTTGGGAAAATGAAGAAATCGCACGGTACTAGGTCTGGACTGTATGCGGGATGGGTCACGAGCTCTATGTTTTCAGAAGCCAAAAATGTCTTTGTTTCGTTCGCGGTGTGCGCCAAAGCATTGTCATGGTGGAAGAAGATGCGACTTCTAGGTCGTTTTTCCCTTACTTTTTCTAAAACATTGGGTAAACAAATAGTGGTGTACCACTCAGCATTAATGGTCTTTTGTTGCTCAAATGGGATCGTGCAGACAGGACCCGTCTTGGAGAAAAAAAATGCAATCATTTGTTTGCCCACGCTTCTTGCCTGCCTCAATTTTCTTGGTTTGCTGTCACCTTCAAACACCCACACAGAAGACTGTTGCTTTCTTTCTGGAATATAACAATACATCCATGTTTCATCTCCTGTCACAATATCATACACAGCATTAGAATATCCGTGATTGTACTTTAATAGCATTTCTTTACATCAATCTACTCGATACCGTTTTTGTTCTGGAGTGAGTTCGTGAGGAATCCACCGACAACAAAGTTTCGTAACTTTTAAATATTCATGTAAAATTTTTTGAATTTGGCTCATACCAATCCCCAATTGTCCTCAAATCTCCTCATAAGTGATACGCCAATTTTCTTCAATAAGTCTTCTGACGGTAGCCACATTTTCCTCCGTGATCCCAGTTGAGGGTCGACCTTCACGAATTTCATCATGGAGAGAAACACGGCCGCGACGAAATTCGGCATACCAACGCCTTACAGTGCTCAAATGTGGTGCTTCCCTCCCAAAAGAATTTTGAAGACGAGCATTGCAATCTTGCAGAGAAAGCGAACTTTTAAAATCGTAAAAAATCATCGCCCTAAAATCTTTTCGTGTTAGTTCCATTTTTGCTACGGACAACGAACTTCAACTTGAGATAAAAAACAATTGACAAGCGATATCCCGCCAAAATTTATTTTCATCAACTAATGAGATTTCATGTTTTAAAAAAATATAACATTCGAAATTCAAACATTTATGGGCGGCCAGCAACGCAAAACTTTCAGTGTGAACTAGGTATTAGCATGTCCGCACTGTCCGATTGTACGAACCTTTATTCTTGAAATTATCAAAACGTGAATCGTGCGTACAGCATCGGATTACGGCAAGAGCATGTCATGTTTAGTGCTCGCAACCGTGTGGGTCCTGTTTGCAAGTCTGATTCAATTTGCATAAATAGTCAAATACACAAGGCCCAAAGTAAACCATTCTAAATTCGATGGTCGGAAAGTTGTATCTCTGCAAACATGGACATTCCGAGCGGCAAATGTGACCTGAATTAATATTTGACCATCCTGTTTGTGCTAACCCTCAAAAGCAAGCTGACGCTGGACAGTAGAACAGCGATTTTCCGTCTTAAGCAAACGGAATAAGAACAGTACGATCCAAAGTGTCAATCTTGATGTGCTCTTGTGTGTACCGTTTGTGCCTTCATTTGCGTTCTGTGGTGACTTTGTAGGCAGTAATTTTCTATAAACTCAGATTTTCTATAAACTCAGATCAGAGGTCGCCCTGATAAGATTTAATTGTCAAGAATTATCACATTATGAGTTGGTATGTGAAGCTTTAGGATTTAGGATTTTTGTTGTAATAAAACTGGGGTCTTATTAAAAACAGTAGGTAGCAAATTGTCCGTAGTACAAAAAATTAGCTGTAAAGATTTCTAGTACAATAGGGTGTAACCTAATAAAACGAGTTTTTACCCCAGTTTTTATTTTTGTCAGTGATCATGGTGCTTGCAACAGCTCCGAAATATCGAATACTCATTTAAAACAAAAATCTAAGTAAGAACCTGTTGTAATATATTTAAAACTAGTGAAAATAATCGCGAGAACATGACATTTTTAACATTTGACATTTTTTTTGACATTTTTAAACAACATGTTGTAAAAATTTTTGGATTTTGAGCTTTCTTTCTTTGCGCTTTCTTGTACATCCAACACGAGTTTTATTTTACTCACAAAAATTGAAGGTTTTTAAATAATTTGTTAAAAAAGACAACTTTACACTATCTGACGGGAATATTTGGTATTCCCTGTTGAGTGACTGGCTTACACGGCATTAGGTACTTAACGGCCGGTTTGGTTGAGTGGTACTGGCGCTGCCTCTAGATCGACGGGTCCTGGGTTCGAATCCCAGTCGGGGCAAATATTTGTGTAAAAAGCAGATGTTTGTTCTCGGGTCGTGGGTGTTTGTTTCTGTCTTTATGTGTGTTGCGTGGGACCCACGACATAAGGAAAAACCTTAATGTGGGCCTTTGAGTGTATGGCGTTTTTTTTTTTAATTAAGTGATTTAGAAACATTAGGTAATAGTTGAATACGTTTAATAGTACTTTTAAATGCCAACCGAAAAAAGGGGTGTTATACAATTTTAATGTGTATATCTCTGTTATGTATCTGCCTGTCTGTGAACCAATTTTGATGCGGTTTTTTTGTTTGAAAGCTGACGTAATCGAGATGGTTCTTGGCTACATCTGGTCAAAATTGGTTCAGTTATATTATAATTGATTTATACCAAGAAAGCCCTAAATGTCGAAGATATAGTTTTTCAAACAGAATTATTTTAAACCTTTAGTCACTCACGATTTGCAAAAAGACATTTTACATCACGCTGCGTTAAGGCGACTACAGCGCCTAAATTACGATTTTATGATGCGTAGATAAGCATGACGCACTGCATTAAATCGAAGAAAAAAAATACTACGGTAATATTTAGGACATAATCTAGATAAGTAGTTTGCTGAAAACATGATTCAGCACCTTTGGTTCGATAGAAAAAGCTCACAAAGTCACCTCTAAATACCCAATATTTTGTATCTTTTAAGCTGTAAAAACGATAGTAAAATGCACAAAGGAACTTGAATTTGCTATCAAAATGTTCGTGATTGAACACTATCGATAAGTAGTTACGCATTTTTCGATTTAAGCTGTTACCTTTCCATAAATCTCATTTTTCTAACTTTCGAACATGTTTTTACGCACGCACGTTTTCATAGTCCGTAAACTTCGTGTATCGACACTGTTCGCACTGCCGGCCCAGGCCTGTTGAGAGACGGAGATGGCACTATTCCTATGTGTGCTGCCTTTATCGGGTGCTGTAGTCCTTCGCCTTAATTTTCAACCCAAGATAAATAAGTACTCGGACCGAAAATAGACAAGATTAAATAAAAACATTTTACCCAGTTACAATTTTAAATTGAGGTTAAATTTCGGTGCAAGTTTTACTTAGTTCTATAAAAAATAAAACGTAAACAAGTTGGTTCATAGAGGTGGGGTACCAGGTGGGCAGCACTCAAGAGGGGTGGCATTAAATATTTCATTTTAGAGAAGTTTTTATTACCGTCGCCGAACGTGTCCGCGATAAACGTAGCGCACGTGACTAGAGAACGTAGCTTAGATCGCCGTACACCTATCGGGCAAGGATGTAGAGCTGCTAGATGGTAACCTTGCATCTTTGTGTCAAAAGGTGATATTTCTTCTCGGTTGACTGGTGTTACCTAGTGTTTGTCTTTATGTGAGTTCTGAGGGATCCACGACACTAAGGGAAAACCTTGGTGTGGGCCTTTGAGTGTGTAGTGTTTATTTTTTATTGTCAAAAGGTGATGTTTCTTCTCGGTTGACGGGTGTTACCTAGTGTTTGTCTTTATGTGAGTTCTGAGGGATCCACGACACAAGGGAAAACCTTGGTGTGGGTCTTTGAGTGTGTTATTTTTTAGCGTTTATTTATTTATTTGTCATTTTTTTATAAGTATATGTAGATATATAGCCGGTTACGAAGTACAATATCATAGCGGACTGGGGTGTTAGTGTGATTGTTCTATCCTAGTTGTCGAAGCGTGGTTACTTCGACAACTATAGGATAGAACAATCTTGTTCTTCTCGTTCGTACATGCTTGGCGTGGTCATTGGGGTCGTTGCACTATCTCCTACCATATTTTTTTTATTAACAACGGGTAGGCTTTTGACCACAATCAATCTCTGAGACATTTCACATGTACAGCTTCAGTCAGGGCCTTAACTTGATCCGTCCGTCGGATGGGAGAACGTCCTTTGGATCTTATGTAACAAATAATACATACTCAAAGACCTTATGTCATTAAGTTTAACGTGTTATTGATTCTCAATGAAGGTGATGTTTAAAAAAAATGATTTTTATACTCAGGCCATCAACTGAACGCACATTGATGTACAGTTTTAGATTTTTTATTTTTTTCATATTTTAGCCCATGTTTTTTTTATTAACAGATTTTTATTGAAAGTGAGTACATTGTTTACAGTTATATTCTACCCGCCAAACTGTGAAGTTTATTGGCGAGACGCGCTCGTTTACAATTTACCTTTTCACTTATCTACATATATCAGAGAATACATACCAGCAGCTCTAGCACGATAACGACAAACTCGCGCTCGGCTCACGCTGAAACTTCACTTTGATTGCGCGAGGGTCCCGCGCAAAGGTTTGCTCGCCCTATGGTGTTGTCAATGTTGACATTTTGACATAGGACCGCGGTGTTGTCGCGGCGCTGTCACTATCGTACTCGGCCTGCTGGCTTAAATTTGTTATTTGATATACCTTTCTTTTGATCTAAGTATTTACCACGGTTAGTAATTGACCTATGTTTACCATGTCATAGTTTAAAACTGCCCAGTAGGCTTCTATGGTTATTCTAATGACCATTCAGTGATTCAATCATATCACATTATACAAGATCAAGTAAATTAGACAAAACGTCATCCTACTTTTCAAAGAAGAGAATACATCTAAATATCAAGGGGGCATTTCCAGGATCTACACTTCTTCAAGTTAAAACACCTATCGCCCCCTCTCGAAGTTGCTCTAATACACTCCAGCTACCGACCTAATCCTACCTACATTCGCTAACTACTTTATACAAGCAAACTGTAACATTTCTATTTAAAATGTTAATCCATACGAAAAGAGCGGAAATTTTGAATGAACAAGTTTTAGTTTGTGTTATATTGTACTTATTTGTGTACTGAATATAAAACTCCGCAGATTGAGAATTGTAGACACTTTATAACTCGTTCTAGAAATATAAAATTAAAAAGTTGGCTACATCACTTTCCACATGCACTAGGCCGCAGAAAGAAAGCTTTTCTTTTTCAGCAAACGATACTTTAAGAGACAGATTTATTGAAGTCACATTCTAAAATATTTACCGTTTTCAGGGGTAAGTACAGAAAAAAATATGAAAATTAAAATTTTTTTAAGCATTATTATCTCCTTTCTAAAATAGAATTTTAAAATTATACAGTTCATAATTCGAAGATTTAATATTTTTCTTCAGAAACCTCACCTCGCATAGTCTGATATATAATAAGGACGAGCATAAAGGCCGAAGAAGGTCTGAAATGAACTCACTGAGTGTGGCTGCATGGGACGGCCTCGAGGACACCACACAGCAAATACACAGTAAACTCTGCCCGCGTCGTCGCCCTTTAAATTGAATCACGTAGCGTTCGGTTATTTGGTCAATAGTGTAGGTACAAAGTATAAATAAATTAATATTTTTGGATAATTCACACAGCGCCATCTAACCCTAAACTAAGTATACTATGGATACTAGACAACAGCTGATATACTATTTGTATATTTCTGTAAACACACAAAGATTCCTCACAAATACTTGAATATACGAATTTCAAATATTTGTGTTGATGCGGAAATCGAACCAGCAACCTTTAGTAGACAAGATCATTACTGACTCAGCTAACCAAAAATAGTCAATATTCCTTCTTCGCTATTTTATTACTGCTCTAATTAGATCATACTGTTATTTGAAAGTTTGTGAAGCTAGTGGCATATTTTGGGAGGCACTACCGTTTTTAATAAAATACTCTTGAAATTTCAGTATATCTTCACACGAAACATTGATTAGGCCCAACTACTAAAAAAATTGGCTTCTCCATACATCATAGCATCTAAGGTTACACTTTGTATGAAAAATCAAAGTATTGTTTTATGATTTTCAGGTTCTTTCAGAAAAGCTGTTCAGTTTGGTGGAGCAACTCAAACTTTCTAACATTTCACGGTATTTAAATTTGGCTAGTCTCTGAGCCTACTGTACACCTGTGTATGGCTGTAACGGCTTTCAAAGGATTTGCCGCGGACAGGCATGGACAAATATTTGTCACCGCCTTTTGTTTCCATTCACATGGTTGGTACTTCCAGCTCTACGGTTTCATTGTGAAATAGTGAAAAGTAAAAGGGCTCTCTGATGGTCCTGTGCTATATTTACGTTGCATCATATAAGTGTGTATATTTATAACGTATTCATAACAAGTCCCATGTATGTCTTGAAAGTTTTTAATCCTATGTTTCGTCTTCTCGGGAGAAGATTTCAATATTGCGAATAGGCGTAGAGTCAGTAAGAACGAATATGTTTATGTAATTAAATCCTTTAATGTACTTCACTACTTTGACTTATTTTAAGAAACATCCTGAATGTTCTATGAAATAATTCTATTTTGACTTTAATTTTGATAATCTCTGTGCAGATGCAACTGAAATTCTTGTGTAATATATTTTTATTCGTTAAAAGTGATGTAGTCCTATTCTTCTGATTTTAACCGACTTCAAACAAGGAGGAGGTTCTATGTTCGACAGTATGTATCTTTTTTATGTATGTTCACCGATTTTTCTGCCATTTGTGAACTGATTTTCATTTTCCTTGTGTTTTGACGGAATTGAGAAGACCGATCAACTATTGGATCACAACGGACATGGCTGGAATTTGAGTAAGTTTTTTATTTAATTGGTAAATTAGGGTGTTTTTCTATCTAGCTTTACTGATTTTAAAATATCTCACACCTACAATAAATAAATTTCCAAGTGTTCAATTAGAAGAAACAAAAGTTTTACATTCATTTTCTTGGCCATACATAATTCACATTTAATACAGATGGTTAAAAGTTAATGAACGTCTCTGAAACTTGGAGTCTGACAGATTTTTTTACTGATTTTAAAGTGGATTTTTTAAATACGTACACATATACTCGTGTGTTAGGTATTACAGGGTAGAGTAGACCTATCAGGGGCCGGTTTTCCTGTTTTTTCCGTGTTATCGCTGCTTCTAACGACCGATGTCGACGTCGCGCGTCGCTCGCTGAAATGTCACAATGATTTATCACCAGAGGCGAATAGTCGCTGATGTTTAGGTATAGTTTTTCGCGACGTTACTGAGTGTGGCTACATTTTTGGAGGAGATTAAAATCCACACTAAAATAATCTGTGGCGTCATAGCTTTACACTGCAATTTACAATGACCACAAGGCGCGGTTTATAATTTGCTCGAGATTGCGTCATGCAGGAACGTGCAAAGAAGTAAGAACGTGCGAAATTCTAACCTGTTCTAAGATGGTTCCGGCTTATATATCAGGGAACGGCTGATATTTGTAAGCGAACATCACAATTTTTTTTCAATAGAAAATGCTCTATTTGTATTGGTCCCGTTGCGTTGCCGTGAAAGTTAAAGTTCTCGACAAAGCAAGAGGAAAGAAAAAGTTTGAGTTTTTTAAGGGATGTGAAGAAAAGGGCCCTCCGTTCCTTTGCGCTTAGCGGTTTATCATGTTATGATGCCATAGAGAGTTTGTTAGCAAAGAAAAGTTACATACTCGACTTTTTTAAACTTACGAATTGCTTAGTAGCAGTATCTACGAGTACTAGGATATTGAAAACACGATATTGGGTGACATTACATTAGTTAGCGAAATAAAGTTTGTGGATACAATTATCATTTAAAAAATCCCTCCATATAACTAAGTGATTAGCTATTTCTGAGTCGATTTTTTTGTCTGAATTTCTTATTGGTTTCTCGGGGAAAATTGTTTAGTTTCATGGGGAGAATTACCCATAAAATATGACTAGGTAATTTGAAGTCACACCATATAATTTACCCATGACTTAAAATTAAGTAGTAGAGATAGTATTTTTTAATTTTTTGTTGTTATAAAAGTATAACCTTCGGTCTAGAGATTTTTTTATAAATTTAAAGATTAAATATTTAGGAAAATAAAAAGTATTGTGCTTGCGATATGGGAACGTTTTACTTCCACATATAAGGCCCCTTGCACACGGCGTATTTTAAACACGTAGACGACGCGCGTTTCAAGAACACGCGTTTTCAGCGCCGTAGATGCTGATTTTTGAGTTTTTATACATTCAAACGCGTGTTAAACGCGATACAAACGCGCGTGTGAAACGCGTTCGAAACTCGTTTGAAGCGCATACAAAGGAGGGGTAGAGGAGAGGCGACTACAGCGCGTCTGTATCGCTATATCTACGCGTACATGAACAGTAGGGTCGCGTTTCGCGATCGTCCCGTGTGCTGAGGTTACAAGGTTGCGTTCAAATCTCGTTTAAAGCACGTATACGCGCGTTATCTGCGCGTCGTCTGCGCGTTTAAAAGACGCCGAGTACTAGGGGCATTATGTAGTTTAATCAAGAAATCTTGACAGAAGCTTAAAAAATTATATAGCTTTTGTAGCCTACTTTTCTTAAAATAACCGAATCTCTCATAATTCAGATGTGGACTGGTTTTATTAGGAAAATATAATTATAAAGCATTACGAAAAATGCTAAAATAGTATTTTCAATCTTTTTTATTTTATTTGATGTAACTCTATAATGGGACCTAATAATTAGGTATGTAGAAATAAAAAAATACTCTCGGCACTAGGCAGTGATTACAGTACAGAAAAAAGGATGATACCGTTCGCATTTTAACGTGAATAATTAAATACGCAATGGAACTAGAGTATGAACAGTTTCATTTATAGATAAAATGTATTTTATTTGCAGTCATATCGACAATCCTGTGAAAGTACGAAAAGTGTGGCCACACTAGTAAACGAATCAGTTAGGCTGATCATCTGATACGTCACGTTATCTAATAGTTAGACGGGTAGGTACACCTCGTAGGATATCTTCTCAGATCATATTTAAGTCTATGAAACGTACTTAATCGATATTCTGAAGAAAGAAAAATGAAAGTATCTATTTTAAATTTGTATTTAGTTATATAAGAGCTTTATTTATACACAGTTAAATTAAGTAGATATTTATGTTATTTCGTTAAATATAAAAAAAACAACAAGATTTTTACAGTCTTGGATAGCTCTTGTGTCGTGGGTCCCTTGGAACATATCCAAAGAACATATACAAAGACATACACGAACAACGAACACCCATGACCCGAGAACAAATATTTTCTTTTTACACAAATATTTGCCCCAACCGATAATCGAACCCATGACCCGTCGAGAAAAAGGCACGGTCACTACCGCTCGACCAAATTGGAATAAATATAGAATGAGCCAACATAAATATCTTATCTTACCGGAAAATTAGTAACTTTCCTAAGGAACTACAAGAAATGTTTACGGATAACAACAAGTATAAGAACAAAGTGAAAAAGTAACACATGCCTGTAATACATAATGTATAAGTACCTGTTTTATAACAACGACTTGCCTGTTACTTAGATAAACCTACGTGGTCTTCGTGGAACAGTAAAAATTTTAGTATTTTCTTTTAAAAAATAAAAATTAACAGGCTATTTTCACTTTTCCGCAGTGGCATTGACTTATGTGCCTTCTAAACTAAGTATTCGATCGAATTTAAAAAGGCTGCTAAATTATTTACGAAGTCTATTACAAGAACACGTAAATAGTCAAGCCAGGACGTGCTACGCTTAAGTGAAAACTTTTCTTAAATTCAAGTCACATCTTTCCAAACAAAACGAATCCAGGTTTTCGTCGGTAGCTATCCTAGCTAGCTAGGTATTCTCATTGGGTGCTGAATTTTCGATAACCGCGCAGGCCACTTATTCGAGGCAAATTTGTGTTGCGACGTGTGCAAAATTGCTGTGGCAAAATTGGAACACCGAATTTCGGCTTATTTCCGCGATGAGGTGTCGCCTCAATTTATTTTATTGTAAGCGAACTGCGAAGCGCGGAATTTGACTTAAGCTCTTGTAGTTAAGGGAGTTATTTGTTTATCGAAACTTATTTTATTTCTGAACATGTACCTATTTTGTCCCGTTTGATTTCACTTGACTAAGCATAGGCCTTCATTATTTCACTCTGTTACTTTTATAAACATTTATCGTCTCGATCGTCTTTTTTTGCGTTTAAATTATTTATTTTCATACCTCTAGTAAACACAGTCTCGCGTCACGCCACTGCGATGGTGGTAAAATTTTACCTTGATTGCGCAAGAGCAACACGCAAAGGCTTGCTCACCCTCTGGCGTTGTCGTTTAGGCACTTTTTTGACATTTGATTGCATTTTTTTCACGTTGTACTTGATCTACTGCCCGCGGTAAAGTGCTCCGCTGTCAAACGTCAAAATGACAGCGACAGAGGGTGAGTAAGCTGTTTGAAAGCGCTCTCGCGCTGTTAAAGTGAAGTTTCATCGTCATCTGAATAGGGAGATGAGCGTTTTTGTCGCGCGTCGTACTAGACCCGCAGAGGTGAATCCAATTGTAAAAAAATTGTTTACGAGGTTTATAAGTTTACAACAATTTAATTTGTTTGTAATCTGTTTTCCAACAAAGAAAATATTTTGATTGGACAGATTATTTTATATGAGCGATATGTTATTACCGGTATTTCAGGAATTTCGTTTATCTGATATTATAGAACAAATAACAATTTTATGATAAACTCTACAATAAGCAGTTTTAAACCAGAAACCAACATATTTAACGGATTCTTACTACAAGTTTAGTATCACCTAAAACACTTAATTTTTAACACTTAAACATAAGTGGTTCTTCTTCTTCTTATCGTGTAGGTATTGTCAATTGTGTGGCGAACTTGTCTTTGTGGTTTATGTAGGAGTAAAACCATTTAATTATTTTGTACATACAATACAGTGAATGATAATACCTAACAGCAATTAATCGCGAATGTATCCTAACACCCTCCACAAACATTGCAATTTATCTAATGACTACCAGCTCTAAGTAGGGCATTTGGCAAAGACAAACAAACCTATTGGTCTTCCTATTGTCAGTGTACAGAACGGCCTATTTCCCTGATTCCTGTTTTAACACCATGTATAAACATCTAATGGGTTTGATTAATTGCCTCTATCATGCTTGGTTTACGGTTTGGAATGGTGTTCCACTATTGGCAATTTGGCAATGATGACGCTATGGGAAGTCTCTTTTGCATTGTTATATGGTAACGTCTTTTTAATAATTTCTTGTATGTCATTACCTTATGAACTGGACATCCGATATTCTATCGTTCTTTCTTTGTTTCGTTGAGTGGTAGTGGCGCTGCTATTTGATTGACGGGTCCTGGGTTCGATTCCCAGATGTGGTAAATATCTACGTAAAAAACACTATTTCTCCTAATGGTGAAAGAATTTTTGAAATCGGTCCAATAGTTTTTAAGTTTATTCGTTACATACAAAAATATAAAAATACAAATCTTTCCTCTTTATAATATTAGTATAAAGTACTTATATGACATAAATATAATATATACATATGATTCTGTCTTTCCTGATAAAATTACATATATGTTAAAATGTTGTTACACCTTGAATGAGAAACAGACCGCCAGTCATATCTAACACTAGAAATTTCTAAAATAACAAATCGTAAATCCAAGTTTGCAGCTTCGAAAGACCTGTGCTAACCTTGCAGCACTCGAAAAACCGCAAAATTTTCGCACTTTTTGAGTATTTATTTTTTTACACTTTATAATTAAAATATATACTTACGTTTTTAAAGTAAACCAAAATTGGGAGAACCAGCTCTGTACTAACCAAAAAAGTACAAATATTTTTTTTCCTTAAAATATGAAATTTAAAAAAAATCTTGTAAGACAAGATGGCTGCCAAATCTCGAGCAAAGAATATGTTTCGTTTCACGCAATGTTTTTTGACAAAAAAGTGCAAAAATTTCGCAGTTACCTGAGTACTTTACCCAAAATTTGCACAGCTCTTTTGAAGCTGCAAACTTGAATATACGATACTGGTAGTAGTCCTAACAACATATAAGAAAATCAGAACTATAGCCGTTAGTTAGCGATTTTTAATATTCGATATGACTGGCGTACTAACGGGGGTCATAGAATCAAAATATTCCTCAGCAGCTCCAGCACCATAACGACAAGCTCGCGCTCGGCTCACGCTGAAACTTAACTTTGATTATACGCGAGGGTCCCGCGCAAAGCACTGACATAAAGTGTATGGACTGGCAGTCCTCTATAAATTACAGCATTTCTCTTTAGGACGCATTGAAAGTGACAAATTGAACGGAACTTGACGCAGTAAATTGTAAACAATTTGAAATATATGAAAATATTGTTAAAATTTTAAAGACTAAGTGAATTTTTGTATAAAGTTTTATTAATATTCAATTTTGTGACCATGAGAATATGCTTGGTTTGTAAATATAAACAGAAAAAAGGAGATAATCGGTCAATGTACAAGTATGTTTTTTTACAAACTGTTTTATTGAAAAATGTTGTTTTAAAACGTCTTAATTCTACTTTAAATGATTAGAAATTGTCGGGAAGACATTCCTCTTTTTCTAAGTATATATATAGTAATGTTAAAATGACTATAAAAGATAAAATTTTCGCATTTTCAATTTCGCTTGATTCGCCTGCTTTATTTCACTAGTGCTTCCAAAGACAGTCGATAAAAACAATGTCGATAGAAACATGATATAGGTATATTAGTGTAAAATATTACCTTATGTTACGTACAATGGCAAACAAAACCGTTTTTATTTTGTTGAGTACCCATGATTACTTTTTTAGGGGTATGTAGTAGACTACAAAGTTATAGTTTCGCCATATCCGTCTACTCGCAATTTTCTAAGAGACCCTTGATACTACAAAACTGTAATCACACCTTAGTACCTAAGCTTTTCAAGATAACAAGTAATGTTTGATTAATTTGCGCGTCGCTCGACACGCTCTTGAATGATTTTAGATAAATATTTAAGAGTTTACTAATCTTACCTAACCAACCAAATTTCTTACAACAGATTTCCAATCGACGAAGTTTTTAAAAAAAAAATGGCTTCAAAATATGAATGTTTCGAAGAATTGGACATCAAAGAAAAGCCACGAAATATGTTCGAAGCATTTTGACCCTAACTGTTTCATAGGAAGAAGGAAATTGTTAAAATTTGGTAGTGTTCCTACAATATTTGAAGAAAATGTTCAAGGTAAAGGTTATACATAAGGGTTACTAGAAACATGTCACGATCCCCGCTAAGGGATAGTAGTAGGCTTTATGAACTATTGAATAATATTTCAAAACTGAAAAAAGAGTACCAGTTTTGAAAAATTACATACTTTAACTTTTTATAAAGTAACACAGCTTTAAATATTATTGTTTTTTGAAACTAACGCAAAAGATAAAGCTTATTTCTTTAGTTTGAGTCATGAGTTATTTGAGTCATGAGACTCATGGGACATTTTTATTTTCTGTAACGTTCACTGACGTGTTTCATAAAGTGTAAATAGTGCACAGTTGGCTTCTGGTATATGAAAGCAGCCTGTATAGCAAAAATGTATTCTAAGCTCTGCTTTAGAAGCGGGTATTAGACAGATTATTGAGTTATAATTAGAACATTATTTTTATCAACTGATACTCAAATCAACAACATCTCAAATCGCTCCATCGTCAACCTCATCTATGACCTTGGTCAACATCTCAAAAAAAAACAATCTCAACGGTTTATGAGAGATACAAAGAAGTCTAAATTTCTCACATTGTTAGGTATATAGTCAGTAAGTCTTTATAGTCTGTAAGGAGATTCAAATATGATTGTATTGGAAATAAGTTTAATCTTTAGTTTGTTCATGGCTCATGGAACATTATTTTAATTAGCTGTAACAGTGGACGTATTTTATAAAGTGTAAATAGTGCACAGTTGGCTTCTGGTCTTTGAAAGCAGCCTGTATAGCAGAACAGAGCGTGTCGAGCGACGCGTAAATTAATCAAACATTACTTGTTATCTTGAAAAGCTTAGGTACTAAGGTGTGATTACAGTTTTGTAGTAACAAGGGTCTCTTAAAAAATTGCGAGTAGACGGATACGGCGAAACTATAACTTTGTAGTCTACTATATAACCCTATAAAAGTAATCATGGGTACTCAACAAAATAAAAACGGCAAATTATTTGGGCCCGCCATAGAACAAATTTGTTCATGGCTCATGAGACATTATTTTAATTTGCTGTAACAGTGGACGTATTTTATAACGTGTGAATAGTGCACAGTTGGCTTCTGGTATTTGAAAGCAGCCTGTATAGCAGAACAGAGCGTGTCGAGCGACGCGTAAATTAATCAAACATTACTTGTTATCGTGAAAAGCTTAGGTACTAAGATGTGATTACAGTTTTGTAGTATCAAGGTCTCTTGGAAAATTGCGAGTAGACGGATATGGCGAAACTATAACTTTGTAGTCTACTATATAACCCTATAAAAGTAATCATGGGTACTCAACAAAATAAAAACGGCAAATTATTTGGGCCCGCCACAGAACAAATTTGTTCATGGCTCATGAGACATTATTTTAATTTGCTGTAACAGTGGACGTATTTTACAACGTGTAAATAGTGCACAGTTGGCTTCTGGTATTTGAAAGCAGCCAGCAGAACTGTATTATAAGCTCTACATTAGAAGCAGGTAAAACATAAGTTTTTTGGTTACATTCTTTTTATTAACTGCTACTTTATGATTTTCTGTAGTTATTAAGTCAGTATAGTCTATGGCTGTAAGAACAGAAACATGGTAGTGTTCAAGTTCAATAAAACTGTTTTAAATTGTAAGAAGAAACGCGTAAAATCAAATATAAAGTAATTAAATGTTTTACTAAAAAATATGGTGCAGTCTTTATTTTAATAGGGAGCCGTCAAAAAGTGGAGTCTCCTTAGGACTACATTTTTCACTTTATAATTAATAAGTCATCTCATATACAGGGCTTTAGGTAAATCTCTTTCAACCTCTCGAGTGGTTAATCAATCCATGAAACTGAACAACTTCCCCAAGGAACATAGGTAAAAATGCGAAAAAAAAATTGATCTCCCATACAAAATGCGCTATATGCTGATGAAGTTTGTATGGAAACTCCATTTTTTTTCGTAATGACTAATTTAGCACCCGGGAGGTTGAATGAGATTTACCTAAAGCCCTGTATAAAATCAATATTTGTACTTTTGTATGACGACCTAAATATATTTTTCTGTCTCCCTAAATACACCAAAATGCAAAAGGGACGTGCACATACAAAAGTAAGATAAAAATTATAATTATTTTTTTAATTTTAAGAACCACATCGATTTTTAGATTGAAAATGGTTATAAGTATTTTTAGGATGTCTTAGAAAGTTTGAACCTAGAGTCGCGTCTTTTGGTGTACATAGTTTTTTTTGCATTTGTTTCGGGTTAACCCTTTGTATAAACTTTTATAAACACTTTGTAGTTTTGGGCTACTTTTTATATTTTACTTAAATATACATTACAAGCGCCAGTTGTAGACTGCAGCCAAATAGTAATCAAGAAAACGGTCTCTTAGCTACTTCGAATTTTTTTCTCTACTTTTACTGCTAGTACTTTTACTGGTAATTTAGTACGAAACGCATGCCAAAAAAGCCGTAAGGCCGCCTATGGGCATTTTTGTTTTCTTATTATTTGACCGTTATCAAATGGTAAATGTTAGAAAATAAGACACTAATGTGAGAAAATGGTTTTATTGTTTACGCAAAATTGACGCTCTGCTGTAAGAAAAACAGATCATCTTATACTTACATACTTTTGGGGAAAAAGAAAAAATTAAGCTCTACATTCCGCTAGAGAACATAAATAGTCGACTTATCGACTTTTGGTCCTCACTTATTAAAAGTACAACTTGAGCTGATTGCCAAGGCAAAGTACTAAGCACTAAGGCAAAGTACAACTTGAGCTGATTGCCTGCCTACCCCGCTGGGAATACATCGACTAATCGACTTTTGGCCTCACTACGTCGAGTTCGGTTTTCTGCCGCTGCCGCCTACAGCGCCAAAATGGCGAAAATCAAGTGGTCTCGTTTTTGATTTGACAACAGCCAGTCTAGTGGTGTTTAACTTATTTTTTCTATGTCTATGGCGCAAAGGCTTGCTCGCCTTATGGCGTTGTCAATGTTGACATTTTGACATAGGACCGCGGTGTTATCGCGGCGCTGTCACTATAGTACTCGGCCTGAGGTCACACAGTCAAAATTAAATGAATAAATATGACATTAACCATAAAAGTCAATTAACAAAAACTTCTAAGATATTCGTCGTTTCAATTTCCCAGAGCTATTTATTCCCCGAGTTTCATACTATCATAAAGCTGTCCCGAACATAAGGCAGTAAAATCATGAACTATGTAATAAGAACCGACGTAAAATTGTTTTACGTTTTAATACTACGGATATACGACCTGAACGTTTTATAATTACGACTTTTTGTTTATTTTATTCTTGGTTACAAAAAAATACATTTCAAATTCCTTTATTTGCCTCCTAATGGTACAAAAGGCCTTACAATAATTTACGGTTCTCATTTGACACTTACCTTCTACGTCTCTTTCTATACACTCAATTAAATCCAGGTATAGGTGCTAGATTTTCTTATACCCTCATAAACCTAAAATCCCTGTCGGAGTAGGCAGAAAATGTTTTTCTTGACGCCACATTTGACATAGGTACTATATTTTTAAACTACGAAAGGGCGGTAGGTACCAAATGCTTTTTCCTATGTTTTTCATCTGGGCTGTTTACTCCTGTCCAGGTTGATAGGTTTATTTTCTTTACCTAGCTATAGCACTCTAATAACAGGCTGTAACTGTGATTCGGCTTTTAGCTGTAACATTATATGTTAATTATGAAAGAACGGCAACAGTGTCAACATAGAGCAAAATAATAAAGAGAAATTAAGTGCAAAATAAGTCGTTCAATCTCCCAAAAAACTTACAAAAATCGATACATTAATGAAACTTAGTACCTATTTCATTCTGTACAGGGTAACAAACTTCTAAAATAACTAAACCAGGCTCGATATTTCAAAAATTCCCGCAACTTCCGCTATAAAGGAACACTCGAGTGCTTTTCGTGGGCTCCGGGATTCTTCAAACTCGGCAAAACTCGAGCCCGATTCATCATCCACATAATACAGAGGTACGAGTAGCTTATAATATCTTCTGCTCCGTTAAATCTGAGTTATTTTACCTTTCTTGTTAGCTCGGGTTAGAACTTAGAACGCAGAATGAAAAGTTACAGAAGCGTGCGTTTACTCGCTATTAGAGTGGGATTTCTTTCACTTTTCCTTCTGAGACTTTTAGTTTAGGATGCTAACACGATGTTTTCTTATAGATACTTACATAACTGATTTTAAATTGCCCGTGATTAATTTTAAACATTTCAAAAATGTTTATTGTTTGAAATTAAAAAATGCACAGAATTTCTCAGCCGCTCAGAAAATTACTATCTATAAATGCAAAGGATGCACAACACAGATATGTATGACATAAAACATAATACTTAAATACATAATACTGTGGTAGACTACGTTATCAAAATGCCTTTATATCGTACCACCGTTTATTCTTAGGCAAACCCCTTGTTGTTGTAACAAACTTGTATTAATTAATAAACGCGTTACATCAGTACGCCTATTTATTTTACACTCGGAACACTAGGTTTTACGCAAAATTAACACATTCGACACTATTGAAAGTCCACTCAAGGAATGACGCCTGGCCTGCATTGCTGTTTCCCATTTCTTTTATTTTTCCAGAACATCATAATTAAATTTTGATTTTAAAATAATACTTGCTGACTGCAACTCCGATCAGACAGCGACGTATGTGGTATGCAATCCCATCACGGCAAAAACTGCATATCACAGTACTATAGCTACATTTTATAGTATTTTTCTGGTGACCTTCTGTACTAAGTCGTTTTGAAGTCAAACTTAGGACGGAGTGACCCACTCGGCGTTCTGTCAAAAAGGACCATTGTTAAGTAGGATTCCTGTGAAATTGCTTCAATAACTTTATTGTGACTTCAACTAAACCAAGGTGCGGTTTCTCTCGTGTCTCGAGTAGTAATTATTAAAATACCTCTGTAGCCAGTGTCTGAAGAGCTCATTGAAGCTAATGTGTCATTTTACAAAGATTAAGTATAATAGAATTCTGTTCATGATAGAATAACCAGCAGCTTTTGATAAATACCAAGAAGTGTGTTTTTCGTCCAAAACGTAGTCAAGAGAGCTTGAATTTGAAGTTGAATGAATATGTTCACAACGCAAAGTAAGTTTTATTCATAAAACCTTAAAATTGGTTGCTTATTTCATAAGTACTAAGGTAGTAAAGGGTCGCATCACGAAGACAACCTTGACATGTGAGTCCGCAATTTCATAGGTAGGTACACTTAATCTTGGCAGGACAACAAAGTGGAATCTAAAGGTCTTATTTCTTGCTCTTTGTTCTGTAACGGAAAATCAAGGAGCTGCGAGGATAAAAGACCCTTTACAAATCCTCCGAATACCCACCTGACCCACGGGTAATTATAAATACTTTCTTTGATATAGATGGTTGTACTATGCGCCCCTCCTATTGTTTGAGTTCGTATAAGTAATTTCAGGGCCCAATAATTTGAATTTGTCTAATGGCTCTGAAATTTCTATTGTCATAATCATATTCATTTGCGTTCTGGAGTAATGTATTTCACCATTCCTTCCTTTTACACTAGAAATTGGGAAGACTTCAATTCTTTATTTTGCGTTATCATTGCACAGAACTTGCCAATTAAACAAGATTTCCTTTAAAAAACAACCTAAGAAGGACTGTGTGTATTCCAAAATTCACCAAGGTAAATTAATAAATTAAATTAATACGTAACAATATCCTTTCATATACAAAAAATATGAGAACAAAGGTTTTTTGTGCCATTCTTTCATGTCGAAAGGGATGAAAGGATTTCCACATTTTTGAGATGTTGAAATTCTGGAAAACGAGATGGGTAAAGGTACTTTTGTTCTAGGAAAATATACCCTTTTGTGTGAAAAGCTTGCATATTACATTAATGGACAAATTACAATTTATGATTATGAGAGCCTCTTGTGCAAAATGTAGGCCTACCTGTGCATTAAAAGTGTGTTATTTTGTCTTCCGGTGTTTCCAAAACTTTATTTATGTTTGTGTTTTTATGTGATTGGGCTTCCTCTAAAATAAATTAGATTAGGTACAGACATCAGCATGTCAGGTTACACATAAGGCCGACGCTATTAAGAGCGAGATTAAGGCGATCTCAAGGTCAACATGATGATAAATGCTTGAGGCGATCTCAAGGTCAACATGATGAAAAAAGATTAAGGCGATCTCAAGGTCAACATGATTCAAAGGATATTTGAAATTTTATTTACTTTTTTCAATTAAATGTTCTCTGAACTGAAGAATCTCAAATAAAATCGGCTTAAAAGCCCGTCCAAGGATTTACATCCGTCCATACGTTTATGGCCTCATTAAAATGCCGTAGCAAGGCGTTAATATCGCACAGAAAGGAATGGCCAAATATTATGGAGCTGGAGTTTATGCTGCCAGGCGGAATCATTTGATGGCCAGGTCCATTCTTAACACCACTCTGTGATGTTTAATGTAAAAATATTGTGTGATTTCTAAAATAATTGGAAAATTTGAAACGTATGCTTACTGGACGACCACAGAAAACTGAAAGTAAGCCCTTTAACTCTACACACAATTTCTGATCAGTGTGATCAGCTGGTTGTTAATTTGGTAGAAATCAACGAAAATATGAACTAAATAGTGCTTGAAGAAAAACGATAATTTCATGTTTAGTTCTGTCAATGTATTGTACTCTGTTCTATAAAAAAATTAACAGGCAAACGAAGTTGCGGTCATAAATTGTTGAATTACTTGCATGACAAACCGAAAACCAAATTACCTCAAAATTGGTTGATTTTTGCAAAAGTACATAAAAGAGCCACTGGTTTCCGGGGTTACTTAGGGTAGTATAAAAAAAGCATAAGTAAGTCTACTACCATAAAATATCTATCCATAATCGTACTTTATTCAGTGAAATTAGTTTTTGTTTACTTGTTTGTTTACTTGTTTGTACCTACACGATTAAGAAGGACGAACTTTACGAGGAGTTGCACTGGAGGTTTTGTTTGTTCACCCAAGCAGACGAATTCTGAGTTTAAACACGTACGAGTTGTGTTATAATAAATAATAATAATAATAATACACACACACACATGTACTCCAACACCGACATGTGCTACTGCGATTTTATAGCCCAACTTAAAATCAATGCCTGTAGCCTTAAGCTATGAAATGTCTGTACTGTGTCGAAATTGTGACTTAAGTTGTAAAGCAGACACTTATAGCACAGGTTTTTATTAAACCTATTTTAATGTGCTGGCTATCTTTGTAGTGTCAAATAAACTTATTATTATTATTATGTTTGTCTAGATCCTTGAATCACGGGCAATTACGTCCCGGACCTTTGGAAGGCGTGCGTGGGGCCGAAGCCAACATGTAGAGGCCCGTTAGACAATTTAGTTTAGTAATGTGACATTAACCGGCAGTTATCTCTGTATGCACTATAGAAATGCACCCAATTTTATTATTATTATTATTATTATATATATATATTTTTAAAGTTAATTCTGAATCGACAGTTTCTAGGTTCGATTTCCGCGTCGAGATGAATGTTTGTGTAAAAGGCTACATATTTATTCTCCCGGTTCTGGGAGTTTTATCTATCTTTGTGTGTATGCCAAGAACCCCAAGAAACACAAGGGAAAACTTCAGCGTGCGTGAAGCGCTCGTAGCCCAGTGGCGCTCGCTGATCTCAACCGATCAGTGAGGTTAAGCAACGCACACAGAGGCAGGGAACCTAATGGGTGACCAAAGTGGCAATTTATCACAAGCGTTTCCGTGCTTCGGTGGGCACGTTAAGTTGTCGGTCCCGGTTGTTGTCGATTTACTGTCGATAAAACCAAGTCAGAGGCCACTGTGCGGTTTGAAAACTTTGACACCACGGTTAGTCAAGTTCGCCACACACTTACCTACACGATAATAAGAAGATATATGTCTTTGGGTATGTGCTATTAAAAAAATATAGAAGTGGTGGTAATGGGAATGTCCCGATGGCGAGCCTCCCAAATGCGGGGAATGCCCGCTGGGGAAATGACGCGGCCGAAATGCTGCGTCGCTCCATTTGACGACTGTTTGGGATATCTTATAATGTCCATTTTTATTATTAACTAGCTTTCCGCACGCGAATTGGCTTGTATGTTTCGAGAGTAAAAAATGTTTTTCTCGGAAATTTTGTGGCTTTTAATCATATTGAGCTGTATTGATGACCTAGAACGAGAACCTCTGTGATGTGTGTAGTTTAGTTTATTTAATACCTAAAAAATATTTCTCGTTTGAAAACTTCAGATATATGTCATCAAAATGTCCTTCATTTGCAAAAGTATGCTTTTTTATTTTGGCATTGGTTATACAGTAACTGTATTAAGAACTGTTCTAATATTCAGAATATCTCAAAAATGATAGCAAAAAAAAAACACTGTGTTTTTGGAAATTGTGAAAATCCTAACTGACACACAATAAATTTAATGAAAAATTACATTTTGTCACTATACTTTATTAAAGCATAACATAGTTGGCACTAAGCTTTTATTTCTGACACTTTTTCAGCAAACTGCAATATTTGTTGTAGCAGATCTACGCAGCTGTTCAAAATGACTTTTTCTGAAACAAAAATAGAAATTTAGAATACTAAGATTTGCATAGGTAGTTTCTTATTTACAAAAGGACTGAAACATCAACCAAAGGGTAATAACCCACTAGACTGGGTTATCTAGCCTACCTAGGAACCAAGGCTGACTAAAGTCCTAAAATTATATCACAGTGTAAAGATGAGATGCTTTTCACAGAAATTACAATATCTGCCTTATGCAACGTCTATCATTCCAACTGTACTTATGTACTCTTACTACTTGAACGGATGACCACAAAATAAAACTTTTGTAAACGGGGTAACGTAGTTTCTGTGCCCATTGTGCTTCCATGCTGTGGCATTCTAGTAGAATATGCGCTGGAATATCTTCTGTTTCCATTCAATTGCAGCAAAAAAGACTATCTGTGATGCCCATATTAAACATTTATTTATTTATTTACTGTTTATTGTACATATAAGATATACAGAAAGAAACATACAAAGAGAGAGACGACATAACAGGCACTGCTTGTTACAGACAATACACATAACGAAAAAGTATTTGTACTTGTTAAGCGGACAGTGGCCGGTGATTATTCTTGGATAAAAATATATAAGAGACTTCCCATCACAAAATCGCAGCCCCAAAGAATGAAAAGAATAGAGATCCGCTTCTAAATCTGCCCCGAAAAATCGACCACATTTAAAATTTATGCGCTGCGCTAGTAATGGTGAAATTGTGTGAACCGAAAAACCATGACATTTACGGATGTGGGTAAATCAATTCCAAGCGAGGCAAACAGTACCCGCGTCAACGCCTGACGTCGGATTGTTTCACATAAAATTGATTTGAACCCTATCTAAACGACATAAATTTCAGCACACGCACAATATTTCAGAACATAGTAACTCAAACCCGACGGGGACCGTATGTTGTCACAGAAAACATAAGGGCTGAAATCAAAGCGTTAAAGTGGGAGGTACTAAGACATGACCCCATGATGAGAGTTTCGGTGCTCTAACTATATTTCAGAAAAGGCTGTAAAACTTGTAGTAGTTATGATACAATATATATAATAGTTTGGTCAAGTATCTCCAAGTTTCAGACTTGTTGAGCCCATCAAATAAGACTAAGCTTGAGAATTTCTTAATTATCTTTATCGTTTAGTATATTTCTCAGTGCAAGAGAGATGCTTGCGTCTCATTAACGCACTGTCCCTGTATAGATCTGCAGCCCGGGGACATTTATAATACGAAAAAGGTAACCGTTTGTATTTCTGAAATTATTATAGATTTCGCCATTGTATATACTAAAAGTGAGGTCTTAATGACCGTAACCCGGCGCCGTAACCATATGTGGTGTTTTTTTTTTTTTTTGAGTTACCGTTTCAAATTTATATATCTGTTAATAGATCCTCTGAACAAACCATATAGGTACCTACTTTAAAACGATTTCTGTGGCCGGTTTAGATTTTAAGACTTATTTCTTCTTTATGGGCAAAATGTAAAAAAAACTCAAAAACGTAAAAAAATATCACTAATATGGTTACGGCGGGTTACGGTCATTAAGACCTCACTTTTAGTATATAAAATGGCGAAATCTATAATAATTTCAGAAATAGAAACGGTAACCTTTTTCGTAATATAAATGTCCCCGGGCTACAGATCTAGTACCTTTTGTTTCACTGTGTATTTCCATCCAACTAGACCTTCCTGCTATTTAAACATTCTGTGAAGACAACCCGCCTGCCGCCGCCCCTTGTGACGACCAGGCCAAACCAAACACGACTCTGTCAAAATATTATGCGGATGAAATTTCAAGTATTCTTTGTTTAATCCAACGGAATTGCTCCGATATCTCTATTATTTTCTCCTTTTTTGCTATTTACTGTATTGTTTTAAGGAGCTTGGGGAGTTATTTTAAAGTGTAGATATGTTATTTGTTAAAGTCAATCGCATTGCTATCAGTGGCCCATCTTTAACAGCGATCTCGCTCAGCTTCGCCTGTTGGTGTTTCAAAGTCGATTTGGTTTCTTAATTCTTTATTCTCACAATAATAAAGAAATTCTGAATTTGGAGAATCCGTTTTGTAGTTTATTACGAAGACAGACACGGATTTTTTAGAGTTATTTTAATTATTTTTCCAAAAGCCTGGAAAGAGCTGGCATTTTGTATATTGCTACCAGTTTTTGTTTTGTCACATTTTTTTAAACACTCACGCCTCTAATACCTGTCAGGGTAGGAGAGCATCATGTGGTTCTAGAAACATTTACACCACATTTGTGAGAGTCGTTAGATAGAATATTAGTATGAGTATTTGTCAAATTTGATTTTTAAATAATATAGACTGTGTTGTACCTTTTTTATCACGTTTCACATTGGGGTACGCTTGACCATTAGGTATCTAGGATTTGGCGTATCTGCAGACACCATCTGAGCTCCGTGATTCTTATTACATATGACGGCACTGGCACTGACTCGGTACCTTATCGAGTATGTAAGTTACATTCGAAATGCTATATCGGCACTTCCGAAATGCGATAAACGATATGCGATGCGTTTTTTATCAATCACTCGAATGAATTTTCTAGCAGATATTTTAACATTCTAGCTTTAAAAAAGGTGCGGTTTGAAAACTCTGACACCAGGAATTGCCACAGGAATTGCCAAGTTTCGCCACATACTTGATTATACCTACAAGATATGAAGAAGACTTAAAAAAACAATCTTGGTATTTAAAAATGCGGGTGACTCAACTCATCCACGCCCGATCCAAACCCTTAGGCCATAGACATAGAAAAAATAAGGTGCCTCTTAAGCCTAGAATGGCAACCTTTAGCACAAAATTTCCTTTTTATAGCGTAAACAAGGAATAAGGAATGATTTTAGGAAAGTCCCAAGGGAACGAAGTTACGTTTAAAATCCTCTTGTTACGAATAAATTTTCAGCAAAAATTAAAATAATTTTACTAATTACACCCGGGAAGGTATGTGTCGGACGCGAAATTTTTAATTGGGCTACTGGTGGCGTTAAATTTTCATTTTCAATCTGTAGGATGGCCAATTAACGAGGTATTAACTACCCAGCTATAGAAGCATTAGTCGAGAGTAGGGTAACCAATGTGGCCATTTACCAATCCGTACTCACTAATATACTAATGTACTATACATAATATTATAGTATATATAATATACTATATTACTATATTATTTATTACTATAAATGCGAAAGTAATTCTGTCTGCCTGTCTGTCCGTCTTTCACGCCTAAACTACTAAACCGTTATGATGAAATTTGGTACAGAGATAGATTAGAGCCTGGAAAAGGACATAGGCTACATTTTATCCCACAGTTGGGACAATATAACCTGTAGTCAACACGGGCGGAGTCGCGGGCGGAGCCGCGGGCGGATAGCTAGTAAATAATATGTATATACGAGTATTAAGAGTATGGTCTATATTAATTTAGAATTGGAAATCTTTATTTCAAAAACTTTCTAATGTGAATGAATTGAACATTTAAAGTATTATAAAAACTGAACTGTGGCTCCACGAGCTGTAGACTTCACGAAACAACATTTTTCAAGCTAGCTGAAATACATATGTATTTTGTACGTTTTCAGCCCTCTGGCTCCGCCGTTTAAAAACATTCCAATATCTAAATCGACAAAAAACCATGTTATTATCGAATCTACAAACAACATTTCACGAGGATCTGTTCAATAGACTTCAAAAAAGAAAAAAATAATGCAACCTCTGTTGACATACTGAAATGGTGACGCTTTGCTTATGCTTATGCTCGGTCAATATGTAACAGTTCTAAGTCTTCTCTTGCTTTAGTTTAACATCTAAAGCTAGAAAAGACTAAGGGGAATGCTTGTTCCCCAAAAAAATGCTTCGACAGGCATTTTAATTCAAACAAATCTAAAGGCACATAAAGTATAGACTAAGATACCACAGCTATTCCCATTTTTCACGTTTACTCAACTCCATTCATTTCACACTATTTCGTCTGACCTTTGAAACGTGCCGCGGTCTGATTTTGCGTGAAAAAAAACCATGGTCGTTCTACAGTCGAGCTTTGAGAGGGTGTGAAGTGGGTAAGGGAGGGGGCGCGGGAGGGGCGGGTGTCCGTCAGTTGATCCGATCGCGAGCTGGCTGATTGATGACGCCGATTAGTGATGCCCAACCCGACCTGAATAAATTGTCGACCGTTTTTTGCTTTCAAAACTCGATGGTTCTTTTTGCGTGGAGAAATGTTAATGAGAATCCGTGTATGGGGTTACAACCATAGGCAGTTACAGCAATCTGTTCACCTCACACCGTTTCCGTACATATGAAATGCTTTATGTGAAGCCCTAAAGGAGTTTTGTGGCGTTGTTATGATGTTGGTATAAAATATGAAAATCAAAATGGCAAAGGAAAAGAGCGGCGTTTCTATAAAGCACTGGTTCGGTATTTATTTATTAATACAAGACACTAAATTTATTCTGCTGTAAATATGAGTTGAAAACTAACTAAAACTAAATATTTCAGGAAAAATAAAAACCGATAATAAACATGATGATAAAGATGTGAAGAGCTTTTGATTTTTTTCTCTAACCACCCTTGTCGTAAAAGCTTTACTACATTATTTGTACTAGATATTCTAAACTATCTATATAGAGTCATAATAATGGACACAGCCAAGATGAAGCTAACACACAAGAGAACGAGGATTTTCAGCTAAATCCCGTCTGAGCTGATTTGAAATTGAGCTAGGCTAGTCTTGGCCTTATGCTTCCGTAGTCAGGAAATTCTAAATTAGTTCCTGTAAATTACCAACATAATGCACAAGCTACAAGCTGTTTCTTGAAGCTAATTGAGGCAACAACAGAATTTCAAACTAAATAATAAAGTATTATGTTATAATCAATTGTTTATTATATTTATTACATAAATCGCCTTTGAAATTGATTTGTCTTTATCACTAACTTAACTTCTATGTTTTGTAAGAATATAAAACTTACAAACGATTACCTAATTGGATTTTATTTCTTCAAGACACGTAGCCAGGAACTTCCTTCTATTGATTTTTTTAAAACTTTTTAACTGCTAAACCAATTCTGATCAAATTAAGCTAAGAACTATTTCAGTTACGTCAGCTTTCAAACTACAAAAACTGCATGGAAATCGGTCCATATGTTAAGGTGCTACGATGCTACAGACAGACATACAGATAAACACGTCAAACTTATAACCCCCCTCTTTTTTCATCAGATTTTTTTTACCAACCCACATGGGCACGGGCCTCCCTTTGAAACACGAAGGGGATTTAGGCCATAGTCCACCACGCTGGTCCAATGCAGGTTGGTGGACCGCTCGTTTTTCGAAAATGAATTTTCTTAGACGTGCTGGGTTTCATCACGATGTTTTCCTTCACCGTTGAGCAAGTGATTTATTGGGTTAACAAGGATTTATTAAAATTCAAAAGCGCAAATGACTTTAAAATATCGATAATAAAGAACAATGCGCCTGAAACTATTGTTGAAATATCCCTTTGAAGTTGTCGACTCATGGGCGGCTACCTTCGTTTAAGAGTTGAAAAAATTTCAGCTCTACGGTTTATTTATTTTCCATAATGGACTGTGACTCAGCATGGCATACTAAGCACGTAAAGCGATGCCATTGTTAACAAAGAAAATTCTAAAACAATACCTGTGTAGATTGAAATTATGCTATTATCGTTCAGGGTGTTTGTATAGTCATTGATTGTATTCCAAAGTAATTCTCAACACTCCAGACAGGTCCAGATAACTGTGGCGTCGCAGTAATGAAGGATAGGAAGAAAGATTGGCCAAGGTAATTACCTATTGTATGATTTGCTAAATAAATATTTTTCTATTCTATTCTATTCTTTGTCATCCTGTAGACTATAGAATAATTTAATTATTCTATTTTATATTAAATCTATATATATAAAAGAAAGTCGGGTTTGTTACAACACTTATAACTCGAGAACGGCTGGACTGATTTTGATCAAATTTAGCATGGAGGTAGCTGATACCCTGGATTAACACATAGGCTACATAATTTTCCGAAATTCCCACGGGAACGAAGTCCCGGGCGTAAAGCTAGTAATAAATAAAACGCCAAATACTCAAGGGCGCACACTAAGGTTTTCTCTTGTGTCGTGGGTCCCTCGGAACACACATAAAGACCAACGCAAACATCCATGACCCGAGAACAAACATCTGCTTTTTACACTAATATTTGCCCCGACTGGGATTCGAATCCAGGACCCACTACCACTCGGCCAAACCGGTATTATTTGCCGCATAAACATTCTTTGTCATCTTGTAGACTCTAAAAAAAATTAATTATTCCATTTTAAATGAGTAAATCTGAATAAATTTGCAAAAAAAATATCTTACTGTTAATATTTGACTTACTGTTAATAAATACGAGTGTAAACATGAGATAAGTACAGTCTCTACCACAATATTTTTTCGGACCGTGGGCAGCTGAAATTGCGGCTACCAAATCCGCTTAGCTATATTGGATGCGGATTTACCCTTGGGTATATTTTTACCGTACTATTTTTTTTGATAAAATGTGTATGAAAAAAGATGAGTAGCAAGGTGCTTTTTTATTTAGTTCGTATATTATTAAGTGTTAACTTTCGAATGACTTAAGTCGTTACACCAAGTCAGAGGCTGTTATTAAGCGGGTTGAAAACTGTAACATCGCAGGCTAGTCTTCGCCACAAACTTAATCTAATCTACACTACTGTGTACCAGTTAGTTAGCGAAAAATAAAGAAGTGAATCAGCTTTGAAAACTAAACAAATGGCCTTAAAGACATTAGTAGAAATACGAAATAGTACATTGTTACTTTAGGGGTGAAAGTAACTTATTAAAGTCCCGTGACGGGGTTTGGCGACCGAGCGTAGCGAGTAATTTAGTGGCTGTATAGAAAGTTGGAATATGTCTTTTTTATAATTTGACAGCTGTCAGTTGAAAGCGATTCTCCCTAGGGTTGAACAGTATTACTTTCAACTTGCTCATCAGGCAACTTCAGACCTACTTTCCGAGTATGAGTAATGAAAAAAATTTTCGCCTCTCCTTAAAACTTGAGCAGTCAGCTGATTTGCCTTGACATTATTTATTTTAGAAAATTTCAGGTTGCTTGGGGAAAGTTGTTCAGTTTCATGAGGAGAGCAACTTTAACTTAAAGTAACTCCATGTTAGTTGCACACTTCTATCAAGCTGTTATCATGATGATAATGCAAATAACTATTTTAGTAAGTTTGTATCATCCCCGACACTAATCGCCTATAGGTATTTATTTAACGGCTGAACTCATTTTTTATCAAATATAATTAAATATTCTTTATTGTACACACATAGTTTGATACTTAATTTCTAAAAAATGTTACAAAGGCGAGCTTATCTCTATAAGAGATCTCTTCCAGCCAACCCATCCGGTGTCAGAAAAGCTATAAATTACGGGCACAAGACTGTGTGCATTAATTATAGTAGTTATAAAATAAATATTAACAGTTGCTACTAAATTACAAAAATACAACATAAGAAATATATACATTTACTAGCTGTCCGCCCGCGACTTCGTTCCCGGTGGATTTATTTTTTTTATATGAAAAATAGATAGTAGCCGATTCTCAGACCTACTGAATATGCACAAAAAATTTCATCAAAATCGGTCAAGCCGTTTCGGAGGAGTATGGCAACGAAAACTGTGACACGAGAATTTTATATATTAGATATATATATATATAATAAACACATACATACACACACATATATATATATATATATATATATATATATAATATAATATACATAAATACATGCTATTTAATATAGTGAAGAAAGATAGTGTTGTTTTACTTGCTTATTAAAGGAAGTGATAGATGGAAGTGATAGATATAGCTACGAACCATCTTGTATCCGTCACCTTTCAAACAAAAAAAATCCGTCCATTCATTTAGGAGCTACGATACCACAGCCATACACACAGATACACACGTCAAACTTATAAAACCTCTTTTATGACGGAGGTTAAAATGAGCATTACCGTTATACTTACAGTGTAAAAACAAACTTGAATTCGCCATCAAATTCTCTGAAAACAACTGCGTAAGTAGATTAGACCGTAAAGCGTTCCCTTTAAAGCCGAGTACACACGAGTTGCGAAAACTATAAACTATCGCATCCGACGGCACATCAGCCGGCTGAAGTAAGTCGATAATAAATCGCTAACTTGCGCTAGAATTAGATGGACTAACGGGTCAAAGAATATGCGAAACAGAAGGTATATTTTAAAACTTAAACATTAAAAATATTGTATGGCCTCTGACATTCATCTTTTCTAACATTTAAATAGCTCAAACAATTAAAATCAAATACAGGGTGTAAAAGACCCTGAACTCAGACAATCATTCTAAGTGATTTTCCAGTGGAATTTTTCTCCGGAAAATTTTCATTTTTTACATGTTTTTAGATATTTTCTGCTTACTTTTTTTGTTATTTAATCGAATACACTTCATTTTACAATAAAAAATAATCATAACAACGTAAAACACGAAAACCAGCAATGTACATCGCACTCCGATAGCAGCGTGGCGCGGGGGGATCGCGCGCGGGGCGCGGCTTCGCGATACGTTGCGTAGCGCCAAATTAGGTAAATAATGAAAACTCCTTAACATGACATTTCCGAGATAAAATAATTACTTATAGCTGATGATAGTTATGGGTAGATTCCACCATTTAAGTATTTTCTAAGCTGTCCTTTACACCCTGTATAGCTAAGAACGTTCTCGATTACGTTAGCCTTCAAACCAAAAAAAGACGCATCTAATTCGGTCTATCCATTTAGGGGCTATGACGCCACTGACAGACACACAGACAAACAGGTACACAGATACACATCAAACTTATAACACCCCTTTTTTACAGGAGGTGAAAATTGGAAGATGGCTATGCTGGCCTGGAAGCGTGGCAACTCCAAACTCGACTTTGCATTGCTCTAGTTTCCATTCAACGTAGCTAGTTATGGAAAACTTTTTTTTAATATTCGACAAATCACGCAGGGCCATCTGAACTCAAACTAAAGTTTGTATGTACTATTGGTGGTAAATAACGGATATGTTATTTTTTTAAATAGATATGATACATTGACATGAACAATTGAACACCCAGACATGTTACTAACTTTGTGCTTTATTATGTTTCTTCTTATTGTTTTACTGTGTTCTGTGTAGTGAATAAATGTTATCTATGCATATGTCTGTGACATCATGTGTTCTTGAGAACCACTGAAAATTTGATTTTCAAAAATTTGTGTTGACCGGGAAACGAACCCTCAAATTACAACTACAGTATCAGTCGCCATTAAATTGAAGCTACTGCAAGACATCGACCATCAATAAAGGCTCACCTCGGTCCCCAAGTCTGATCAGCCGGCCTGGTGGATTTTCCTTTATTTTCCCCTTTTTATCAATATCCATAATTACTTCCCATTTTACCCTTATTAGTTCTATCATTTCCATAACCGCATAGGATGTGCCAGCTACTAGCTTCACCCATACAAACTTTCAGAGCCAATAAAATGACTTGAGGTTTCTACTTTATTTTAGATCAGTCTTTCCCAACGTGGGCGATAACGCCCCCTTGTGGGCGCTGCAGGCCTAAAGGGGGGCGGTAAGAGACCCAGAAAAAAAAGGGGGCGTTGTGTAGGGCTTTGGGGTCGATTTATAATTTCATCTACCTAGCTAGGAAGACTCTTAGACACCGACTGAGCTCTCGACTCTCGACTACATCTTGTGAACATCAACTAATATTAATTAAGATATAGCTCAAACTCGGTTCGATATAATAGACCGCGGGCAATCATGTTTTAACAAGTTTTTGTTAAATAATCCGATTTGTACATTCCTGTATCAATCGGCTGGTTCTATAATACTTGTTCTTGCTTGTCGAGTACGATTGGGCGTCGAATGAGATAAACGAGTTTATGCACGTTTGTCTTATTCCTGTTGGTGCGTGCTGCTTATGCAATCCTATATAAACGACGTAAATTTATTTTATTTTCATTTGCGGTTTCGCGCATAATAGATAAGCAGTACTTCATTATAACACTTACGTATTTCTCAAAACAAAACAATGTCGGAAGTAAAAAAGAAGAGACGGCAATACTCTGCGGAATATATTAAATTCGGATTTATTGAAAATCCCACAAACCCGTCGTCGCCTTTGTGTCTTCTATGTCTAAAAACATTTTCGAACGAAGCAATGAAGCCTTCAAGACTGCAAGATCATTTGAATAAAATGCATCCAGATAAGAAAGACAAGAATGTAGCATATTTTCAAGACCTAGAGAAGAAGCATAATATTCAGCCAAGTGTATCAAAACTATTTTCGGCGGCTGCTAAGCAAGATGACGACGGACTTCGAGCTTCGTACAATATCTCTTTGTTAATTGCTCAAAAAGGCAAACCACACAACATCGGAGAAGAGTTAATTTTGCCAGCAATAAAGGAAGTAATAACTACTGTGCTTCATAAACCGGCCGCAGATATTATCCGAAAAATTCCTTTGAGTAATAATTCTGTGCAAAGACGAATTGATGAAATGGCTGAAAACATTGAAGAATCATTGTGCAATCATCTGAGGACTAGTCAATTCTCAATTCAGCTCGATGAGTCCACTTTACCAACTAATGAAGCGTTGTTGCTATCTTACGTGAGGTTTATTAAAGATGAGAAAATACGTGAAGAACTATTGTTTGCCAGAAATTTGGAGACAGATACAAAAGGCGAAACCATATTCAATACATTGGAAAAGTTTTGTGAAGAGAAAGAGATTCCTTTGAAAAATATTATATCAGTTGCTACGGATGGCGCTCCGGCTATGACAGGGCGCCATAAAGGCTTCATAGCGTACTTAAAAAATAAAATTCCAGATGTCCTTGCTATACATTGCGTTATTCATAGACAACATTTGGTTGCTAGAAACTTAAGTGAACGACTATTTCAATCACTGCAATATGTCATCAAAGCAGTCAATAAAATCCGTAGCAGCTCTTTGAATGATAGATTATTTCATCAGCTTTGTGTTACTAATGACGAAGATTTCAACCGTTTATTGCTTCATACTGAAGTTCGTTGGCTGTCAAGAGGCAATTGTCTGATTCGATTTTACAACCTGTTTGACTCTGTGATAGAGTTCTTGGAAACTAAAGATACAGAACTGCGCAACAAGCTCATAAAATCAAAGAATGATATAGCTTACATGACAGACCTGTATAAATTGTTCAACGACATGAACCTCCAACTGCAAGGCGATGAACTAAATTTAATTAAAACAAAAAATGTCGTTGCTGCTTTCGCAGCCAAACTGCTTCTGCACAAAAAGAATATGGGCAGACGTGAGTTTCACAATTTTCCGAATTTATCAGTATCCTGCAGTAACGACGACTTGTTTGCCTACTGCCAACGATACCACGATACCAGGACATTTTAAACTTGGAAATACCAGACTGGGTGTTGGATCCGTTTTCAAATGTCAACATAGCAATGTCACCTCAGCTGGAAGAAGAACTTATAGAATTGACAACAAACGAAGAAATAAAAATCAAGTTCAAAAATGGATATCAAGAATTTTGGCTTCAAAAACCGATCCTGCAATTGTACCCTGGATTGTGGTCAATTGTTCAACGATTCTTGATAGCATTCCCATCGTCATATTTGTGTGAACGTGGTTTTAGTGCTGTGGCAACGCTGCTTACTAAAAAGAGAAATCGTTTGCGTGTTACCGAACGTGGCGACTTGCGGCTGTTTTTGAGTAAATTGGAACCTGATATCAACAAACTTATTGAACAGCATCAGATTCAACCTTCACATTAGTTTTTATATAAGAATTGATTATGTTTGTTTTATTTTCAATAAAAGATACTCTGTCCGAATACTATAAAGTTGCGTTTCAATAATCAGTTATAAGTACTTAGCGGTTTTTAAGTATGTTTAAAAAGGGGGGCGTTAAAAAATAATTTATTCTTAAAGTGGGCAGTAGACAAAAAAGGTTGGGAACCCCTGTTTTAGATGAAAGACTGAGCACCTAAGTGACCTACTACGCTATCAAACGCTCCTTTATTGTTTATTGTAGCACTATGCCAGTCTAATTTGTTAAGATTGTACTGCTTATATAACCGTTCCAAATCAAATGAATCCTAGACGATAGTAAAATACTACACAAACGTAGTACCCACTTATTTCGAAGCGTAATCACCGTCCGCCATCCTACCTGGTTTGAAGTATACCATGCTGTAATCCTTACATTTGTTAACTGTGGTATCTTGTGACCGTATAACCGTTTTTCCAATGCATAACAAGGAAATCTGTTGTCGAACAAAAAAAAATGTTGCACATATCAAGGAGCTATTCTACTACAATATCGACACTTCGGGTTAAAAAAAGGTCGTTCAATCCAAAACGGCATTTTACAATTAAAATATATAAAACTTTTTGGGTAGGTAATAACGGTAACCTTAGGAAAAGGTACAACATTTTCCCCTAGCTCTATTGCAGTTAGAAATTGATCAAGTGTCCATTCTGTACTCACCGCCTTCAGTGCAGTGCAGGGGCGGGCAGACGCCGGCTTCGTCCGGGGCACTCGCTTCCGCCGGAAGTGACGCGTCTTCACGAGCGCCCGCGCCTTCCGGTGCCTTCGTATCATCACCTGCTTTTAGCGTTTTATTGTCTTACTTTTACAATTTAATGAAACTGTAAACTGGATTTAAAAGAATTGTGGTTTCTGTTTTATAGCTTTTGTGGAAAACGTTTTACCCAAAACCTTTTTCTAAAAATAGTGATTATTTGAAAGATGCTACTCTACTCCACCTGATGTCTTACCCTATGGGTGCCTGGCAGGGATTGCTACTCAGAAGAAAGTCCGCATACCAAACCATTTTTTTAATATTCAATAAAGGAAATCGTATTCTTGGCACTATGGCACTATTCATCATCATCGTTGGTGTCTTGTGTACCTGGACATCTGCGCATCTGACTGCTTCCATTTAGTGAACTCCAACGGATGAGAAGCGGTCACCATGGCCGGTCGCAAACACATCATGTCTTATACACATTAACATGACCCTCTGACCCATACCGCCCATAACATGACCCTTGAATAATTTTGCAAAACCAAAATGAAATGTTGCACTTACTTGTGTACAGAGTCGTTATCATATTAACTATTGAAGTAATGACAGGATCATCAACGATTGACCTCACTTCATCCTCCATGTTCGCAGAGTATACCTATACTGTAAACCTACAAAAACTAAGGATATCTTGTATTTAATAACTAAAAATACAAAAACTAAATTTATTTTTTATTTGAAGTTAATCAAAAAGTGACTTTTCGTTAGATTAATTTTTTTTAAGGAAGGCATTTTGTCATAACCAAAAAGATTATAATCATTGTAAGTAAATATTTGTAAAGCTTTTTTAATATTTTTTATAAGCACACGGGGCGATGGTGA
Source organism: Aproaerema taeniolella (assembly GCA_949987775.1). Classification (NCBI taxonomy): domain Eukaryota; kingdom Metazoa; phylum Arthropoda; class Insecta; order Lepidoptera; family Gelechiidae; genus Aproaerema; species Aproaerema taeniolella. Next base: position 12,558,433 of record OX465254.1, read on the forward strand.
AAAGCGCATCTACTGCGCGTATACGCGCAGATACAGCGAAACAAACGCCGTAGTAGCTCGTAGTCGCCGTAGTAGTCGCCCCCCCTTCTACCCCCTCCTCCCACCCTTTTGTATGCGCTTCAAACGAGTTTCGAATGCGATTAAATCTATGAAAACGCAAAAATACGACGCAAACTACGACGCAAAAAAACACGCGTTCCTGAAAGGCGCGTCGTCGGCGCGTTTAAAATACGCTGTGTGCTAGGTGTTTTAGACAGAGGATAAAAACGGAAAAAGTTTCAGGACAGATTACATTTGCTGGCGGTAGATTGATATCAGTCAAAATCCGTTCAGTATACCACTAGCATAACTACTAACACAGACGAGTGAGATAATTTTCTCATGTGTATCTCGTTCCATGTTAGCCTTGCTGATGAGGGGCCTTCCTGGCTTACGAGAGGCCTTGCTGACTTACAGGGCTCACAACTTCAATGACTAGTTTTTAAAATATACCGTGTTCTTACCACGACAACCGTGAGAATCTTAAACAAAAAATAACTTCAAATAGTTGTCTTTTGTCCAGCATTTTGATACGATTAGGTACGATTTGAACGAATCTCAATCTACAAGTCAGTCCAAACACAGATGGCATCTCTCACAATAACAATACTAAGAAGTCACGGCGAATCCAAGCGTCGATATTGAGATAGGAAGTTAGACCCGGGGCGGGCAGCGAATGAATATTCAGCGGCAACATGTGGTGGTAGCAGAAACAACGCACGGGATAATTCACAGAACGTGATTCTGAACAATTCTCCCGAAGTCTGGTCAGAACTGACCGTAGTTTCAGTCATATTTTTCGATAGATAGACGTAACGTTTATTCACTAAAAAACACAGCACACGATACAAAACAAACAAAGTAAAAGTAAAGGGAAAAGAAAACAAAAATAGAACAACATTAAAAAAAAAAGGACAAACAAGCAATAAGATGTGTGAAAGTAGTTAATCCTGTCTAATTGCTTGACCAAATTACTCACGGTTGTTTCTGTTAGCAAAAATGATCGATGCACATTAGATTAACAGAGATTCTAAAGGTACAATTTGTCGGCGTACAACTTTCTTTTTTTTTTTTTGGCTTCTTTGAAGTTTGTTCAGTTTTGTATACTTCCGTGCTGGACTGGGAGTGAAAAAAAAACTTAGAATGTGCCAGCTACCTCCTCTTCCCAGGTATACATAAAAGTCTGTAAGAGGGATGCGAGGGTTTTGATGTATAATGGGCGAAAGGCTGACCACCTCTCACCTTTATACAAGTTGTTCCATCTGATAACCCTCATAATTTGTGTCAACCGTGGCATCTAATGGTTCTAGAACTACTGATGTTCTGCCTACCCCGTTAGGAATTATAGGCGTGAGCGTATGTATGTATGTTTGTTTACTAATTTAAAATCACACCATATCTAAATCTCTTGTTAACTCAGTTCTTGGGCTTGAATTATTGATTCATTTTGCAATTGCAAAGTTGCAATGCAATGTTTCATACTCTAGCTTAAAGTCTGTTCACTTCTGATTTCTGTATTAAGAATGTAATTTTTACTTTCTCTTGTGACTACTAAACAGAGTTTCATAATCTACCATCTACCTCTTAGTATTTTCGAATAAATTTAACTTAACCCAACTTGATTTGTTCCTTCCTTTAAATGGTACACAAACACAAACTCATATTAGCGTTTCTAAGGTTTCTATTAAACTCCGTGCCATTATCAAGTAATAATGCTTTAGAGCTTAAGCCACCAATGCTACCGCGACAGTAAACCTATTTCCCAATTAGTGTAACGTGTGGTGTAATATAAATTATCTTTGCAGTATTAATCAAACTATCTAGCTTAGAATTTTCGTCGTGTTCGTACTTAATACTAGATACGTGTAGCCTTAGAGCGTTACTATTTTTGAGTCAAGATGATCGCGTGGTGTTAGTCACAAATAAACCTTTACTGTTAACAAGGGTGCATCGAAACAGAAAGGAACACCGAAAGATTGGTTAGCAGTGTTTATCTGAAATGATTGTTTTATCACGCTGCATGCGAAAATTTGACCTCGCATCAGCTATAGAAATGACAGGATGTGAAAAAAGGAAAAAGCCACAACTAAAAGCTATCACCCACCCACGTGCCACAAGTGGCTGATACGCAATTTATTATCTTCAAGTCATAAATCTTTACAGTATTTTACAAACAAGAGCTACTAAAGTCAAGGGCTCTCTAATCTTACAATTTGAGTCTCGCCTCCTAGTTTCAGAGACATTAATTAAAGATGCTGCCAACACAAGAAGGCGCATCTCCAACATCAGACACGCAGCACATATCCAAAATATCCAGACCCTCGTCTATGTACATTTCTTCTCTTTTTACAACAAAGTCTACGCCATTCGGAGCTCTATTTAAGTTGGATGGTCCACAAAACAGTTCCAATAGATTAGTTTAATTATATACATGTTACTAATAGATGGTGTTACTGTATTCTACCGCGAAAATGTAGTAATTATTTATGTATCTAGTAATAATCGTCGCGAAACGTAAATTTCAGTCAACTAGGACAAAAGAACACACTTTCACGTTTGTAGTAGATAGGTACTTTTAAGTATAGACGTGAAAAGTTTGTTAGGATGCATGAATGCTAGTTATATTCTTTCACGCAATAAAAATTGATAAAACTTTGCAATCGATTTTTCTCTTTTTGCTCTTTAACGCTCGCTAAAGTGGTAATATATGGAAAATGACACTTGAAACTACTACTGTCTACTGTAAACAGACTGTAACAGTCTAATATAGTCTAATACATGCTTTCTGAGTAGGGAGTCGGACGCGTCATATTTATACAGGGCTTTAGGTATCTCTCTTTCAACCTCTTGGGTGGTTAATCAGTCCATGAAACTCAACAACTTCTCCAAGAAACATAGGTTAAAATACGAAAAAAAAAATTTTGATCTCCCATACAAAATGCGCTTGGGAAGTTGGTCAGTTTCATGGACTGATTAACCACCCGAGAGGTTGAAAGAGAGATACCTAAAGCCCTGTATAGAAGTATCTGGACAGTTGAAGTAGCGCCATCTGTAGTCTTTCTTATTACAAATTATTTTCATATTTTTTCTAAACAAAAGCATGACATTGTAATTTTTTTAAATTGTATTAGATCGAATTTCATCTAAATCTTCAGAGCCGTTTTCGAGGAACTAATTACTTAAGAATAAATAAATAAAACAACATTAGTTCGTTTAATAGCACATTCAACAGTATTTTTACACCAATTAAATTCTAAATTGTGTATTTACTTGATTTAAAAAAGCGTTTCGAGAAACTGAAAGACTATAAGAAGAAGAAAAAATAAATCAAGGGTCACCATAACGTATGCTTAATAAGCTTATATGTGATGTCAAAATTAGTTTTTTGGAATGTCACGTTTCTACAAGAAAGTTGTTCAGATTCATTGCGTTTCCCTAACTAATCTAAAATTCCAGGTATGTATTCCCTTCCCATTATGATCATATTTATACAAGGGTTGGGTGCAAATAATACACTATGTACTATCATTAATCCTACAAACAATGAGTAGATTTTGAAGATTACCCTATAAAAATGTGTTTCCTGGAGTCCTTTTACATGCAACTCAAGTCTTAATAAAAAGCGAGCTCTTTAATTTTTCTTAACCTCTTTTAAATTTCGTATAAATTCCTTTTCATTCACTACGATTTCTTGAATAACTAAATCTTATAGCCAAATAGAAACGTATACCACCACTTCTACCCATCTATATCTATCGAACTAGAGCTCTAATAGCCGCATGGTAACCTCTGATAGAGCAGAGACCCGCAGTGAGGTTTAACACCGAGTAAGTCAGCTTTTAGGATGCTAGTTATCAGACTTAGTCCTGTGTGATGTGAATACAGCAGAATTGGGTAGTGGTATCAAATAGATACAAAGCTACTGACTTCCAGTAAAGGCACATGATAAGATAGGTTAGGACTATCTCAAAAGATAAACTCGACTATCGGGATTTTGATTTCAATCAGCAATTGTTATTTATCGTACATTCCTTGTACTTAATTTATAATATTTTAAATGGGTTAACTCAGGTTACTAAAACACGGCATCGATCCTATACGAGGACCTTCATGAGGGAGAGAGACAGGTTATGCGCCAGCGTAGGTTAACGCAGGCAGGTTAACGCCGGCGCACACCTCATTCCTCGTATAGGATTGAATTGAAACTGTTGACCCAATGCCGGTTTTTAGTAACGTGGGTAAAGCCGTTTAATATATAAATAACTAGCTTTCCGCCGCGACTCCGCCCGCGTGGACTGCAGGTTATATCGTGCCCAACTGTAGGATAAAATATAGCCTATGTCCTTTCTCAGACTCTAATCTATCTCTGTATCAAATTTCATCAAAATCGGTTTAGTAGTTTAGGCGTGAAAGACGGACAGACAGACAGAGTTACTTTCGCATTTATAATATTAGTAAGGACTAGTAAGGAAGGATGTGTAACACTCACGAATCGTTTATTAGTAAACGAAGTTTTTTTGAAAGTGACTAGGTTTATCTCAAGAGAAAAATAAAAAGAGCTTTTTAATTACATACTTAAAGCCAAAAATGGACAAAACCATAGCAGTATATTTAAATTCACACAGCCAAGGCAGACCGAGCAAACTCATTACACCTACAAAGCTATGTTATTAAACCATTATTCCTGGCTTTTTCGTTTTTATACAGCCAAGAAAACATTTCTTAAAGGACATTTTTCGAACTTGTGCGACAGTACAAATATTATATTCTATACTTATTTTATAAAGAGGAAAATTTTGTAAGTGTGTTTGTAGGAAGTAATCTCTGGAACTACTGAAACGATTTTTAAAATTATTTCACCGATAGAAAGCTCTTTTATCAGCGGATGACATAAGTGACATAATTTTCTAGAATTCCCACGAGAATAAAGTCTCGGGCGGAAAGCTAGTTATTTATTTAAGGTAAAACATTATTTTAAACTATAATTATTAATTACACGCCAGGCAATCATATTTTTTTTACGGAGAAACAAAACAGAGGGTTATGAATTTTTAACGATATGTTATGTTTATGAAAATAAATTGATTCTATCACAGTGATGATCCGCTAAACTTTTTGAATATTATTGCTATGAATTTATTTAAACCACATTTAAACTAGAAACAAATCTATAAACATATTTCACTGCAAGGTATTTTTTGAACAGCTTCCCGTATAAAAGAAAATATTTCATCAATGACTATAAAACGAAAAAACCCACTTCTTAAGACCAGGAAGAGTATATAAGAAAAAATGTCTTTATTTCAGGCATTTAGTCCATACTCCTGTTAAATTGTGTTTTTGCTAGGAAAGTTATAGTTCTGATTTCTTTCATTCTATACGTATTTTGGGGTACTGAATCCGAATCTGAGGTTTGCGGAAAAAATTTCGTGGCGGAATATTGAAAAAATCGCAAAAAAAGAGAAAAATTTCTGCTAACATTTTGTAGCGAACAAAGAGTTTCAGCAAGTACTGCACGAATACCAAATGACATTTCATTATACTAAGTCAATTACGGAAGAAAAACATATGGGGTGTCATATATCAGCTAAAACAACGACCATTTTACCCGTAAAGGGAATGGGAAAAATTTCATTAATGTCGTAAATGGAAAATGAGAAATGTAAATGCATTGTAAATATTAATGTGAATGTATTCAAGCTCAGAATTTAAAAGTTAGATTCCTTTATTTTTGTCTACCACCGCACCGTGCCAGGTAAGTAAGTTTCTTGCAAGTTAATATTACTGAGTAAGAAAGGGTCAAATTTAATTCTAGACATTCTTTAATAGTTATATCGATCTGATTTTGTGCACAAAGATAGTTGAGAGCCCCGAGAGTGAAGCCACGAGCGGAAAGTTTCATTGTTTAAAGAACCAAAAACAAAAAAAAACTCTTTCTATAAAACAAAACAAAAAAGGACGAGCAAAGAGAAAATTGACAACGGCTGTAAGAGAAACGAACGAACCATTTAACAAAAATTATGATACGAAAGACAGAAATTTAATGTGATTCAGTTCCCCTCATTTTCAATTTTGGGGACGGACGGGGATAATTATTGATTTTCATATAAGGAAGCCGTCGTCGCCCGAGGCTCTTCGGGGGATTCGGGACGATTACTTCGGACACTGCTCATTAATTTTCCCAAGAATTTTACAATATCAAAGCACAATTGTTGTCTTTGAACTTGGTTTATTTGATGTCTCTGATTTGTCGTCGATTTTGAGTGACGACTCTCGGTATTCTTAAGATCAAAGGGGCAACAATCAATGTTTAGAATTTCCAATTTGTCGTTTAAGTTTTGAAAGTGAGAATGAATCTGTTTTTTGTTATGAAGAACAATCTATTTGATTTGATTGTGTGTATTGATATACATGTATTTTAATAATAAAGGTATACTACAGATCATGAAAACTCAGGAAAATTACCTGTTTTCTAACATAGTAATTACATAGAGACAGGAGTGGGTAGAAGTGACGATAAACTTTACATAATACGTTTTATAAATAAATAAATAAATAAATAAAATCTTTATTTTAGGTATAAACCCATATTGCATCATATTTAAATACAAATTAATATATAATTAAAATAATTTAAAATAAACAATAAAAAAATAATAATAATACAATGTTATTAAAAATAGAATAATAACAATTACAAAATATTACATGTCAGGAGAAAAAAATGTCAAAAATATAGAATTATTTTAAATAATCAATAAAAAGAAAATAATAATAATCAATATTTAAAATAAATTATATTTTATCACATTAAAATGCTCGTCGTAGATATAAAAATTGTCATAAACTGACCTGATAATTTTGTTCAGAGACGCACGCGCACGTTCTTCAAACGAGAATAGATTTATGAAGACTTTATCCGTGCCACCGATCTTCTTCAATAACTCCCAAACTATTGCACGTTCAATTGATTCAATTGAGTACATGAACAATAACTTTTTTTCTGAATTATGCTTAAATTAAATTTCAACAATGAATTTTAATTTAAGCATCATTTGACGTGACATGCCTGACGTGACATGACATGCCTGGGTCCTTTCCTTTCTTGAATAACTCCCAAACTATTATATATTTTCAGTTAAAAACAAAACTGAATAATTTACGAATATTTTCTGTAAAATTAGATTTGAAAGCAAGCTTGCGATGCAGCCAGGAAAGAACACACAAATTATTAATATTGAAAGTGTAAAGTTTACATAGGTAAACATACTGTTTTAAAGCTCTTGCACAGTTTTTTTTTTCATACATTTTACAATAAATCAACAAAAAATTACACGTCGTCGTGTCAATCGACTAATGCAGCACTAGTCATCAATAAAATATGGGAAATATCTTCGTACAGCGGTCGTTAACCTGTCAGGGCCAAGGGCGGGTCTGATTGATTACTGATACGACATTACCTATGTCTCACTACATCAATCACTACCGAACTACTTGTGCGGAATATGGGAAAATTATATACTATATTTAACTAGCGATTCCATTTCAAGCGAGTACTCAATCTAATGTCGAATATTTTCTTCCATGCTGGACTAGGAGTGAAAGAAAAACGTAGAGTGTGCCAGCTGTCCACCCTTTCCAGGCATGTTGTAGAAGCCAGTAAGTGCAAGGGTTTTGCTGTATTGTTGGCAAAAGGCTGACACCATATCATTGTCATACTCATGTTCCATCTATTAACCCTCGGAATCAATTCAAAATTATCTGCCATTGATAATGTTTAAATTATGACGAATTTGATCTTCTAAATAAAATGACGACAGTGACTGTGATAGATATTACCAAAGATATACTACGGCATAACTAAATAAGGGCGCCATCTGTAGTAGATTTACTGTTCTACGTATAAGTAGAATGTCCGAGATATCAGTATCATACTTTAAAATACCTACTCACTATTCAGTTTTTTATATAATATTTCGCTGTTGCTTAATTGTTTTTAAAAACGCTTAAAAATATACACAGATAGTTTCATAGGAATACTGTTTTGAGATAGAAAACAACGAGAATTCCTCTGCGTCCCTGAATATCTTCAACATTCCTTCATGATGGCTAGTTTCTATAAACGACGATATTCAGATTAATCCAACTTCTCTTGCTTTGGAACTATTGAGCATAGCTAAAGCAATGCACAATTAGCCGTATATGGAAGAGACAGTAATACATTTTTTTTTAATAAATAGGTTAGGTGCGATCTGGTGGACTATGGCTAAAGCCCATTTCATTGTTATTTTTTGTTAAAAATATCTCCATACAACTTGAGCGATCAATGACAAAACCAATTTCTTTTTTAACCGACTTCCAAAAAGGAGGAGGTTCTTTGTTCAACTGTAGAATTTTTTATGTATTTTTTTATGGATGTTCACCGATTTCTCCGTCATGGACCGATTTTCAAATTTATTTTTTTGTTCAAAAGGGGTGGTCCCATTGTAATCAGGTTAGGATCTGATGATGGAATCCCAGGGAAATCGAGGGAAACCCTCAAATTAAATAGGCACTTACATTGTTTCTCACCTACTTTCAATTACATACACAAAAATAGAAAAACAATTAACTTTTTACAAAAAAAACCGACTTCAAAATACGAAAATTAAAACGTTGCATTTATGCAACGTTTTTATTTTTCGCTTTTTGAAGTCCGTTTTCTTTTTTGTTTTTAAAGTTAATTATTAATAATTTCAAAAAGGTTTCTTGGAGAAAGTAGTTCAGTTCCATTACGAGAGTCACTCCCTAAAGTTTTGTTAACTAATTTAAAGTCACCCTAACAATCTGTGCTTGTACCTGATTTTTAACCCCAGACAAAAAAAGGGTGTTATAAGTTTGAAGTGTGTTTCTTATTCGATGTATGTGTCTGTGTGTCTATCTGACATCGTAGCTCCTAAACGAATGAACCGATTTCGATGCAGTTTTATTTATTTAGAAGCTGACGTAATCAAGATGGTTCTTAGCTATATTTTATCAAAATTAGTTAAGCCATATAAGAGTCATACGCGATCAATATCGGGAGCGATATAAAAATGTTAATTTTAGAGTTATCACTTATTTCTAAGTTCTGTTACTTATTTGAAGCAAAGTACTCGTCCGGATTTCACACAAGATTTTTCTTTAGGTTTTAACGGGTCACATTACAGCACAAGAAATTAAAGTATACTAGATATTTAAAAAAAAAACAAATTTCATTTTTTTATGAGTGTTCTTTTATTAAAGGAATTATTTTATACTTAAACTGATTTTGTGTTTTGACATACAATTATACAAGGTGTAAAAGACAGCTTAGCAAATACTTAAACTGGTTTTCGTATTTTACGCTGTTATAAATTTTTTTATTGGAAAATGAGAGTGTTTGATTAAATTATTTCATTTTAATGCAGAAAATATATTAAAAAATTGTCATTTTTTTTAAGTGTGACTACTGTACCATAAACATGATGCCGTTATCCAGTATTCTCTTTCCTCGCCATTAGGTCGATTTTCCCGAGTAATCGCGTCGAGTACGTGATCTCTACTTTTTGAATCCCGTCATCCAAGTGATGTTTTTGAACTTTGTCTAGACGTTACGAGTCAGTTCCTTACGAAATATCATCTCAAAATGCAGACTAAATTAACATTATAGCTGTTTTTCAGTTTTCAATGCTGTTCTTACAAACCTTGCCCTGGCAATTACAAAAACAACAACAAACAAAGATTGGCTAAATAAGTATATCACAGTTAAACGACGCCCGGTTTGGTCGAGTGGTAGTGCTCGACGGGTCTTGGGTTCGAATCCCAGTCCGGGCAAATATATGTGTAAAAAGCATATGTTTGTTCTCGGGTTATGGTTGTTTGTGTCTGTTTTTATGTATGTTCCGAGGGACCCACAACACAAGGGAAAGCTTTAGTGTGGGTCTTTGAGTATGAAGACTGCACCTTTGCGAATAGGCGTAGAGTCAGTAGGGTCAATAGAACGAATGCGTATGTATGTATTTAAATCCTTTAATGTTTGTTTGTATGTATTTCATGTAATCTTGACTTGTTTTAAGTGGCATCCTGAATGTCCTATAAAATAAAGATTTTTTCTTTTCTATTCTATTCTGTATGTTATAATCTTCTATTACCAAAGCGCTTATTAAAAAGAGTCCCGAAACAATATTTGAAACAAACTAAGATTTAAAGTAGAATGTACTTGTACGAATTCTACATCTTTACAAAGTTGCCTTAAGTTGGTAATATAATAAGTAATAAAACTCTGGATGAACACGCGTCTGTTAAAACTTGTTCGTGACTATAAAATAGAGATGATTGAGATCTAATGAGCTAGTTAATTTGTTCTATGCACCTTTGCCTCTCTTATGTTCTGCAATATCTTCGCTTTTCTTGTGTTTAATATCTTTCTCAATATGCACGGAAATAAACATTTAATTAATTTAACTATTAGTAAAGTTGACTTAATTGTTTATTATATTTATTTGAATGTTGTTTGAATGGATTATCATCGGATTCAAATGGACAATTTGATTAATCATTTAATATCCTTAAAAACATAAAACATAGTTCAAGTTAATCACATTTATTAATTTTTATTAATCATTATGATGAGATCAAAACTGTATAAAATTATACATAAAAAAACAAAGATTATTATTGTTATACAGCGGGTTTGTTTTCTTCCTGATAATATCGCTGAAATGAAAGGTTAAAAAATCAACAAATAAAATTTATATCGTCATCCAAATTTTCTCTTGATGTTTGCAACTTCGCCATTGTATATTTTATTGCTGATCAAAATACTTACGTCATTAGCAAAATAACGATTATGGACGCCGTTTTACAAATAATGGAATGTAAAATTAAATTCCAAGAGATGACATAATTTCAGTTTTTTATGAAGACAAGATACTACTGAATAACGACTTAAATTGTTTGAAAAGGCAGTACAAAGTTATGTTATTGAAAAGTAGAATCCTTTACTTTTTGAAGTCTCCACGAGGCAAACATAAGCGTAGATTATCGCTTCGTCCAAACTCTGAAAAATATTAATTCGTCTAGGTAGTCGAGTAGCATTATGATTATTCTCCATTTTTTTTAAAAACAATAATAACTTAAATTTATACCGAATATTAAAGAAAACATTTTATCTTTATTCTATCGTTTTGAATCACCGCTGAAATGTGATGTGTTCTTATATCTCTCGCTCATGCGTAATTGATCCCAACACTCCAGTAAAATTAACTGGAAGTGCATTATAACTTACACCTGGGCGCTGAAGCTCACCTAGAGACATGTCTAAAAACTTGCAAATCTTCTCAACGCTTTTAAACATTGCCGAGATTAATAGAAAATACATTTATTTTGGAATCACATTCATACGTTTACTTCAATGTTGCAGACTCAATTAGTTTTGAATCAACATATTGAGAACTTGATGACTTTTGCATTCGATTATTGAGAAGCAAATTACTTATACATTTCATGTCGCAAATGACAATGATTTTTAACTGATTTCTAAAAAAGGAGGTTCTCAATTCGATTGTATGTTTTTTTGTCTATTTGTTACACGATAACTCCGTCAAGTGTCGGCCGATCTTCAAAATTCCTTTTTGTTAGAAAGTGTATACTGCTCAGATGGTCCCATATACATTTTATCGAAATAGTATTGTATTGTATAGTAAAATCCTTTATTGCGTATCAAACAAATTAAATACATTTAAAACAAAAGAGATCAATATATAAATTTAAGGTACAAAGGCGGACTTATCCCACAAGGGGATCTCTTCCAGTCAACCTACGAAAGAGTGAGAGGATTTATGATACGTAGGCGTACAACAGGAAATTCAGTGCTTTTCAATAAAAACAAAAAAATACCAACAACGATTTAGATGTTAATAATCAGGAATGTTTGGATTTATGAGGTGACTTTAAATGTATGAGGTTATTCATACATTTAACTATAATAATAAAAAATATAATAAAAAATGTGACTTTAACCTACAAAAAATCCTTCGTTTTCCCATACCAAGGCTAATCAGCTGTTCGCACAAGTTGTATAAAGAGGCGAAACTTTTTTCTGATATGTCAACCTCGTTAAATATATTTGCTACTATTTTGTAGCAGCCATGATTTTTATGAAGCAGCATTTTTGTCGCCGAGTTAATAGAATAGTGCAAGCTTATTGTATTAGTATCTTACTGCAGACACCCGCAGAATTTATGTGTCCTCCAAAAATATGTCTTTCAAAAATAATCATCAAAAGTCATTTTTCGTAGAAGTACCCATAAATATGAACAAAAAGTATAGCTTTAGAATCGGAAACCTCTTGCCACTTGAATAAATGCAGCCAATATACAAAAATCGACGACCACAACTTATTCAGATATCGTCTGAAAACTAATTTTCCTAGCACAAAATAACCATTTCACTGTACGCGTCTGACAGTTGAGAGGCAAAACACTCAGATCACGGAGCCAGCAATTTCTAGCAAAAATAGACAAGGCAGCTTCCCTATTTCCATTAGCTAGCAGACTCAATGGTAAGCAAGCTGTGGAAGCATAATGAAGGCATTGTGAGCCCGTCGGTCGCTAGGACCATTGGTGACGTCATTATTTTGCAGCCAGGGCTGCCAGATTAGATAGTTCGGTGCTATTTAGGAAGAATTTAGGCTGAATACTAAGTCCCGTATCACAGGACACACAAATCTTGATCTATACTTAAGTATTAATTGTCTCTTTCTCTCACTTTCAAAATGACAGAGACGACTGCTACTCAAGTACAAATACAAGTTTTTGTTACAAGCCAGAGCATTAGAGAAGAGTGTTGTAATTGTAATAGATCTATTGATGATTATGCTCGAGGCACCATCTTATGGAACCACCAACTGGACCTTACTAAGAAAACACTTACTTGCTTCTATCTATTGCTTATATTATGTTACATGCTGTTGAAATAAAGATATTTATTACATAATAAATCATCTTAAATCTACGCTATCACATATGCTGATCAGGAATATACCGCACCGAAAATGCACGGTAAAAAAAATACTGTATGCGGCTGGCGATTAATCGAGATTTTGTCGAATATATCTATTAATTAATGTGGCATCAGCTTTGAATAACAGTACCTCATCATACTGTTACCAATTTTTTGTGTATTGTACTATTTAATATTTCCTTTTCGATTTTACCAAACAGCACACATGGCAATAGGTGAGATCATATCAAACGGAATACTAAGTTATCACAAAACAGCTGAATATAAATTAAATATGACCTTTTAATTTAAGTAATTTTCTTCTGTAGTAACGAGGACAAACACTGGGAAGACATTGAATTTGTCGCCTAAAATCGAAGTAGAAATCCTTTCCTCGAGCCCTATGTCCCTGAAGAGGGACAAAAGGATTTCATCATCATAATAATCGATGAGGAAAAAGCTCACAGTTCAGTCAACACTTAACTAGCGGAATTGATAGAAAACCTTAGTCTAAAAAATCTTTATATATATACCATAAATGATTTCAAGCTAATCTTATCTAATAGTGGAAACTACTGCAAAGTAACTTTAGACGTTTGACAACTTAGCTATAGGAGTAGTCCGGCAACACTGTTTGCAACCTCTCGCCGACTCAGCTGCCCCTGCAGTGATATATCGCCACCGAAACTCGATTTATTGGTATTTTGTGCCCGATTGTGACAAATGTCTTATTATCCGATTAGCTTGTGGTTAGGGAGATATAAAGAAACTACCTATACAGGGCTTTAAGTAAATCTCTTTCAACCTCTCGGGTGGTTAATCAGTCCATAAAACTGAACAACTTTCCCCCAATTATAGGTCAAAACACGAAAACAACATTTTGAGTTCCCATAAAAACTTCATCAGCATAAAGCGCATTTAGCGCATCAGCATATGGGATATCAAATTTTTTTTTCGTATTTTGACCTATTATTGGGGGAAAGTTGTTCAGTTTCATGGACTGATTTAGCACCCGAGAGGTTGAAAGAGAGTTTCCTAAAGCCCTTTAGATTCGAATCCTTCGCATTTGATAATTGGATTCAAAAAACACAATATAAAAAGGCATAAACGATTTTAATATAAATCGGAACTAAAATCATCTACAAATGTAATGTTGTAATGTCACGCGACACGTCCCAAACTATTAAAAGATAATAATTTTCCACGTTAAAAACGTATGAGTCACCGACCGACTTCAATCCCAACAACAGTTGGCACAAAGTAGATATCTAGTTTTTTTTGTGGACTACAATGCCTTTTAGCAGATAAACACAAACGAAAATGTTATTCATTTATTTAGATGATGTTCTGGTTTGTAGTATTTTTTGTTGTTGTTGGTTTTTTTAAAAGCGCTTAATCATTTTCGATAAAACTTATATAGGACCACTTCAGGTGTATACTCTTCGAACAAAAAAAGAATTTTGGAAATCGTCCAACAGTTAGCGGGGTTATCGCGTGACAAACATACAAAAAAAAACAAAAAAAAAACATACAGATGAATTGAGAACCTCCTCCTTTTTTGAAGTCGGTTGAAAATAGAATACGTTTTCAAAATTATTTACTCAAATAACTCAAGAAGCCTATTACGTGCTTACATTATTTTACCCTCTTTAAAAAGCAGTAAGTAGTAAAAAAAACTATTGTCCATAATAATAAAAGTAATAATTTGAAACATAAATCAACATTTCAATCCTAGAATTAACCAACTATTGCAATAAAGGCCTGCATAAGTGGGGTATCAATAATATGAAACATTGGTACAATCTCGAATGTTCGGCGAAGTGGCTGTCAGTAGGGGCGATAAATCACTTCTTCCACGATTTATTGGCAGAGCAGCAGATTCAATTATCGTGTTGAATTTAATAGACATTTAGAATTATTAACTCCTCTACCGAAGATTCAACGTGGCATTTTTTGTGTTAAGATTCTGATGAGCATTGATGGATATTTCCTTACTCATATTATAAACCCGAAAGTTTTATATATCGTTGTTTGTTACTCTTTCACGCAAAAACTGATTAATGGACTTCAATTAAACTTTAGAACAATATAGCTTATATATCAGAATAACACATAGGCTCCTTGGATATGTTTAAATAAATAATGATGTCTCAAAAATGCGAATGATTCTGCAATAATCAATTGTTATTAACAAATCTACAGGATGATTCAATGGGATGTTACATTTCCATCAAATACTTGATGATGTTAAACAATAACATGTCTGTTCCAAGCACATGCTATTTGCTTAGATAATTGCTGACTCAATCTATGACATAAACAGAAATCATGCCGCGAAGGGTAACAATATAAGCATTATTATTAGTAAGACATCTATCTGTATTGATAATGGAGTATGTGGAGCATAGTGAATCCAAGGTATCGTTAGGAAGAAGACTAGAAGAGTAAAGAGATATATGAGCAGACTAGAGGATTAACTAAAGAAGTTCTACTATGGGTCATACTTTTTCCTTTCGACCTACCATGCTTCCTTGTAATCTTTGCCCAAACTGTAATCTGCCAAAATCAAAGTCAGCATAGCCTTATTTTACAAAGAAAATTAGGATGTTGCTTAAAATAATTTGAAGGATTTACATACAAACATTAAATCTTTTAACACTACGCCTATTCGCAAAGATGAAGTCTTCATCATGATACTCCGACGGGTGCACTTTTTTAAAATTTCACAACAAATTTCCTTATTTTCTAATTTTAACTAAATCTGAAATAACTTTAGAGCTGATCAGTTTATACCCTGAGGCTTGTCTGAATGATAAAAAATAACGTCACTCAACTTTTTAACTTCTTATATTGTCCGTACAATTGGGCTGTGGAATCCACTTCCTGTCTCCATTCAACGTGACTCTTCTATCGATTCCTTTAAAGCCCAATTGTAATCCTACTATCTTTTCCTAGCTCATCGGGCCAGGTTTCTGACTGCTGTTGTCTCAAATTCTGTTGCCGACCCCTTCTGCTATTGTGTTTTTATAATCCCTCCCTAATTGCTATTTTTTTACCCACGAATCTATTAATTAGTTTTATTATTAGATGTTTGTTTTGTATTTATACATATTTACATATAAAGTATATTTTCTAAATGCACCACCTGCTCATAAATCTAAGATGTGACATTTCTCCTCTACGAGTAAGGTAGTCTGAAAGAAATTTATTTCAATCTTATTGATTGAATAGGTTGTACACTATGGCCGCCTTGTTGTACACTATGTTTATGTACAATGTATTGTGTTGTGTATCCTTGTGTGCAGATGAAGTATATGGTAACAATAGGTACAAACCTACCATCTCGCAATGATGTCCTTTACCTATCTATACTAGAGAGCAAGAATCCGGGTCACTTAAAGAATCCTAAAAATCTCGGAAACTAAAAATGCTAGCATAATTAAATAAATTGTGTTTAATAGACCATTTAATACCCCTTAAATAAAGGTATTAAAACTTTATACTTATTTTAAAATTATGTCAAAAAAATCAAATTTGAAAAAGGGAGACTGTCGAAGATAGAACTTTCAAAGTATGCAGACCGCAAAATGTTTTGTTATTTGTGTACCTGACCTTCTGGAATGTGTTCGGGCACCTTCCAGGATGATACTTTGGAAAATCCCAAAAACCTCCCAGGTGGGAATAGCCGAGATATCTTGGAAAAAGTGGAATTTCCAGGAGCGGGCCTGAAATCGTTACAAATAACTTTTTTTTTTCTCCATTTTAACGCATTTTTTACGGACAAGATACTAAGACACTTAGGGTACTTTTTATTATTCTGAATATGTTGAAATTCAAGATTAAAAATTCTAGGGTGCCTGGAATTTTGCTGGAACGAGCCTCTTTTGGAACGAAATCTTCAAAAACTTTGATAAGGGGATTTTTTTTGTATATAGTTTTGCGTTTTACCGTGTATTCAGCCCTTGCATATAACAGTATGGAATTTCTAGAAATCGTTGAAAGTCGTCATGATCATTAACTTTTCGTACCTATTTATAGTTTTTTTTTTTACCTTATAAATCGTCTGAAATGAGTTATGGAAACTGGCCGTAGTAAGCACGATATAGCCCGGACTGTCAGTGTGTCGCTGTCAACAATACAAAGAGTTCTCCGACGTTATGAGGAAACTGGCTTTATCCTATGCAGACCAGGAACAGGCAGAAACAGGTGTACCACAGCACGAGAAGATCAATATTTGGTGATCACCGTGCTTCATAATCGCTTTCTCACATGACTGAACTTACAAATCAGTTTCGACGCCTCGGAGGAAGTAACCCAAGCGCATGGACGGTAAGACGATGACTTGCTGAGGCTAACTTGAAACCACTAAGACCTGCAAACGGCCCTAAATTGGAGCATGGGCATCTTATTTCAAGACCAAGGTATGCCCAAAACCATTTGAATTGGAATATTGAAGATTGGTCAAAACTAGTCAAAAGTTATGTTATCTGACGAATCCAAATTTATGCTCTACAAGCGCAATGGAAGACACAGAGTATACAGAAGACCAGGGGAAAGGTTCAAGCAAGCATGCATCGAAGTAAAAGTAGCTTGCGGCGGTGGGTCTGTACTTGTGTGGGCCGGAATTTCTTCTGAGAGTCGCACAGAACTGGTGTTCATAGAAAACGGCTCTTTAACTAGCGAAAGATATATGGAAGAAATCCTAAATGAAAACGATGGTCCATTTATGGACAATTTGGGTGAGGATGCCATTTTTATGAATGACAATGCCCGACCTCACACAGGTCAGATTGTGAATAACTATCTTCAAGAGTTGAACATTACTCGTATGGAGCGGCTAGCACGCAGCCCGGATATCAACCTTATCGAGCATGCTTGGGACGAGCTAGGGAGCTGCGTAAAACAACGAAACCTTCCCCCAACTACGCTTCGTGAGCTCAAAATTGCTCTCACAGAGGAATGGGAGTATATTCCCCAAAATCGTATCAGGAACTTGGTGTAAAGTATGCCAAACCGCGTAAACGCAGTAATGGAAGCACGAGGAGGCAATACCTAACTCTGCCCGACTAATATACGTCCCCACCGAGGGGCTTCGAAACACGAAGGGCAATACAAAATATTTAAATTCAAGAAATTCGTAATGTTATTCAAAAATGTCATCTTTTCTGTTTTTGTTTTATAGCGAGATCAGCAGTTTTTTTTCTTATGTAATTTTTTGTAAATATTATTAAGTAAATCATTAATGTTATTACTTTCACATAAGGGGTATTAAATGGTCTATTAAATACAATTTATTTAATTAGGCTAGCATTTCTAGTTTCCGAGATTTTTATGATTCCTTAAGTGATCCGGATTCTTTGTATAGTAAGAATCTCATTTCCACCTCATGTTGTTCAAATAAAACAAATCATTGGTAGTTGATAAATATTTGAAGGTAATTTATTTAGCCTTATTTTATTATAAGGAAAACCTGTAGATAGGGTCTCATGGTTTTTAATTTCATAGTTGGAATAGAACCATCACAAAATATTGGACATGGCATACTAGATTTCATGGTTTCTAATATCAATGCCGGTAAATGTGAGCTGTTTTCAATGATTTTTATTGGTTTTATTTTTATGTTTAGTTAATTGCTATGAAATAATTGTATAACCACAGAGACCACTATAAAAACACACTTACATCACGAAAGTCGTCTTTGACGAAAAAACTAATTACTTCATGATATTATCTACAAATTATTAACTTATTTAAGTTTCTCATACCATCGAGAAACGGTCTTCCCGTCTGATGAATCCGATATTCACGATCAAATAATTTTTAGAGTAACGCCAAAACTAGTTATGTATTGAATTCTGTTGCTTATGCTCAAGAAGACGAGACGCAGGATATCATTTACTTTAACTGGTGACATCAGAATAAAAGCTCTTTCACTCTTGAAATACTCCACTGTCAACATACGTCGATTCCTGGGATCCATGTCAACAAAAAATTTGCTTCTGTTTATCAAAACAAAATTATAATAGAGTCTATTGGGATTATAGATTTTTCTATTCAACTGCGTGTTAGTCTAACAGATTCTGTTTTTTAAATATTCGTTTAATTTATCGCCGTCTTCTCCTGAATGCAAGGAACTAATTTGGAGGCAGATTTTAAAACCCTGCTGTAAACCTCTTGTAGTTTACTTAAACTTTCTGATAAAGCATCGACTTCCGATACAAATTTATCCGTCGAATCCGGCACCTGGTTAAGTTTACTAGCCATATAAACGTAATCAAAGCTGTCCTGTTCGATAGCGGCCTCGTAAATAACTCCCATTAAAGCTTTCTGGAAATCATCTGAATACACTTTCCTTTTATAGTCGGGTGGTACAAAATACCTTCTACTTTTAAATATTTCGTATATGTGTAAATGATTACCACTGTGGCGGAACATTATGAGACCTTGCTTCTTTGCCACCTAAAAAAATAGGGTTTACCTTTTTACTTCTTAGACTACCTTCAAAAATACAATTCTACTATCCCTCTAACCTCTCTGACCTACTATCCCCTACTATCCTTAATGACCCTCTGACTCCACTACTACTACATCTACACTAATATTATAAAGAGGAAAGATTTGTATTTTTGTATGTAACAAATAACTACTGGACGGATTTCAAAAATTATTTCACGCTACATTATCCCTGAGCAACATAGGCTAAGCATATAGGGTGTAAAGGACAGCTTAGCAAATAGTTAAATAGTGGAATCTACCCATAACTATTATCAGCTGTAAGTAATTATTTTTTCCCAGAAACATCACGTTAAGGACTTTTCGTTATTTATCTATTTTGACGCTACGCAACGTATCGTGAAACCACGCCTCGCGCGCGATCCACCCGCGCCGCACTGCTACAGGTATAGGAGTGCGATGTACATTGCTGGTTTTCGTGTTACAATACAATACAATACAATACTCTTTATTGCACACAAAAAAACATAAAACATAACATTAAACAAAAACAAATTTTCATAATGTAGTGTACAATCCGGCGGCCTTATTGCTATAGAGCAACTGTTTTACGTTGTTATGATTGTTTTTTATTGCAAAATGGAGTGTATTCGATTAAATAACAAAAAATGTAAGCAGAAAATATTAAAAAACATGAAACAAATTTGAAAATTTTCCGGAGAAAAATTTCACTGGAAAATTATTCAGAATGATTGTCTGAGTCCAGGGTTTCAGTTTTTGCTAAGCTGTCTTTTACAACCTGTATAATTTTCCCGAATTCCCACGGGGTCGAAGTCCCGAGCGGAATGCTAGTATGTTATAAATGAGTTTGTGAGGATGGATGGGTGTTTCTCTTCACGCAAAATTACTGCACGGATTTTGACCAAACTTTGCACTGATATAGCTTAAAACGTCACAATAACAAAAAGGCTATTTGCACTATTTTCTGGTCAGAGGGTCATGCTAGGAGTCCCAGGGGAACGAAGTCCCGCGTGGAAGCTAAGTACCTAATGTTCATTGTTCAACTTACAAATTCCGAAACACTTCAATGCCACAATTGACAAAATGTTAGAGGATCTTTTACTAGTTATACTGCCCACAGTGCTGAAGTAAGATGACTCTGACCTCGAACCGAGTCAGTAGATTATAGCCGGTTTACAACAATGAGAACAGAAACATTATGATTTTCTTTAAGGTCTAAATGTAGCGTTCATCTTGAGGTATTGAAACCACTTCATCTAAATTCTTGAATAAGTAAATAACTTGTTTATGAAAATCATTGCTGATTTTAATTAGGACATCAAACACGACTTTCCTTTTGAAAATAAACGGATAACTTTGCTATTGTTTTGTGTGGAATGCAACCCTGCCTGGCAGACGCAGGTGAATTGGTAGAATGACATGTGAGTGACATATGTAACTTTTTCTTCTTTTTCAGATTTTCCATGTTTTGCATAGACATAGAAATAAGTTTGGCAATATTTTTGGTGTTACACAGAAAAAAGAAAAACATTACTTAAAACTTTATAACCTCGAAAAAACCCCAAAAGTCGAAATGGTCTAAGAGCCCGCGAGGGCCAGGCCTTAGTTAAATAATAAAATGTAAAAGTTTCTCTGTGTATGCCCACTATACAGGTAAGAACGATCCCAGGCTATGAAACTTGGGTCGCGGTGGCTTTGGCAGGTAACAGGTAGTAAAGGTGTGTAAAATTGTGTCTCAAAGTTAGTATAGTATAAAGCTTAGTTTTCATATATTTTATTAGTGATAATCTTAGAAATCACCTCGTCCACAGCCAGATACTTAGTACAGTTGCAACCCCCTGCCAGGCACCCTTGAAGTAGGGTTAATTTTATTTATACTTAAGTTATAGTATAAAAGCTGAATTTTATATATGTTACTTGGAGAACTATAAAATGATGTTTCCTCAGTAGCCAGGCAGTTTAGATAGTTCCTTCATATTGCCAGACACATTAAAGATCTATTGTTGGTGCGACCGCGAGGGATATATGCGTAAGCGGGTGCGAGTGAGATAGTGCGTTCGGCCCACGGCGATCTTTTATTGAGCATCAGCTGTCTTTTATTCTGTATTCTGTGGTAAACAATTTTAGATTTATCAAGAAAATTTAATATATTAACTTATCAGAGACTAAAAATTAAGTTTTCAAAAAATTATTTAGTAAAATTTTACGCAAATAAATCTTTAAATCAACAATTCAAAAATGTAATAAATTAAGTTTTAGAGTTTTGTAAGCTTCATTAAATATTCAATTCAATCAAAATTTCAATATTTTACAAAAAAAATTTTTACTATAAGGAGGGAATAATTATTGTGATAGTAAAACATTCAATGAAAAGTAATTTAATTATAATTATAGCCATTGTATACAAAGTAAAAAAAAATATTTTAAACATTTTATTAAACTCAAAAAAATATTCAATTATTTTCATCGTTCTCGTCGATATCTTCATCATCCTCATCACTGCTACTTCTGTCTGTGGAGTGGCCATCATCAATATCTCCTTCTTCGTCATTTTCTGTAATAATTAAACCAAGTTAACACAATTACGAATAGTTTAAAATGTATCTATAATAATTGATTATCATAATTACATACCTGACAAAGTTGTTAAAGAATCACTGACATAATTTGGTAATTGATCCCCTTCAAACCATTTAAAATGGTATTGGTCATTTTCCAGTACCCAACCATTATTTTCTGGTCCATAGGAAGTTGGATTTTTTAGGTGAGCATTGTTCCAAATCGTACAAATATCCCTCACGGTCGCACCAACAATAGATCTTTAATGTGTCTGGCAATATGAAGGAACTATCTAAACTGCCTGGCTACTGAGGAAACATCATTTTATAGTTCTCCAAGTAACATATATAAAATTCAGCTTTTATACTATAACTTAAGTATAAATAAAATTAACCCTACTTCAAGGGTGCCTGGCAGGGGGTTGCAACTGTACTAAGTGTCTGGCTGTGGACGAGGTGATTTCTAAGATTATCACTAATAAAATATATGAAAACTAAGCTTTATACTATACTAACTTTGAGACACAATTTTACACACCTTTACTACCTGTTACCTGCCAAAGCCACCGCGACCCAAGTTTCATAGCCTGGGATCGTTCTTACCTGTATAGTAGGCATACACAGAGAAACTTTTACATTTTATTATTTAACTAAGGCCTGGCCCTCGCGGGCTCTTGCTCTAAAAGAGCTGCGCTAGGAATATACAGGGTGTAAGGGACAGCTTAGCAAAAACTTAAACCCTGAATTCAGACCATCATCCTTAATGATTTTCCAGTGGAATTTTTCACAGAAAAATTTAAGATTTTTTTTCACTCTTTATTAAATATTTTCTGCTTTAAAATTAAATTAATTATTCAAATTCAATTAATTTTGTATTTGAATAATTAATTTAATTTTAAAGCAAAATTATTTAAGACCGCGTGTAGCGCCAAAGTAGGTACATAACATTTCCGGGAAAAAATAATTACTTGTAGCTGATCATGAGTATTTCACCATTTAAGTAATTGCTAAGCTGTCCCTTAGACCCTGTAGAGTAGCTTCTATGAATAATAAAGGGTCTTTTCTTCTGCTACATCTAACAATGAACTTCGAAAATGGTTAATTTAAGGACCTCTGAAACTGTAAGATAAAGAATATAGTGTTTTGAGGAACTTATTAAGTACGTTACCTGTTTGGCATCAGTAATTATTACTAAACAGGTTTCCGCCTGAGACCTCGTTCCCATGGGAATTAGGGAATATGCCTTATGCATCGTTTAGCGGTAAAACCATTTTCGCATAATTGCCTTTCTAATAAAACCGGTTTGGGGCACATCGGTTGGATGGTTTCAAAGTCTATAACTCAATACTCAATACTTTATTTGCCTTTTTCGCATTATATAGTAGGTAAGGTCTTAAAACATAAAAAGTTTTTAATGCGAAACCCTGCAAGGTCACAGCAAACTTAAGAACTGTGCATGCATTTACAATTTTTCTTGGGTAGGTACCTACTATTACTAATATTTAGTTTCTATATACATACTTTTATTTATTTATATCCTACAATATCTATTTACTATACTATTTAACGGGCATAAGAAGAAACTTTTTTGTGTTTTATAAATAAATGTAAATTATTTGCTAAAAGATATTCTACCACTCTCACCGGCATTTCTGCTAAACGTTTTAACGCCATCTATCCTTTCATAACTTAACTACGGCAAAATCTGAGACACCCGCGGGAACCTCTGCTTTCAGTGCACTTTTAGTGCCTTTCTCTACTTAGGCAATAGAGTGTCTTAATGGTAACGTATAAAACTGCTAGATGGCGCCACGAGAAACGAAATTGTATCTGGGTGGTCTACCTCTGAATTTTTTTTAGTAATTTCACAATTACATGCTTACACTGTAAATGTAAATACACTTACTATAGTCACAGCCGTAGACTTAATGCTGAAACTGGAGTGTTATTTTAATACTTGGCTGCTCTTTTTAGGGTTCCGTTGTAAACTACGAACAATTGTAGTTTGGCGATGTCCGTCTGTCCGTCCGTCTGCGGTTTTTTTCAGAGACTCTTGATATCGATTACGCCGACAAAACGGTAAAACAAATTTTTGAAAGTTGATTTTTTTCGGGTGCCTCCCTACATGTAAAAGGGGATGTTTTTTTATTCACCAATGGCATGGTGTGGGGATCACGACATAGCTTATTTATAGAAAGATAACAGGAAACGTTTTTCAATCAAAGATTAAAGTGTCAATTTTTGCGAAACGCAAGTGTTCCTCCCCCCATTAGATCAGCATTGCTTCTTAATAATCCGGAAAAAAATCAGATTAGTGTATTTTAAAGGTTACGCGTTTAGCACTAAATTCGATAATTGGAATATGATATTTGTAATTTCAACCTACTTGGAATTTTACTTATTAAGGTTTTGCTGGCAAAGTCATACCTATTATTGTACACGTTTCAAATACTTAGATAACTTTCAAAGAAACGACCAACCGATAATATCATTTTTACGTAATTAGAACCCTACCGTCCACGTGTAGCCAAACAACCTTCATGAAAAAAAGTGATTTTATACATTAAACAACTGCGGCACTTACCTTACGGATGAAGAAAGAGCTGCGAGGAAAAAAAAAACGACGATGATGAAGTCGAATCGGCGATTTTGGCGTATTTTGACGCCCAAGATAAATAATTTTTTTTCGAGACGGTGTAAAATAAGTATATGAATAACAGATCCCAAAAAAATATTAAAGTAAGTAGGAGAACATTTTGAAAAGGAAAAATACTTTGTTGTACCATTTCATCCTTCTTCCCTATCATTCCGCGTATGATAATTCTACTGGGCAAATTGTTTTAACGCAGGAGATTATAATTTCACTAGTGAAATGGTAATATGTATAACGGTTTTTACAATTTTCCGGTCTGGGTACAAATTGTTTATATTTCACATACGGAGATGACAATTTGATTTTAGTTCCGTAAGTAGTTTTCTGATAGCAAATATATGTTTTGTTCATTTAGTAGTCTATTCACGTTCAATCTTTATCACAAGTGATACAGATTGTATTTAGTGACTCCCACGGCGCCGTCTCGGAGAAAATTGTCCTGTCATCATCGATTACGACACACCTTGTTAATATACACAGTGTAATAAATTCAGGGAATAAGGGAATAAAAGAGCGGTGATATCAGCTCAGTTGGTTAAATGGGCCTTTTTATAATTCGAACGGCACGGCACGGCAAGGCAGAACTTGTTTTACCATTGCCTCCTATGTTCCCAGCTTTTAGAATCACTAGTACATAGGAGGCAATGATAATACAATTTTGCCGTGCCGTTTTCGAATTTTAAAAAGGCCCAATAACCAGTCTAGTAACCGGAAGAAAGACTTATCTTCTTTAGAGTTAAAAACAGCGACCCTCGGAGTTTTTTGCCTATTCTTCTCTGGGGAAGACTATCTATACTATACCAACCTATACACTCACGCCTATAATTCCAGTCGGGGTAGGCAGAACGTCATGTGGTTCTGGAACCGCTTGACTCTACATTTGACATTCATCATTCGGGTTATTAGATGGAAAGTGAGTATATTGGTAAAAACAAGCAGTGATAGCCCAGTTGGTAATGAGTCAGACTTGTAATTCGAAGGTCGCGGGTTGAAAGCCTGGTGCGGGCCTGTACCACTAAATTCGTCTTTTCGGATTTATGTACGGATTTCTAATTCTAATAAGGAAAACATCGTGATGAAACCCGCCTGTCCAAGAAAATTCATTTTCGAAAGACGAGCGGTCTACCAACCCGCATTGGGTCAGGGTGGTGGACTATGGCCTAAACTAAAACCCCTTCGTGTTTCGAAGGAAGGCCCGTGCCCCTCGGTGGGGACGTATATGGGCTGATGACGACGAGTATAGTAGTGATAGGTAGTCAAGCTTCTCGACTCGTCAAGAACGTGGTAGTGGTTCTTTAATAAAACTTTTATAACTTGTGATGCTGTTGACTGTCTTTTATTCAAATTTACAGAACTGGGTAAGGTTGCTATTACAGATGTTGACAGCAGAATTGTCTAAAGTAGGGCCGCAGTTCCTTTTATATTAAGTTAATATATGCGTTACTAATTAGAATATTTAGCGAGAATCGTAGACTCTCGGAATTTTGTGACACATGGTATTTCAAAAGATCGTAAAATATTAATTTTTGGCGTAATAAATTGTCAAAAAGCTCATAAAATACAATGTTTTACTACTTTGTTGCTCTTTAAACTAATCCTTTGTTAAGGTCACGTTGAGGCGGTTGTGAGTTTACTTAACTAGGTTGTCAGCTTTTCGCCCACAAATACAGCAAAACTATTGCGAATTTCTAGGGAAGACTGCACCTTTGCGAATAGGTACAAAGTTAAAAATGCTAATGTGATTCACTACTTTGACTTATTCTAAGTAAGATCCTTAATGTTCAATGAATTAATAGTACATTATGATACAAGTGTGCTAAGTTGGATATTACATTAGAGGCGAGTTTAGAGCCCGAGCTGAAGCTCAACGGAACTGAGAATATAAATGCGCACGCGTGTCATACGACGTTTTTCAACACATTTGCGAGGAAATAAATAAATATAAACTTTCCTTTGATATTGGCGGCAACAAACTATCACTTGCATGTTGCGCCTCGGAAAATATTTCTGGCGGTGAACCTACTAAGGTTTCCTGTTCTGCACTTGAAGAAGACATTTTTTGTGTTGTATTTCTCATAACAATCACAATCTGATGGATAAAAATGCCGTTTGTGAAAACCAAGTGAAAACATGGCGCGATTATTTTTTCTTTTTTCGCTCGCAAAATGAGATTCATATTGACAAGTATGCCAGACAAATAATAAAAAATACTGAACTATACCTGGCTTTAGGTAAATCACTTTCAACCTCTCGGGTGGTAAATCAGTCCATGAACTGAACAACTTTCCCAAGGAACAAAGGTCGAAGTTGGAAAAAAAATTGACTTCCCATAGAAAATGCGCTATCAGCTGACGCAGTTTGTATGGGAACTAAAAAAAAATTTTTCGTATTCTGACCTTTATTCCTTGGGAAATTTGTTCAGTTTCATGGACTGATTTACCACCCGAGAGTTTGAAAGTGATTTACCTAAAGCCTTGTATATTTTCACCGTTTTAGCATAAATAAATGATAATTGACGGCCGCTTTGGTCAAGTGGTAGTGACGCTGCCTCTTGATCGGCGGTCCTGGGTTCGATCCCCAGTCGGGGCAAATATTTGTGTAAAAAGCAGATGTTTGTTCTCGGGTCATGGGTGTTTGTGTTTGTCTTTATGTGTGTTCCAAGGGACCCACGACACAAGGGAAAACCTTAGTATGGGCCTTTGAGTGTGTAGCGTTTATTTATTTATCCCTATCCCTACTAATATTATAAATGCGAAAGTAACTCTGTCTGTCTGTCTGTCTGTCTGTTACCTTTTCACGCCTAAACCGCTGAACCGATTTTGATGAATTTTGGTACAGAGATAGATTAGAGCCTGGGAAAGGACATAGGCTACATTTTATCCCACAGTTGGGCACGATATAACCTGTAGTCCACGCGGGCGGAGCCGCGGGCGGAAAGCTAGTTTTCTATAAAATTAAAGTAATTTAGTGGAATTATATTTTTATTTACAAAAAGTTTAATATTTACACTTAATTTTAAATAAAAAATAAGATCTGATCTCTTTGCTGAAATTTAGAAAAAAAAAACATTTTAGTGTTTTATTTTTATTACTGGGCTGGGTAAAACACATCATTATGAATGTTAAAACAATGACATAAAACCCATTTTATGAGCAACTGTGTTAAAAAGATATTTTTGACTTTGAGAGAAAGAGTTCACCCGTCTAATAAAATGTCCTATCTTAAAATACTTCACATTTTCACTCGTCATTAACTATTAAATAAGCCGCACACGTTTTCTCTTGTTCTATAAACCTCAGCTGGTACCAGGAAATCAGAAACCTATTAACCAACAATCTAAATTAATATCCATATATAACTTGAAACAATTTAAACCTAATTACAAAGCTTGATGTGATTTGCTGTATTTGTAAGTACTCTCATATTTCTTTTGTCGTGTAAGTAAGTATTTCTAGTACACAACGAAATTAATGTCATTAAAAGCATGAAAATCTTTACGATTACTCTTTCAATTCTATTTCTTGTCTATGGCTCTCCTTAGTTGATTAGGTCAATGTCACGATTGATCTTTAGGCCATATACCATCGACCCAGTGGCGTGCATTCCATACAAGCAGAAAAGCAGTGCCTACCCTAGGGTATTCAAGGAAAATAAAACAAAAATTAAATATATAATGTACACTAACGATCACAGAATCAAACGAATATAAACGTTTTACTAAATCACGTTATCTACATTATATTTTTACCGAATTTAAACTTTTTCAAAACAGCGCCATCTAAACTAGTTACTAGTTCAACATAAGTAAGAGAGAGCCGTGCCGCTCGCCGCCGCCGCTAGATGGCGAAGCTTATAAGCACTCGTTTGAAATGCCTTTTTTGTTGAAAAATGCTGGCTTCTGATTGGCTGTTTCGCCTCCCCCGCGAAAAATTAACGAACTGATTGTATGGCGAAAAAAGCTCTGCCTGTAAAGCGATGCTACCAAATTGAGAAGTGTCAATATTTGGTAAGTTTGGAAGGGCTGTTATAGATTTTTAATTTTGCAGCATTTTTTTCTTATTGGATTGTTTTTCTTTTGCAACTACGAACGAAAACTTTTATTGTTTTATCAGTTTATAGTGATTAATAGACATTTGTTTAGAACAAAATGAGTACAATAAGTTGTGAAAAGTGTGGTGATGATGTTTGTTTGCCGAAACTGCGTAATTTTTCAAGTTTACCTTTTCAAGAAAAAGTAAACATTATCGCTGAAGGCCGATGCGTGCGTTGACGCAAAAAAAGGTACCGCAGTAAGACATTTTAATACTAAAATATACGACATTCATAATAATTGGCTCACGGGCTGTGTGCATAGGTACTAACCGCTTATTTTGTGTTCCGTGCATTTTGTTTTCAAACTGTTATACATATAAAAGTTTGGAAGCACAGGTTATTTTGATTTGAATGACCTTAAGTTGTTTTTACTAACATCCTAAAATCTTAATAATTTTCATCACTAAAAGTTCACTGCCTACCCTGCCTAAAATGTCTATGCACGCCACTGGTCGACCCGTAGATACTAAAAAAACAAAAAAAGGAGAGTAGTTATGAAAATTGTGTGGCACCTTTTCAGTAAGCACACCCTTATTGTAAATGTGAAAGTCTGTCTGTTTGTTTGTCCTTTCTTCACGTTAATTCGAAGCAACAGGGGCTACCAGCGAAAATAGTCAATTAACGATGTCGTACATTGCTTCATTTGGTCTACACCAGTGTTTTTCAATCTTTCAATTTCAATTTCTTTCAATTTCAATTTCAATTTTGAATTCGCGACCCCTTTGCGAGATAAAAAAGGCTCTTAAGACCCCCTAGGCTAAATCTACGACCTACGTTAGATTGCCGCTGGGTAAGCACGAAGGCCGGAGGCAGCATTAAACAGGCACGGCCTTTACAATGACATTGTAGTTTCTTATTGTAGTATTAAGACCTACAAATAAGCGTGTTTTTCTTTTAATAGCGACCCCCCAGTAAGGCTTAACGACCCCCCAGGCCCCTGTTTAATAAAACTTACAATTACAATTCGGTATACCTTGCGTAGTCATTATGAGTTAAAATAATACGATATTAGTTGTGAGGGTAGTAACATAGCAATATATATCGAAATGTAATTGTATTTTACAATTGTAAGTTTTATTAAACAGGGCCTAGGTGGTTGCGACCCACAGTTTGAAAAACACTGGCTTACCAACACCTTCACTTTAAATAATTTTGTGCAGAAGCAATGTGATATCGATCTCGACGTGACGACATCATTTGCTTTACGATCCACGTGGAACGTAGAAGTCAATTGCACTTTTATTTTCTCTTCCTCTTTACTTTACTCAGCTGTTAGACGTCAAGGGGCTAAGGCGGGCGTAGAAGAACTCAAAGCTTATGTAAACGCAACATAGCAGCGTCTACGCCACGTTCAACTCGCTTGTTAAAGCACTTCAAGCAGTAGCGGATCACGATGGCAAATATTACAATAACGAATGACATAATTATCACCAGCATGCTCCAGGATATCATTCCCATGTGCATCTTGACGTTTTTTTCGATACGTAGTTATTGTACCCAATCTTTGTCAGAAATTCCTTGTAATCTGGTTTCGGCGCTTTTGAATTACACATTTTTCACTGAATATTGGTAATCTCGCACAAATCTTTTGAAAAGTTCTCACTGTAATCACAACTCCATATGTATGTCACGCGTCCGAGGCTGACCAACTCAGGGTCGCCATAAAAGTCAAAAAGTCAAAAGTATTTATTTCATTGAACATATAAAATGATACTTGAACACGTCAATATTATGAATTACATTAGCACTTTTGACTTTGCGCCTATTCGCAAAGGTGCAGTCCTTTTCAGGAGAAGAATAGGCAAGAAATTCCGAGGGTCGCTCTTTTTAAGTCAATCATATAAATTTTCTTACTTTTAATTTTAATTGGCTTAATATCTGAATAACTCTGGAGCTGAGCAATTTATTCCCATGGTTGCTTGTCTAACAGATAATCCGAAATTCTATAATAGCCCTTTTTAACAAAGTTTTTGTTTAGTTATCGTCTTAAATTTTTCTAAAGGGAGGTTTTGAATACACATGGGAATCTTATTGTAGAAGCGTATACATTGACCCATAAACGAGTTTGTTACTTTGTAGGGACGGCTGTCTGGTATATCCAAGTTATGTTTGCTTCTAGTGTTTACATTGTGCCTATCACAATTTTTCTTGAACAATTGTTCATTTTTCTTTACATATAAAAGATTATTAAATATATACTGGGACGTGAGATTATTAAATATATAGGGACGGGAGCTCGAATAATGGAAACACATGTGTATAGAACGAAGTATTATTTATTAATGAATCATAGTATTTGATACATCTCTTAAAGTAGTCCAATAATTCGGTCATCTTATATCTAAGTACTCTATATACTATAGTAGGTAAAAATAAATTTAATTAAATGTATTCTCGGACATTGTAGAGGGTTCATGTATCTTTCCTTTGCTATGAGAACCGACTGCTTTTATCATTAAAACAAATTAAATACCTAGAACTCACTTGAAATGGGGCTTAAAGTAAAGCGTCTACGTAATATTACGAATGTTCGCAAGAAACTGGAAACCTTTAACGCGTGGTTGAAACTTTAAGTTACTATCCTAGAATATGATTGAATCTCGTCTCAGTTTCATATATTAAAAATTCTATGAATAAATTAAAATCGGGGCTAAAACTTCACCTCATCACAATAATTCGACAACTTTTCAAAACTGGTTTGGGTTTGAGTATTTAGTCAAAAATTTAAAATATGAGAACATTTTTCGTTTCTAAGATTGTCCCTGTAACTAAGGCGCCATTTTGTAGGGTAAACCGTAAAGTTAGCAAACAGGAGTATTTAGAAAATATTTCGGTTACGTAACAACCTTACCCCTTCGTGCCTAGATATTGAGAAAAGGCTGTGGGTGAAGAGGAGGAATTTACGTGAATATTATCTAGTATGAAATATATCAAATATCCAAGCTGAATTTCTCTCTAAGTACCTACACCTACACCTTGAGAATTAAAGGGAATTTCCAAGAAATAACAAAGCTTAAACTATCGAGAAAACGAGCGCTTGGCACAATTTACACAAACCATAACTTAGCCCGATTTATGAAAGAAAAACCTTCTCGGAATTTGAACGCCTTTACATAAATTAGTCACAATAAGAGTTCATAGTCGATGCAAAAAACCGTTTTATTGTTAGATCTTGCGAAAGTTTCAATCAGAATTATAATGTCGATATTGATATTTTCATATGAAGCATCACCAATTTGTTAAAGCAATTAAAAAACAAACCCAAACCATAAATTTAAAACCCATCGATATGTGTAACGAGTTATAAGATATTATGTATGTTTCTTTTTATCTTTTTATCAAAAATATGTATACTATTTAAAACTTAAAACTATGACGGAGTCTGGTTTCGAAATTATAATAATCATGTAGAACTCAACAATGCGTAACTTAGACGGTAATGTAATAGATTTTAGTGGAAACTTTGTTGGCTTCTGTGTCAATTAAGTTGTTTTATGTCCAGTAGATTTACTTAATGCTGTATGTTTCCCAATTTGTTAAAATAAAAAATAAAAATAAAAATAAAAATAGAATGAGAAAAATCACTAAAACTTTCTGAAGGTGTTCATGCTTCATGGTCACCAGTGAGCAGTTTTTTTGTGTGACGGTTATCAGAATTGATTTCTAGAATGGACTACTGAACACAGAAAATGACTGAAGGCATATAAGACAAAAATAATTGTACCCTATGTGAAATACTTACAACTGCAACTTAGGTACTTATCTGAGGAGTTTTCAGGGAACAAGATCAGGCTTAAGCGCTACTTTGCTTACCTGGTTTAATGCAAAATTCATACAAAATCATAACCAAATGTCTCGAAACCAAACAAAGCAGAAGGAAAAAGGAAAAAAAATATACTCACCAATTAGTAACAATTGAATAATCTACGCCGAACCTATATAGAACCCTAAAATAGATTTACCTATGTGCGTAACTTCTAACAAACAAACACTTTCCCCGAATAAATGGAGGTAAATTCAATGAATCAACTTAGAGAAATCTGTTTCGTAAATCAATTACTTCGGACGGGTAGTCCTAACCAAACATCCAATCCAGTTTACGTGCCCCGAAATGAATTTTTAATTATATAACATTAATTTGTGGTTGGATGAGGAGAAAAATAAATTAAAAAGGTAAATAAATATCGCCACAAACTCAAAAATCAGAACTAAGTAGTAGTTTTCTAGTATTCCAATAGTCCTTTGATTCACAAAAATACAAACATAATCGGAGAACAAACATCTCCAAAGCCTTTCTAGAACTAATGCACAAAATTATATTCAGTTTAGTTTTCATAGCTATATTACCGCGCCAATATTTGCCTAGTTTAAAGTTTATAAATAGGAGTTTCTAAGCTCTCCAGAATAGGCAAATAGATGGAAAAGTACCTAAAAAACTCCTAAGCAGAAATATTAATAAAAATAGCCAGTAGCAGAAACTCATATTCCTGAAAGCTAGACAATTGATCAAAGGACAGACTAATTAAGGCTATGGTTGGCTGCGCTCTTGGGAGGCCAAGCCAACGAGATGAAATTATATTGCTGTGCCATAACAGGGTTTATGTATGTTCCAACATTTAAGTATTAAGACTTTTGTATACCCACATAACGCAATAAATAACTGACTATGATTATGACTACCCACAGTGCAGCATAGAACTCGTAATTAAACTACGAGGTGAATATTAATTAACCAGCCAGTATATAAGACTTTTGTTTACCCGCATAACGCAATAAACAAATGATTAAGACACCCCCCAGTGCAGCATAGAACTCGTTATTAAACTACGAGGTGAATAATTACCAACCAGACAGTATTAGTACAATACAATACAACAGGGGTGGCCAACTTGTTTATACCCAAGATCTCCTGTTTACTAACGAAACCCTGTGCGATCTACCAATTACATACTTGTTGAAATCTTAAATGAAACAGCATAGTTCAGTACACAATCATGCAGTATTTTTTATTATATTAAGAGACTAGCATCCCGCTCGGGACTTCGTTCCCGTGGGAATTCGGGAATGTTATATAGCCTATGTTACTCAGGGACTTCGAATACTGTAGCATTCGAATGGTGAAAGAATTTTTTAAATCGGCCCAGTACTTTTTGAGCCTATTCATTACAAACATACAAACATACAAAAATAGGTACAAATCTTTCCTCTTTATAATATTAGTGTAGAAAAAACATAAATATGAATTTTTTTTGTTGCTTTGCCACGATCGACTGGACTAACAGTCGCGATCGACCTGTTGGCCACCCCTGCAATACAATATATGTACTTTATTTGCACACATAGACATACACAAAATCAACAACTTTTCTGAAAAAAAATTAGATTAGACAGCGTTTCTTATTTCGGCACTGCCCAGGTCTTAAATCTTGATTTTAACTAGACAAAAAATCAGTACGCCACCAAAGGAGATAATTTGTACGCCTCCCGTTAATGAGCTATAAGGTATTTTTTTGGGACAGTGCCGAAATAAGCTTATTCCGGCACTGCCCAAAAAAACTGCTCCACCTAGCAAAGATTTGATTTCATCCAGAACTAGTACTTAATTTGTCAAATTCAAACGCCAAGTATCAGATTTGTTCGACCTCCGTTAAAAAGTTATGAGCATTTTCTTTGGTCAGTGCCGAAATAAGGCTTATTTCACGCTTATTGTGAAATAATTTCGTTCACTGTAAAAAGTAATTCCGACCCTTCAAAAGCAAAAGTTCCTGTTTCAGACACTCTCAATGGAAAAACGGAAATTAATATTTTTTTAGGATAAAAAAGGAAAATAAAAGCACTCGATTTTTTCACAAGTAATTTACTTTATGGCCCACAATTTAATAAATTAATAACATACTAAATTCTAACATCACATCAAAAAGTATCACATCAGAGGTAATATTTACAAGAAGATTAAAATACAGACTTAGTTGTTTTATTAAGTTGCATAATGTATACTTAGTTACACCTAATATTAATGATACGTATAATAATACAATTTTAAAAGAGCACCCCTCGGAGTTTCTTATTCTTCTTGGGGTAAGACTGCACCGTTGCGAATAGGCGTAACGTGAAAAGACCTCTACGTCTATTCGCAAAGGCACAGTCAAAAGTAACTAATTCACTACATTGACTTATTAAGTAACATCCTAAATGTTCCATAAAAAAGCTATTTTAACGTTGACTTTGATACATACGTACACTTAATCTACATACATGATGCATACGCAACTACAATTTAGAATACGCATTTACTTAAATAAATTAAACACTGGAAGGGTAAAACATTCGCATTCTTTCCAGATATTATCCTTACTTTTTTTTAACTTGCAATGTATATATGTATGCATTTGTATATAAGTATATTTGTTTGAGTCAAATCTTGCAACTGAATTTTAATACAGTGACGTCATTCTAAATGTAAAAATGACGGACTAGTTATTTTAATTTGCACTCCCACGTTTTGGGTTTCAAATGAAAGGGTTTGCTAAGAATAACATGAACAAACCCACATTGGGCCAGCGTGGTGGACTATGGCCTAAATCCCCTTCGTGTTTCGAAGGGAGGACGTATATGAGCTGGAGGGAAAAAAAAACAGGAACAAAATTAAATGTTAAATAAAAGTTTGTTAGCAAAAAGTTTTTTAAAGAATAATAACATCATAGATAATTATTTTAAAACAGTTGAATAAACTGCTGCTTTATCGTCTCAACGGTAATTGCGCAATCTTTGCTAACGACGCTTTCAGCGATGATCGCAATCTTTACAAGCTCTGTCAGCAAATGTCATTTTGTGCAATTTCAGTTTTTAGCAAGTGTAACAAACAAAAAGTGTTTCCATATAAATAGAACAACTTTTTGCTGGCGCAAGGTTTTAAAAACTCAAGTGTATTACACCCGACATTTCATCGCTTATCTTCTTATATATACAGGGCTTTAGGTAAATCTCTTTCAACCTCTCGGGTGCTAAATCGGTCCATGAAACTGAACAACTTTCCCCACGGAACACATGTCAAAATACTCGTACGAAACAAAATTTTTTATCTCCCATTAAAAATGCGCTATATGCTGATGATGTTTGTATGGGAAATCAAAATATATTTTTTCCTATTTTGACCTATGTTCCTTGGAAAGTTGTTTAGTTTCATGGACTGACTAACCACACGAGAGGTTGAAAGAGATTTACCTAAAGCCTTGTATATATATTATATATAAAATCGGAGTTCCTGATTCACTGACTCATCAACGCCCAGCCTAAACCCTCAAAGCTAGAAAGCTGAAATTTGGAAAAAAAGGTGTCTTTTATGACGAAGGCAAGCACTAAGAAATGATTTTTCGAAATTCCACCCCTATGGGGGTGTAATGGGGGTTCAAAGTTTGTATGGAGATACAATAAAAACCCCATTGAAATCGGTCCATTCGTTTAGAAGCTACGATGCCACAAACAAACACAAATACACATGTCAAACTTATAACACCCCTCTTATTTGTCGGGGGTTAAAGAAATGCTCTTGTTTTACGAAATAAACAAATAAGAACAAGATTAAATAGTGAAGTAAACATTTTCTATGGTGAAGCCAAACAAAAGAAATGGGTACAAATAAGCAACCTTGCTTTTCAAATCTTTTATGGAGGATTTTTTTGCTTGGAAACATAAAACGATTTTCTATAAACGACAATCATTCGAATGTAATCGGATGAATAATTCATAATTCCAGTTTTCACTTTGAACAGAACTGTTGAAGCGTAATCTATTCATATTATAACAAAACAGCAGAACCCGCGGTATTTCTGTACATTAAAAGAAACGTAAATACCTACAAGAAAAAGTTAAGTAAGAGAAAGAAGGTGCCTAATATTGTAGAATATTATAGAATTTTCTCTATTAGTAATTTCTTGTGTGTACAATCATCGTCATAATATCACACTATATTATAAACTCAAAAACTACTGAACGGATTTCTATACGAATTTCAGCTATGAACGGAGTGATTCAAGATGAAAGTTTATGTGTACTATGCTTAATTCATTTCCGAAATTCCCACGGGAGAGAGGTCCTGGGCGGGAAGCTAGTAAAATATCATCACCAGCCCATATACGTCCCCGCCGAGGGGCAAGGGCCTCCCTTCGAAACACGAAGGGGATTCAGGCCATAGTCCACCACGCTGGCCCAATGCGGGTTGGTAAAAAATCTTTGATCTGTGTTCAGGATTACAACAAAATATAGTAAAATATATTGTGTTGTAATCCCTCACACAGATCAAAGATTTTTTAGAACTGTTTTCTGTCTGTCTTTTTGTTTGTTAGCGCACATCTCAGTAAATACTGAACGGATTTTCATGTGGTTTTCACAAGTCGACACAGTATAATTGGCAGCAGAATATCCAAGTCACGCCGAAGGCTTCGTTTCATTAAAATCGGTAATCAAAAAATCGTAAAAAAGTCTATCGTGTGATTTAAGCTACTTTTTACGTGAACGAAATTGCGGGCGGAAAGCTAGCAGTACATTATAACAAAAAAGCTTGAATTTTTTGCAAAGTTTGAAAAATATTAAACTTAAAGGTTATTATGGCCTACAGTAGTCTACGCTTACATTATAAAAGTTTACAAATTATATTTACAGGTGAATAGTTTCATTTTTATTTGAATACATCAAGACTCTTACATTGTTGTAAAACTAAAATAACATTGACTACTGTTTAAAGTGCTTCTTAAATCGAGATAAACTTTTGGTACTCACTTATTTCTATGGTTCATTAAAGAAATACATAAATATGACATTTGTTAAAACTTACAAATTATTTAACATACCTAGATAGATAGATAGATAACACATTTTTTTGTAACACCTAGATATTTCAGTTCCTTTTTTACTTTTCCATTGAAATATTACTTGGTATGGACAACTACTTCAATTTAGAAGGTGAGCCACTAAATTTAATTAACTTTCTCAGAAAAAACTTTGTTTAAAAGATAATTAACTTCTCGTATCTAAGTCATGAAAACGATATAACAAGAATGGCTTGCCCTGGATATCCGATCAGTGACCTTTTAAGATTGCGTCTGAGGTGTTCAATTACCAATCTCAAAGCTATGTGTATTTTTACAGGAGTGGACTACCTGGAATTTAGGTCCTAGAGAGAGATACTCATATTACGCGTTGTCGTCGGATGAAAATCCAATGTTGTGTTTTTTGGGCATTTCACTCTTATGGCATTTTTCTGTTATGTCGTAATTCCGGCTCAAAAATATGTGTGTGTAATGTAAATGTACACGTTTAATGAAACATATCTGCAGACCAATTCTAATACAAAACTGCAACTGCACCCGGCTGTCATTTTTGTCGTGGCTTGGATTAACGCGGTTTAGCTATTCATCACTCCATTTAAAAACCTGATTCTTTCGAACCATAAAAAATTCCAAGCAGTTTTTTAAAAGAATTGGCCCACTGGTGCAAACACGAAATATTTAATCAAATGCTGAATTAATATCCATAAAATGAAAGTAAGCTCACTTAGACTGTCTTGTCTGTCAAGTATAATACCGTGGGATTGGTATCATAAGAGCTGATGTACAAGAATTAGTTATTGCAAGGACATTCGGTTCCCTCAATTGTTTCGTCAGTTCTAATTGTAACTTTAACACCAGTTGATGAAAAATTTCTGGTGTTATCACAAAATATTTAATCAAAAAATGTTGTTACCTATATGATATAAAATGTAGGCTTAAAATGTGGGTATAGGCTCCAGCTACTCTATCTCGTCCGTTAATTTATTATGTTCTGGCATCAGTAACAGTAAAGCCGCAAGAATACATATATAGTATCTTACTATCGAGTCAGTGCTCAAACTCGAGAATTAGGTGTTAGCAGAGGCTAGCTCGTCATATTACCACAAGCATTCTCTGTGTTCCTGTATACAGGGTTACCGGAAATTTGATACATTCCCTTCAAGGGGTTAAAGTAGATCTCATTTGCGACATTTTTTTTTATTCCTTCCCTAGCCGATAGTTATTAGTTTCCGAGATAATCGCGTTTTTGTATTGTTTTTTTTTGCTAAATGCATCGGCATCGTTTTTACAAAAAAAGCTGTGTAACTTAAGGAATTTCCTATTGTAATATTTTTTTATGCATAATCTGAAAGCTGACATCTCAACGGTTCCTCGAGATTATAATAAGCTGACGTAATACAAATAACCTTCATGTTGTGGACTTGGAATCGCGAGAGATTTAAGGGAGAAATCTTTGTTGTGCCACTTTGTCATTAATTAGTACAAAAAAATGTACGGAATGTGTCATGCAGATTACTTAAATAAATGCCTTATTAACCAGCTTTCTTTACAAAAACTTAATGAAAAAAATAACTTGAAAAGAAACTTTCAGAACAGCAGTGGATTTTTGTACATGTTGACTTTTCTAATTGGAAAGAAATGAAAAAAGGCTTAAACTACACACTACTTATTAACAAACATAACATTTTTAAAAAATCCTGCTTAAAATGCGAGCTGAAGTTTCTCATGCATCCACGTAATGTCTTCGCTATTTCGGTTTTAGTAACTCGAGAGTTAAAAGTTTCTTTTATTTGTTGCTTTGCGCTTAATATCCTCTGCCTGAGCAATTCAACGTTATTTTTGGGCTGTTAGCTGAATAACAAGCTGCTCCACGTGACCCCAAAGGTAAAATTCGCAAGGTGTCAAATTAAGACACATTGCTGGCCAAGGTTGTAGCTAATTTGTGGTTGAGCTATTATCACTCCCTGGCGAAAGTGGACTGAGCAGCTGTCGTGCTGATAAATAATCACGCTTTGTTTTTTTTAAATTCATTCCCTAGCCTATAGTTATTAGTTTTTTAAGTAATAGCATTTCTGAGTTATTAGTTTTTAAGAGAACCCTGGATATCTAAGCTAAATTCTGTGGACCGATGAGTCCAAGTTTGATCGCGATGGAATCACTAATTCCCACAATAGTCACTTTTTGACTCAAAAAGGTTTTAACTCAAGGAAGAAACGTGAAAAGGCTCATCAATATCGATTTTCCCTAAACGTATAGATGGGAATAATTGGTGATCACCTCATCGGACCCTCCTTTTTCCCCCAAAACTTAAATGGCGAAACGTATGAAAATTTTCTACGTGACGATATGGCATTATTGCTGGAAGATGTACCACTTGCTATAAGAAGGTGGATGATTTAACAGCATGACAGCTGCCTAGCCCATTTCCGCCGGGGAGTACGAGACAAGCTCAACCAAAACTTCCCACAACTTTAGTATGACCGAAAAGGGCCAATTACTTGGCCAGCAATGTGTCTTTATTTGACACCTTGCGACTTTTACCTTTGGGGTCACGTGGAGCAGCTTGTTACTCAGCTAACAGCACAAAAAATAACGTTGAAATGCTCAGGCAGAGGATATTAAACGCAGCGCATTAAATAAAAGTGACTTGCTCTAAAACCAAGTAGCGAAGAGATTACGTGCATGTACCTATGAGGAATTTCAGCTCTTTTAAGCAGGATTTTTAATGTTATGTGTTTTAATAATTAGTGTGTAGTTTTAGCCCATTTTTATTTCTCTCCAATTAGAAAAGTCAACATGTACAAAAATCCACTGCTGTTCTGAAAGTTCCTTTTCAAGTTATAACTCTTTTATTATTATTATTTTTTCGTTAAGTTTTATACCATTTTCAAAAGCTAGTGAAATAAGACATTTATTTAAGTAATACCGACATTAAGTAATTCCATTGGTACATTTTTTTTGCACAAATTTATGACAAAGTGGCACTACAAAGATTTTTCTTTTAAATCTCTCGCGATTCCAAGTCCACAACATGAAGGTTATTGGTATTAAGTACTTCAGCTTATTATGATTTCTAGGAACCGTTGAGATGTCAGCTTTCAAATTGTGCATAAAGAAAATATTACAATAGAAAATTCTAAAGAATTCCTAACTTAGCAAAAGCAAAAAAAGCAGTGTAACTTTTAAGTTAACTTAATAGTGAAACTTAAAAGTTACACTGCTTTTTTTGTCAAAAATCGGCATTTAGCAAAAAAACACAAAAACGCGATTATCTCAAAAACTAATAAAAATGTCGCGAATGAGCTCTACTCTAACCCCTTGACGGGAATGTATCGAATTTCCGGTAACCCTGTAAAATAAAATAAAGTTAATTGTTAAAAAAAACACTTTTAAAAACAAGTTTTTATTTAAATGTTTAACTTTTATCGAATTTTCCTCAACAAATCCTTTCATTTTGATGCGAGTGCAAAGTTGAATAACACGTCCGCTATGTTGGGTGGTCACGTGTATTGTATTTAAAATGACGTCACTTAACTAACCATGCATTGCCATCCAATGTAGCTCAATCGGTTGAGGATAGCTCCATTAAAATTCAGTTGCAAGATTTGACCTGAACTAACATACAAAAAAGTCATTCATATTATACTCGTACATTGCAAGTTTATGAAATGCTTGTAAAATGTGCTGACCTCTGCTGGTGTACAGAAGCCAGCGCATTAGGTTACTCCGTTTTCATTGCAAAACCGCTCTTATCACAACAACACAGAGTGCATGCGTGTGGTAACCTGAATTGTGGTATCCTGTACATCAATTGGTTACCCAATTGATATTCAAGTTATAGAAACAAAACTTTTTTGAGAAATTCGAAATTTCAACTTTAACATTTATCAAGGTAATATAGAAGATAACCACGGCAACTTTCCAGTGGTTTTAAAACTGTGCCAATCGTATAAAAATCTACCTACAACTAGAAGAATTAACACTGTCAAAGTCAAGTTTACTATGTTGATGGTACTAATCGGCATTTCTACACCACTTTTGCAAACATTACCCAATGGCATCGTGCTTATCTGAAACAAAACAAACATTATTGGAGGTTTATGATTATGACATGACACAAAACAAAATATAACAAATCTCTATCGTAGAAAATATATTTCATTAGTCACGATTAAACAAGGTACATTAGATTAGAACTACATATTATAAAGAGGAAAGATTTGATTGTTTGTTTATTTGTATTGAATAGGCTCCAAAACTACTAGACTGATTTGAAAAATTCTTTCACCATTATATTGCTACATCCCTGAGTGAGTAACATAGGCTACATTATTTTCCCGAATTCCCACGGGAGCGAAGTCCCGGGTGGAATACTAGTTATTAATAAAAATAAAATATATGGAAAGTATGTTGCATACTACACTTTACTGAATAAATAAAGATCAAATGAATTGCACGTCACAAAAGATACCCTACAAAGAAAGAAATGCCTATAAAACGTTTCATAAAGATATTTTATTAAATAGAGAAAGGTCCCTTTTGATACAAACAAGATCCCTGTAATAATATGTAAGTAAATACATTTTTTCCTTCATTCAATGTTTGAGTTTGCCTTTTCAAGATCTTCTTTAATCCCGTCTCCAAGAACTCTCTCCTTAGAATAAAACAAAGTCTTGTCCTTGAAATAAATTTTCAAACCAGACCCTACTGATATACGAACAAATTAATTTTAACTTAGTCATGAATACACTAAAGTTATGACATGATTGACATGTACCTAGCCGGATTTGGTTTCGATTTTCAATAACACTTCGGCAATTCTAGAAATGTTTTATTTTATAAACTAGCTGATGCCCGCAACTTCGTTTGCGTGTTAATTTAGATTTTTACATACAACAGTTTTTTCCCGCTAACTCCCGTTCCCGTGGGAATTTTGCAATATCCTGTTGCAACTAAGCTTTAAGTTTACTAAGGTACCTGCATGCCAAATTTCAAGCGTCTAACTTAAGCGGTTTAGATTTTTCATACAAAAGGATTTTCCCGCTAATTCCCGTTCCCGTGGGGATTTCGGGAATTCCTTTCTTAGTGCACCTTTACGGTACCTAAGCTACGTCTCTTCCAAATTTCAAGTGCCTACGTTTAGCCGTTTAGGCTGTGCGTTGATATGTCAGTCAGTCAGTCAGTCAGTCAGTCAGTTTCTCCTTTTATATATTAAGGAGAAGATATCCTGACTGATTACTCTTCAACTCCCATTCCCAGCCCAAACCTAGAAAGCCGAAATTGTTTACACATGTTCTGTGTCAGAAATTTCAGCTTTCTATGTAGGTACTTAACGTAATTAGGGGGAGGGGGAGAGTCCGGCGGTACGGTCCTGATACTTGGGGAGGGGTAGAGCAGGGGGTCACGTTGTCACGATGGAATTTTTAATATTACACATTAAAACGTGATTTTCTTCTGATTTTCTACCATGATTGATGAAGATAAGGAATAAAGCAGGTTTTTTTTAGAATTCCCACGGATACGAAGTCTCTGGCGTCCTCTATTCATTCCCTCTTTATCGAGTAGTAGCTTGTTTGTTATACCCCAACACCAATATTTTTTTAATAGAAGGATGAGCCTTGGCACACTTGATCCTTAGGTGGACTAGTATGGTAAACGCTCGGGAGTTTGCCTCTAACACCCGATTTTGGGGGTGGGGGGGGATGAACTTTTCATACACCGCGCGCACTAAGACTAATCATAACTGCAAATTTCGAGCTACTAGGGCAAGTTTGGTATAGTTTTCAACGAAATAAAAACTGTTCGGTTGGTTTCTGAAACAAAGAACGTTTCCGTACAAAAAAGTTGAATTATATTCGAGAGGTTGAAAGAGAGATACCTAAAGCCCTGTATATCTTAACAAAGCTTAATTTTTTTGGAATTTTTGTTGAAGTTTTTTTTGGACTGTACTTCAACTTTTTTGAATGGAAACGCTCTTTTTTGTTTTAGAAATCAACCGAGCAGCTTTTATTTCGTTGAAAACGATACTAAACTTGCCCTAGTAGCTAGAAATTTGCAGTTATGACGTGTATGAAAAGTTCATCCCCCCCATCCCCAAAATCAAACTCCCGGGCGTTTATCACACTAAGAAACACCTAAGAAACAAGTATGCCAAGGCTCACCCTTCTATCCAAAAAATATTGGTGTACGAGAATGGATATAATTACTACGCTAAGGTAAAATCAAGTATTTGAAGAGCTTGACTAGGCCCGATTACAGACAGTTTTCAAACCGCCAAACGTCCTCTGAATTTGTTTCACGACTACTTTAGTCGTCTGTCCCGGCTATTGTCGATTGACTAGTACACGCCGTAGCTGGAATCAATGGTTTATAACAGAAACGCTCAAGCTAAAATCAGTGTGCAGGGTTAAAAAAATAATTCTTTAGCTTAGTGCTATGGTTACAATTATTAATTGGTTAAGTTTTGTTAGGTTAGGTAAGTGACTTGTAAAACACAATGACAGCAATAAATGAATTGAAATTGGTTCATATACCAACGACGTCAAGAGTAATAATAAATGATTCCAACT
The DNA here is from genome assembly GCA_949987775.1 of Aproaerema taeniolella. Taxonomy (NCBI): domain Eukaryota; kingdom Metazoa; phylum Arthropoda; class Insecta; order Lepidoptera; family Gelechiidae; genus Aproaerema; species Aproaerema taeniolella. The sequence goes on from OX465254.1 coordinate 12,602,648, forward strand.
TTACAACATAATTACATTAATACCAATATATTTGTAGAGTTTGATTTATTACATTTGATAACAGCTATCTTGTAACCGCTCGTAGCCTATATCTCTCGCTGATCTCAACCGATCAGTGGGGGTAAGTAACATACACAGAGGCAGGTAACCTGATGGGTGACCGAAGTGGCAATTTATCACGAGCGTTTCCGTGCTTCGGAGGGCACGTTAAGCAGTCGGTCCCGGCTGTTGTCGATTGACTAAAGTCGTTAAAACCAAGTCAGAGGCCATTGTGCGGTTTGAAAACTCTGACACCAGGGTTAGCCAAGTTCGCCACATACTTGACTATACCTACACGATAAGAAGAAGAAGAAGCTATCTTGACCTGCAGCGCCACCGACAACTGAATGTGAAGTTGCTTAGCAGTATTCATCTTAACATTCAGTTGGCGGTGGTGCCGCCAATCAAGGTAGCTGTCATTAAATGTGTGAAGTTTATAACGTTTTAAATTTCACCACCTGAACGGAAAAAAAGTGCGTCACCGTTCTCATTCCACGCCATTGAGACGCCATTGGTTAGTGGAATAGACGCGTTAGCATTACACAAGTCACTGCTTTTAGTGCATAAGCTTTTCAAAAGTGGCGCAATAAATTAAACCAAATCTGTTTCATTCACAATCCTCATCTCGTCGACTTCTTAGAAACAACACTCGTGTTGTTTACATTCTAAGAAAGCGAAACTTAAGTTGCTTTGAAATTGGAAGCCGTTTCAACATAAATATAAAGTTATGCGTCGTTCACGTTTTTTGTGATTGTTTTTGTTTCATGGTTTCATGCAGCATTTTTAGTTTCAGGTTTCAGTTGTGCAAACTATAACAGCGGAAGTTACACTTTAGTACTTTTGAATAAGACGTGAATTATTATTATCATGAACTAGTCATCCTATGAGGTGCCATGTATCTTTATTTCTTTGTTTAGGATGATAATGATCAACGAACATTAGCAAAAAACCCAACGGGATCAAAGAACAGTCTTCATAAACGCGCAAATTCTAAGCGCGACTCTTATTGGAAATAAAATTCACTTCTTTTCTCGTTTCTTCCCTTCCCAGTCTCCTCTTCTTTACTTGATTTAATAGCCCTAAATTTAATTGACAGCTGGTAGTGTCAAGAAATTACTAAGAGCGGACGAAGTAGATGGCGAATAGCTAGTTATTTATACGTGGCATGCGTAATAACTTGTGCCAGTGACATCTAATGGTTCGTTCAAGAGCCGGAGCCTGCTCGTTATTGAATTTCGCTCCGCTTTCTCAACATTGTATGTTACAATTTCACAAACAGATCCTTCAAAAGCAACTACGACTCACTCTTTAATGTAAATAAATCTATTGTTCATAGCCGAAATAAAATGTTATTTAGTGAAGAACTTAGAAGGAATCTTTTACGAAGAAATTAGTTGGTGTTTCATTTGTTCGCCACAATTTTTTTTAGTTTGGCGAGACTAACATTAAGGGCTTCTGTGAGAACAATGTATTTCTGTAATAGTATTTTAAGTGTCTACACGTGGTGAAAAGAGAAAGGAGCGGTGACAGCCCAGTTGGTTAGGACTAGCATCTCAGTTTGGAGCGCGCGCGATTTGGGTTTTTAAGGATTTTCATGCTCTCTCGACGTCGACCATGCCTCAGCTTTCCGGCGAAATGAAAATCTTAATGAAATCAAACGTTTTTCTATCGATTCGTAGCGTATAAACGAGGTTCGTACGTTTTGCATTTTTCCAGAATTGTTCTTAGTTTTTCAACAGTCATCTCTTTAAATGTTGAGAATTTTTTTGGCGAAACATGCTGGCTTTCTCAAATATCTTTTTGTCTACGGAAAATATCACAAAAATCAAAACGTACAGACCTAGTTTTTGGTGTTCCTGGCACTATATCAATGACACTGTATCCGTTGACATTTACGGGATGGAATCCATTGACGCCGTTTGTATGGAAAAAAATCTGAGACGATTTCTTTAGACTGGTTGAAAGTTATTAGTTTAATTCTGTATGAAAGCTGTACTAGTAAATTCGACTTTTCGGATTTTTTTACGGATTTTTAATACTAAAATTTTCACTTATCCTGCGGTGAAGGATAACATCGTGATGAAACCCGCACACATCTAGGAAAATAAAGTTTTCGAAAGACGCGCTGTCCACAGACCCGTAAAGGCCCTGTGGCCTAAACTTCTTTTACTATTTTGAAGGGAGGCCCGTGCCCGTTGGTGGGGACGTATAAGTGACTATACAACCCACGAAATACATTTTTTTTCTTGACTTTTGGCTTATACTTAGTCGCTAAATATTTTCAATAACTTATAGAGATGTTGATATTGTTTTTTTTCTATACAGGGTGTAGAAGACAGGTTAGCAAAAACTGAAACCCTGGACTCAGACAATCATTCTGGATGATTTTCCAGTGGAATTTTTCTCCGGAAAATTTTCAATTTTTTTCATGTTTCTTAATATTTTTTGGTTGGATTTTTTATTATTTAATGTTTAATTATTTAATAGAATACACTTCATTTTGCAATAAAAAACAATCACAACAACGTAAAACACGAAAACCAGCAATGTACAGTCGAGGAATAAAAAGGTTCGTCACCTTAAGGTCGATTTTTGCTCGTACTAATGCAGGAATCAGTTATGCCAACATTTCAGAACATAAATAGTGCTGCTAAGATTTAGTAAGTAGTAGTAATTTTTTTTATCCATCCGGATAGGCAAAGGTCGGAGCCATACAGCCAAATCTTTCTTTAATTTCTTCCATTCAAAGTCTTCATTTTAATGAAGGCAAAAGATAGCCAAATCTTAAGTTTTCTATTTAAAAAAGGCAATATGCCAAATCTTTTATAATATTTTATATCATAGTCAGTCCGTGTATTTCAAATCCAGTTAATATGTCAAATCCGTTAAGTTCAAAATCCGTGATAAATATGTCAAATCCAGTGAAGCATTTTTGTTTTTGAAGCATTTTTATAAAGTGTAGTGCAAGTGTAGTGCATTCTCTTTGGCGTTTTTACAGAATATCTTGAAAGCTGGAGGCAATAAAGCGATAAATAGGTTGAAAAGTTTCTGGCGATGCAAGGAGTTCCTGAAGAGATGGCGGGATGTCTTTATAGATTTCAAGCAGCTGATCAATGAAAATTATTCTTGCCAAGTTATGGGCGGGACAGTCATAAAAAATGTGTTCAAGAGTCTGTGCTGTGTTTAGAGTGCAATCTGGGCATACAGGAGAGCCAATATTCAATATGACGTTCGTCATCTCGTTTCAGTTTTCTCTTGCACTTGTGGAAGAATCATTCCCGCCAACAAAGTAGGTAAACAATTAAAGTTTGCTATCAAAAGATTGACGTTTTTGACAGACATTAGAAATGACAACACCTAGTTTTGTTCATAGATCTTGCTAAAAAGAAGTTTTTAGTTTATAATAACATGTGGGAACTTTTCTATGATAATTAATTCTTACTCAACACAAATCTTAACCTAAATCAATTTGAACTTTGTTGCAGAAACAATAAAGCATAATTTTCAAGGCAACAGTCAGTTATGTATCAAATTTTCAAAAAGTAATATGTGCTCGGGGCACGATAAAGGAATCAATTTGAAAACTAACGACGGTTTTCATTCCGTGACCGTACATCGCACTCCGATAGCAGCGCGGTAAGGGGGGATCGCGCGCGGGGCGCGGTTTTACGATACGTTGCGTAGCGCCAAAGTAGATAAATATTGAAAACTTAACACGACGTTTCCGGGAAAAAATAATTACTTAGGGCCGATGATAGTTATGGGTAGATTCCACCATTTCAGTATTTGCTATGCTGTCTTTTACACCCTGCATAGCCTGTGTCCAATTTAATTTTACCCAATACATTCATCGCATTTATTAGGCAAGCTTATCAATTAAATAATTTAGACTCAAATAGTACTTTTATATCATTGAGTATTTTATATGTCAGTATTTTATATCGTATTTCAAACCTCCTTGATATTGGTAACATGTCTTTAGAAACACGAAGTATTTTATATCTGTCACACACATAATATGTCGCTCTTCAAACACAATTCGGTAAAAATCAGTAAAACAGTGAAGATGGAAAAATAACTTTATAATATGTAGTAATAAAGATCATTGTTCTGAAGACGAGTGTTCTTGAATTGCCTTCTTCCATCCATCCATACAGTAACGTCTATTATCCCTGATGGGGTGATTTCCGCAGTATGCCTGGGAAGAAATGGCAGCTGGCACATTCTACGTCTTTCTTTTTCTCCCAGTCCATCGTGAAAAAGCTTAAGTGTTCAAATTATTTATATATACTAAATCATTTATTTCAAGCAAATAACTCATGTATAATGTTAGATGCAAAGACCTTCAGGCTATATAAAAGCTTGACTGATAGGAATTTGACCGGGAATCTTTGTCAATTGCATCCGGACCGGATGGCAAGGGTCGTTCCTGGTTAAATAAGGAAGAGGTCCCTATTTCAAAGACGATGTTGATTCAATATGGAAATGATGACCAATAGAAAAAGTTACTCAGTCGATGCGATTGTTATTTTGTTCTTTGCTCTCTACGATGACATATAAAGTACCTTTTCTTATAAGTTTATTGAACTTTTTTGTAGCAACTTCACCAGCTAAAAGCATAACGTGAAAACAACGCGGTCATATGTCAAAAAAGTTTCGAAATGACAACGCCAGAGTGCGATCAAGCCTATGCGTTGGGCCTTCGCGCAATCATAGGGAAGTTTTAAGTGGCGTGACGCGCGAGTTTGTCGGGGGCCGTGCTAGCTATGCAGTTCATCAGGCGTATGATGATCGCCACGACATATTATCTCACGCTTTATTTCATTGTCACGTGACGCTTTCTCGTAATCTCATTGGTCAAAACAGTCCCGTGACCATCAGATAGCGCGTAAGATAATATGTCATGGCGATCATCATATCCTAGCAGATTATACCCATCTAGGCTAATAATGGTACGTTTTATTTAGATAAAAATAAAAAATTACGTATCTTGATGAGTCGTATCATGATTCATGCTTCCTTTATAAATTATAAAAGTGAATGTATGTTTGTTACGTTGCGTAACGGAGTAACTACTGGGCGGCTATCCCACCAATTAATGCTGTCTCAATGGTGGTTGAATGACAACATGGATATAATATCACTATTATATATGAATGGAAATGGTCGCCACTTCATCCGTTGTAGCGAAATTGAGAACTATCCTTTCATTCTTTGACTAGCGGCGCCACCGTCAACTGAATGTTTAGTCACGGTAATGTTATCTATAACATTACCGTGGTTTAGTTGCTATTAAGTAGTTTATAAGGTGGCGGTGGGGCGCTGCTGGTTGGGGTGGCTGTCATCAAATTTTTATTAACTTTATTGTAAATTAACATACTTATGTTGTCACAATGAATTAATACAAGCGTCTAAGCTAGGCCTAGCCTGTGTCTCAGTCACTATAGTACCTTCATGTATGACGTTACGATAGGTCTCAATTTAATTTATGATTTAAACGGATTTACTCACAATTAACATTACTTAAAATCGGCATTGAGCTGAACAGTAAGTAAAAACATTTACTTAAATTATAAATTATGTGTAACCCTCACGAGTCGTTTATTAGTAAAATAATTCTCAATTTCACCACCGGAACTGGCAAAATGGTCACCATTGCCATTCAACCGCCAATGATTATTAGTTACACAAGTTACACAAAGTTAACTAATTCGAGCATTAGTTACACATTCCTACCCCAACAGGACAAAGGTGTGAGCTTATATTATGTACGTTTGTGTGTATTAGTTATTCCAGTACCAGGGCCGTTACCTACCAGGATCTAGAAAGTGATTTAAAATTTTTCTTCACGCCAACGAAGTCCCTGTTGGAACGCAATTGATAAATAAACCGTATTAGGTACTAACGTGTCATGTATGTGTGTATATGCCAATTACAATGCGCAATTCAGCTGAACAAGCGCCACAGTTAGCTCAGTTACCGGCGTCGTCGCGTCGCTGAATTTGATATGTTTTGCAATTACGAGGTAAGCAAAACGTGACTTTTAATGTAAATTCCGATTATGATGACTCGGTGAAATGGCATGTATGACATGTAATTAATATACTTACAGCCTTGGTCACATGTAACTAAATATGACTTCGTTTTATCTTTGCTATTGGGAATAATATCACTCGCTTCTCGCCAATCACCCGAAGATAGACTGGTAGAAAATGCCATTAGGCATTAAGTCTGCCCTTGTACAGTTAGTGCATTAAGTTAAATGAATAACATACAAAAGTTCTCCAATTAATTTACTGAAATGCCCACATATAAAGTTTCTTAAATAACTACTAATCGTTTCTACAGATTAAATATTTGTACGATTTAGATGTAATGCTGCCCTTATTTACGTCAACTAGACGAAAAGTGACAGTATGATATTGAAAGTAGGTAATGTTAACTTTAAACTTTTCTGCAACTGGGTGTTAAATTCAAAATTTGAAAAGAAATGAAACAATCTGTGTCAATCTGTGGTCTGTGCCTACCCCAATGGGACAAAGGCGTAAGCTTATTCATATATGTATGTAACTGGCAAATTCCTTCGTTTGTAAATGAAGTTTATCATAAGATTTATATTGTGTAAGTTTATTTTGTTAACATTTTAAGCAGCTTCTTCCAGACGCAAAAAAATAAGGTCGGATCAAGTACTTACTTTCGTTTAAATAGTTATTTGTAATACAAGAGTGCAAAGTTGAATTCTAAAGCGAAGAATTCTAAAATTGAAATCCTGAGCGTTAGCGAGGGAATCAAAAGAGCACGATGTGAAAAGTCTTTGCAACTTTTCATCCCACCTGAGCGAGGAAATGACTAAATATGACGTGAAAAGAAAATTGCGCGCGCAAAGCATATTAAAAAAAAGTACACCAAGGAGGTTCCGAGTCTGAGTTTTTAACAAATTAAAAAAGTTGTATGATAAATTCGGCACCATGATGGAGGTAGAAGTAAAAAGGTTTATTTATGTTTTGAACTCACAAACTTAGTGCACACGATGTTCTAAATTCAATTTACTCTAGTGGATAAAAACGGCTTTTGCACTTAGATATCGAAGAGCAGGAATACTCTTTCCGAGATGGGGGGATGAAAAATATTTTTCATCCCATCTATTCGAAAACGACGACTTGGTTCGCCTTTAAAAGTCACCCAAAGGTGGTGTTTTCTATAAGAAACTTTTAGCGGGCAGTACCTAATGAGTTTTTAATCCTCTTTATAGGTGATGATGATGATGATGATAAGCATTTATTTTTCCATTAAAAACATTTAGCAATTATAACAATAAAACAAATATTATAATGTTCTAAGGACAAATTGGTCTTTGGCCTCAGACTAACTAAAACCTATGGAGGGTTTAAGTCGCTGTTATTTTCGCCACAGCCTCATAATTACACTAACGGAGAAACATATCAAACGTACAGAAAAAATAAAATTATAAATACCAAAATAATTAAAAAATTAAAAGAGTATGGGAACAGAATATCACGGAGAGCCATAAAAATATTATTATTTAAAATAACAAGCAGCTTCCTCGGACTGCTTCAAAAGTAGCCAGCTTAAGCAATGCTTTCGGAAGGTTAATACATGCCGACACAACCCTTGGCGCAAAGGGAAGATCGTTCCAAATTTTCACTGAAGAGATCTTAAAGCAGCCCTCAGAACACACCAAACTCGTTTGAGGTCTAATACATAAAATCCCCCCTATCTATTAACTTTGGATTGTAAGGTTTAAATTGTATTTTATTGTACAAACATTTGGGTACTTTGGTGTTAAATAAGCCATGTAAAAAACACAAATATTTAAGAGAGCGAGTTTTATGGGAGTTTAATATTTTTCTGTTAACGAGATTTTGTGTAATGTGGTCTCTCTTTCTTATTGAAAAACCAAAGCGCATATATGCATTCTGGACTGGCTGTATGGCTTTCGCTCACAATAGTGTAAGTTCGATAGCACTAAGCTATTACAAATAATACAGGTTGATAAAAAACCTCCTAGCTATATTCAAAATCCTGAACCAGTATCACTTACAGAACACTTTTGTTTATTTTTTTATTTATTTTTATTTTATTTTTTCGGTGGATTTTTTAAAAGTTTTTATTAAACGTAGACACCACTCGGGTGCACCCCCCGAGCGCTACCCGCACCCCTCACGTGCCTGGTGTAGGAGTAATATCTATTTTTAGTCAAAAAATTAACTATTCCCATTGAAATTTTTTTTTTAAATAAATGTGTTCTTTGAGTGATACTGGTTCAGGATTTTGAATATAGCTAGGAGGTTTTTTATCATCCTCTATACAGGGCTTTAGGTATCTCTTTCAACCTCTCGGGTGGTTAATCAGTCCATGAAACTGAACAACTTCCCCAAGGAAAATAGGTCAAAATACAAAAAAAAAATTGATCTCCCATACAAAATGCGCTATAGGTATGCTGATGAAGTTTGTATGGGAACTAAAATTTTTTTTTTTCGTATTTGACCCATGTTCCTTGGGGAAGTTGTTAAGTTTCATGGACTGATTAACCACCCGAGAGGTTGAAAGAGAGATACCTAAAGCCCTGTATATCTAGTGGCGGAGCTTAAGAAAGGGCGTAATTCATATAAAGAGCTTAATGCTTCAAAGCATTTACCAATCTTACTCCAAACATGCTCCACAAATTGCAAGGTTTCATCCAGTATCAAGCCAAGGTTCCGCACGCAGTTCTGTCTGGGAATGGGAACACCTTTTATTGCTATAGTTGGGTTTATATTTCTGATTACTTGCACGTCGCAATTATCTATGCCGCGCACTTTTTGAAAATATAAAGTTTTAATTGTTTTATTATTAGATACCTACTATTTAATTTCAATTAGTTATTACTCTTTGTTTTATTAAATAATAATATTACAATAACATATGAGGCACCTTTTATTTTCTCATAGTGGGTGATGAAAAGTAGAGTGTATCACTCGGGTGCAAAATATATTTTTGGCTCGGGCGACGTACTTTGAATCCTTCGCTACGTTCAGGATTCTACTGAAGAATTCCCTCACTTCGCTCTAGATTCAAAAAAGCGCCCTCGCCGTAAAAATATTATTTTGCTGCCTTATAATACAATCTACTATTATTTCTTAAAAGAAAATTACAATTTTCGCTTAGTGAGAACTTAGATCTGAAGTTACATTTATTGAGCGTGTCTGGCGTGTTACATTATCCCTTTCGGGAAAGGCAAAGAATACAGCCATTTTAAACATTGTCTAAGTTTAATTTTTATTTTTTTGTGGTAAGGAAAAACTAAAGCGCTTATATGCATTCTGATTAAAAGTATTCCTTTGAGCTTTGACCGTTTCTTGCTGTGTATATTTTTGTTTAGCGTTCTCTAACCAGGCTCTTTAAACATCTTCTGAAAATTGTTTGAAATAAAATTTAAAGTTCAGACTTTTAAGAGCACAGCTATTAAGGTGTACACAAAAGCATCTCGACATTCCACGAGATTTGTTCATGCAATCTGTTCCAGAGAATGGCGCTTGGCTTCAGCTATAACCTTAAAAGGCTTTATAAAGCTCAGCAAAACGTGACTCTAAGAAAATGGCAGTGCAGTAGATTTCTCGCTTAATATACGCTTTTTTAACCCCAACAAAAAAAGAAGGGTGTTATAAGTTTGACGTGTGTATCTGTATGTCTGTGTATCTGTGTGTCTGTCTGTGGCATCGTAGCTTCTAAACAAATGGACCGACACTCTGGGTTGAAACTTGTATCGCGATATATGGCGTAATACGTTCCACGCTGGACTGGAAGTGAAAGAAAAATTTGAATGTACCAGCTACCTACTCTTCCGAGGTATACAGTAAAAGTCTGTTAGTGGGCTGCGAGGGTTTTGCTGTATAATTGGCGAAAGGCACCTTTTCACCACATTCTTCATTTGTATGTTATTTTGGTGTCCGTTTTGTATGGTGAATAAATTTATTTTTCTTTCTTTCTTTCACTTCTCACCATTTTATACAACTTGTTCCATTTGAAAACCCTCACAATTTGTATCTAACGTGGCATCTAGTGGTTCTAGAACCACAACCACTGATGCTCTGCCTATCTCCGTTAGGGATTATAGTCGTTATGTACAAATATGTATGCCATACATACATAATCATTCTTAATGAATCTACGAATATAATAATATGGTACTTCTATCTCTCGTTTTTCCTTATAATGAACGCTCTTGACGAAAATAGTAGAGAGACAATAACCTCTCAAAAATCTTGTATAAATTATTCTCTATATAAGATCTTATTCTCTATATAAGAGTTTTGTTATTAGTTTGCCAAAACTAATAACAAAACTACAATACAATATACTTTATTGCACTCCAACACAGTAACATTTTAATACAAAAAATTATGTCAGGGTACAAAAGGCGGCCCCATTGCTAAGAAGCTATGGGAATATTATAGAAACGGACGTTAAACGAACGAAACGTTAAGTATCTAACTTATATTAAGTATGTAGTTAGTTGCCGCAAAACAAAAGATTTGGTCGAGTGGTAGTGATGCTCACTCTTGATCAACGGGCCCTGGGATCGATTGCCGGTCGGGGCAAATAATTGTGTAAAAAGTAGATGTCGGTTCTTAGGTCATAGATGTTCGTGTTTGACTTTGTGTTTGTTGAAAGAGACCAACAACACAAGGAAGTTACGACGTAACGACCTTTGAGTAATACAACTACACAGAGGCGGCCTTAGCCATTGCGAGGCCCTGGGCGGCAGGTCTCTGCGAGGCCCTTCGTCCTTCGTGAAAAGTATGTGATGAAAAAGTAGGTCTGGTTGTTTGGTTTATCAATTTTGTCATGTTTGACGAGAAATGCTAAAGTTATACAAATAAATATAATTTGAGTTTTAAAATATTTTACATTGAAAGATTTACCAAATTAACAAATACAAAGATGATAAATTTTAAAATTGATGATTGCGGCTTTTGAAATATTTTCAAAATTAATAAATACAGGATGGTAAATTTTAAAATTGATGTTTGCGGCTTTTCTTTAATTAAAACACTAAGACTAAAATCTTTATATTACAAACACAATAATCGTCATTTTCGATTGAAAGAATAGCAAGGGCTGAAAGATAGAGGAGCAGAAAATTATGTCCCGACTCCCGAGCTGACCCGAGTGTTACGCGATTAAAAAACTGTTCTTCTTCGCATAGCAAACCAATCTTCAAGATACTACTTACACATAATACTTAATTTTTCTATTATGTTTTGAATTAATGAATTAGTTAACTTGATGCCATCAAGCGCTGAACAAAGTAGCATCAGCCAACAGGGTCATCCTACAACGGATCAAGGGGCATAGTGGATCGATGGGGAACGACGCAGCCGACATTTTGGCTAGGAAGGGACCAGATACCAACTTGGAAGGCCCTGTGCTAATTATCCCAATGCCTTTTAGCCAATTTCGTACTTGGATTCGCAAACGTACTCGTTAACCACCTGTCGCCCTAGAAAATTACTCATATACTTCCGGACCTATCATTATCACCGAATGCCACCAAGCGCTAAATAAAATATCCTCAGCCAACAGGGTCATCTTGCAATGGATTAAGAGGCATAGCGGTTCCATAGGTAATGATGCGGCAGACGAATTGGCTAGGAAGGGATCAGACACTATCTTGGCAGGCCCTGTGCCAATTATCCCGATTCCATTTAGCCAAGTACGGACCTGGATCCAAGCACGCATCCTTTTGCAACACTGGTGGAAACTGGTGGGAAAACGTAACCACTTGTCGGCAGTCGAAGAAAGCCTTTACAGGACCCTCCCCGCGCCTGACGCGTAGACTGCTTTTATCCAGAGATAACCTACGAATAATGGTGGGTACCCTTACGGGGGTACCTTACAGTGGGTACCCTGCTTTGAACAAGCACCTATTCGTATTAAACATCACCAAGAGGCTGATGAAACAGTCGCCCATGTAGTCCTGGACTGCATGGGAGTGGCAGAACACCGGGCAAAAATATTTGCAGATATAAGGTCGTTCGCGAAGCCTGCGAAATCCCCAGGAGGATTCTGAGCTTCTGGACGTAGCTAAAGTGGTTGCAATAGCCACTGACCCACACGCATAATGGGCCACTTAAGAGCCTAAATGCGGAAATAGGAGCCCATATCACTTAAACACCTGTCAGCAGTCAAAGGAGGCCCAACCGGACCTACGCGAAGACTGCTCGGCCTAAATAGAAGTAACTTACCAATAATGGTGGGTACCCTCACGGGCCACTGTGCTTTAACCAAGCACCTATTCGTTCTAAACGCTACCGACAGCCCCCTTTTCAGGGGCTGCCTAGAGGCTGATGAAACAGTCGCCCACGTAATCCTGGAATGCGTGGGAGTGGCGGACCAATGTGCAAAAATCCTACCTTCGCGAAGCCTGTGAATTCCCCAGGAGGATTCTGAGCTTCTGGTCGGAGCTGAGGTGGCTGGAATGGAATAGCCACCGACCTACACGCATAAAGGGCCATCTTAGAACCTTAATGCGGAAACGGGTGCCCTTATCAACTAGTTAACTAGCTTTATTTTAATTTACAGTTATGTTATAACCTTAATAAATAATTAAGGATCAAAATCCGAAATTCTAAATAATTTAATAAAATTTGCTTGGGTTGTTGCGCGAGGCCCCTGCAAGAGCGAGGCCCTGGGCGATTGCCCCGTTCGCCACCCCCTAAGGCCGCCTCTGCAACTACACTTTTGATATAAATATATGAAGATTCTTTTATAGGTTATTTTTCGAGGTGAAAATTTAATATAGCCTATAAAAGGATCATCATAAATTTTTCAGACATCATATAAGTATCTACATTATTTTTCTCCTCGGAAAATCAGGTATCACGGTTTCCCTAAGCTATTTTTGTTTTATATATTTATATTGTGCTTATTAATATTTATATTATAATTGCCATTACCTAAACCTACGCAACAAGATAGCATAGTTACGTTGAATAATTCATATCAGATATGTCAAACTGGCTTTACACCCACTCTATCGCCCCAACATAATTTTTGCAAGTTTAGTAACATTTGGACCAGAAAACTAAGGCAAATACGCTTGCGCATGGAACAAGTTTATAACAAGTCTAGAAGTGGCCTAGATTTCGTAAATAGTTAGTTATGTATGAATTATATCTTTACCTAAAATAAAATACTATATAGTTGAGAAACCTTAAAGTTTAAAAGCGTTTGAAAACAAACCTATTCCAGACGGCCGGTTTGGTCGAGTGGTAGTGATGCTGCCTCTTGATCAGCGGGTCCTGGGTTCGATTCCAAGTCGGGGCAAATATTTGTGTAAAAAGCAAATGTTTTTCTCGAGTCATGTGTGTTTGTGTTTGTCTTTATGTTTGTTCCGAGGGACCCACGACACAAGGGAAAACCTTAGTGTGGGCCTTTAAGTGTGTAGCGTTAAAAAAAAAAAAAAATTTCTGATTAATTTTTATTTTCATTAGTATTTCTGTAGTAGATGTAGCATTGGGGTAATTTTAATTATAAACGTAATATTATGTCTTGGTGTGATTTAAAAACATGAGATTTTTGGTCAATCACATTTTGTATGTGCAACTGGGGTGATACGGATCAGCTTACTTACATTTTTTTTTGTTTCCCTTGTCTATATAACACACCTATATTGGGTATACGTATCTTCATTATCATAATATCAACAAGATGGCCACTGCTGAACGTACCTAATCCTCCCCCAAGGATCTTTTCAGTAATCAGTTCTGTGCCATCCGCATCCAGCAGCTTTCCGTTATCTTTGCCCCCTCGTGGGACAGTACAATTCCATGTACAGGTACTTCTCTATGTCATTATGTTCTATGACTCTGTGATTATCTTACCTGTTACTTTCTTCGCTATTTATCGTTTATTTGTTCGTTATTTCCTTGTTTTTTGTATTGTAAAACTCTATCGTTTCTTTTGTGATTGTCTCTTTCAGTACCTACTGTCTCTTTGTAAGTGTATAACCGTGATGGAAATAAACTTCTTATCTATCTACAATCTAACATTACTTTACCTGAGCAAGCGATATAGTCTTGTCATCGCTCTTGGAACATCGTATGTCTGGTAAATCCCTGATGACCCTCTTGTACTTGAGGAGCAGGCCCTGGAACCTCGGGATGAAGTGGCAATCGCAACGCCAGGGATTGTTGCCGAGGAATACGTGCATTATGTTGTTGTTCCCTTGTAACGCCTTGTCGAAGGCGTACACTGGTATCTAAAATAAAGGGCTATTACAGAATTTTCGATAATCTATCAAACATCAGCAGCCTTAGAGAAAAACCGCTCAGCTTTAGAATTATTTCAGATTTAGTTAAGATTAGAACATAAGAAAATTTGTACCTAACGAGATTAAAAAGAGCACCCTTCGGAGTTCGGAGTTTCTTGCCTATTCTTTTAGAGGAAAGACCGCAAGTTTGCGAATAGGCGAAGAGTCAGTAGAGTCAAAAGAACGAATCTGTAAGTACATATGTATTGAAATTCTTTAATGTATTTCACTACTTTGACTTATTTTAAATAACATCCTGAATGTTCTATGAAATAAAATTTTACTTAAAATAATAATTAAAAAGTGTTTTGACATTCGGCCTTAGTCGTCTACTGCTGGATACAGGCCTCCTGCACAGCCATCGCCATTAGTCCACACATGACCCCACCAAACAGCATGAGCCACCCTTCTAAACACTGAAGGTACAGTCTACAATGGAGCCATCTACAGAAAAGATAAATAAAAACGTCGCGGGAATGTAAAATTTTATTTTCCAACATTTCGACAATTTTATGGACGTTTATAGTTTAAATTATACCTTATGCAAATAAGGCAAAACCTATACTAATAAAATGCCTTATTATTAGTAAAGGTTATGCCTCTGGCATATAGTTCTAGTAATAAAATTACTCATAACTGTACTCTTAACATTATTTTAACGTTTTTTCCGATAACCTTTTCTTCTACTTTTTGCTTTATTAAGCAATCTAACTCGTTTCGTCAGATCAAAAACTGTGTTTAATGATTTTTAGTCATCAGGAGAGATAACTTTGAAGTTTTATTTTCAAAAACCTAGCTGACCTATATTTCAAAATAATTTTTCGTGGACGCCCGCGCTTTTAATTTCATAAATAAATGAGAGTACATTTTTGTACCGAGAACACCGAAAATGGGCTAAAAATTATCAAGGCTTAGTCAAGTTCGTCACATACACGTAGTTGATTATCTTTACACGACAAGTAAGGAATAAGGACTTATCACTCGCAAATTCGGTAATATAAAAAATTGTGGTATTATATTTATCTGAAAGTCCACAAAATCATTGAAGTGAAAAAGATAGGTAAAAACGCCCTGGCAGTGAAGACAATCAAGTATTGGAGGAAAGTTATGCATTGCTGGGATTAAAGTCAGTAGATTCTCAACGTTTTTTTCTCGAATTTTTACAAACTAAAGCGATGTCTGAAATTAATTTATCCTATTCGCACCGCAGAGTGAATAAAGAGCACAAAACCGTTGTTCAAAATCTCATATCGTTGGTATAATAATGTACAGTATTTAATAAAAGAAGAATGATCGTAAATGTATTTATAGGCTTCTTTAGTAGAGTAATGTGTAAGTAACTGTAACGTGAATCTTTTTGAGAGGTTGCGAGGAAAATATTCTCTCCCTCCATGGGAAATTTAATCCTAGTTAACTTGTTTTTAATGCTAAATAGCAACACGCACTAACTTTACATGTAAAAGAGTATACTTCTCAAGCCTCAGCCTACAAAGTAATTTAAATATTAATTATCACTGAATCTAAGACAAAATGTAAAAGTATTCCTTTGAGCTTTGACCGTTTCTTGCGTATGTTTTTGTTAGAGCTAGTTGCATTCCCGCCCCCCACAAGAAGAATCTCTCTTTTTAGCATTAATTGAGGTACCACTTTTCGGGTTTACTGAAATCACAAGCGTGATATGACAGCTAGAACACCTAAATGTCCTTATCCTTACTTTTGTTTTAAAAACGTGTTTGTTTATTTGTTTGTCCTTCCTTCAAGTCGTAATTGTGCAAATTTTTCACGCATATGAAGTCGCAGGCAGAAAGATTGCTCTCAAATTGATGTACCTTACCTGCTTAAGCATATTCCCCCGAAGACTGAGGACCCTGAAGGCAGAAAACCACTCAGATCCCTCCAGTTCCTTAACGGACGGTATGCTATTGTTATCCAGATATAGATCAGCTAGCTTCTGGTAGTAAGGGTTCTGAATGATGCTTCTTATTGTGCTTATCTGAAACAAAATAAGAGTTAACGTACAGAGGTCTGCGCATCAGGTTACTCCATTTTCGTTGCAAAACCGCTCTTATCACAACAGCACAGAATGCACGCTTTTGGTAACCTGATGTGCGGCCGCCCGTACCTACCGTAAACGCAGTCATTGCTAGATGTATCCTGTTTCATATTATTCGGGATGATAAAGACAAAGGATTGAAGTTTTTTATCAGCAAGTTTGAAGAATATCAAGCAGACGAACAGATGGACACGCGAATGATTCTATAAACTTTAATGCAGTATCTACAATGTGTGTTAGCCGTGTGGCTTCGACAAAATGCTACAAAATTCAACCCTTATTTATATACTAAGTAAAAAAATGCTAAATTGAACAAAGGCACGTCTGAGAAAATTAAGTCTTCGAAAGGCGCGCGGTCAACCAATCTGGCCCAGCCAGCGTTGTATGCTATGGCCAAAACTCCCTTCACTGTTTCAAAGGGAGACACGTACTCCTTGTCGGGGACGTTAATGGTCTAATGTCAACAACAATAAGCGACCGCTTTTAAATGTTTGCTAAAAAACTTTGGCTGACTATATGAGAAAACGGACACCAACAAAACCTTCAAACTGTCTGAATTTGTCAGAGAATCTGTCTCACAGCTACCCTATAAATGTCATGTCCACGTATACCCGTTTTTTTAACACTTATCCTCTTACTTACTGACCCTTCTACACCTAAGACGCGTAACAAAAAGCATGCAAGTATGAATAAATAATATACCTACCAATCCTAAGTTTTACAAGAAACTTAGGATCCAGGAAAGACTTTTAACTCATAAAAATCTGAAGTTGTAAATAGTAAAATATTAGTCTGTAATCGGTAAAAAATATTCAACACAAGCAGGCATGCGTTTTAATTATTTCCCAGAATCAAAAAGGTGCAGTGATGAAATCTTAAAGTGCTTTATCGATATTCTAAGAAATATACAAAAACAAACTCAAGTGGTGCTTGGAGCGGCACTTGACTCTTGCTTATTTATTTGTATTGCTGTGACACATTTCATGGAACGACACATAAGTCAAGTTGCTGCTGAAAAGACAAAGGTTATTCTTATTGTCTCAATATTGTTATTATTTTGATAATTAATTCTTGGAATCAAGGTTTCACAACCCTATACTTCTAAAATAAGATATGTCACATTTTTCTGTAATTCTTCTTCTTATCGGTCATGTATAGTCAAGTGTGTGGCGAACTAGAGCAACGCTGGTTTTCAAACAGCCAAATGGCCTCTGACTTGGTTGTAACGACTGAAGTCAGTTAAAAAGAGCTCGGAAGCACGGAAGCTACCAAGGATATCTCGGAAGCCTTGGAAAGGGTTTAGGACACTAGTCTTAAGGAGCTGATATCCAGATTCAGAAAAGCCCTGGAACGAAGCTCTTCAAAACTTACAACTAAGACCTGCGAAGACCTTTGAAAGGCCAAAATTACTTTAACAAAAAAGCTGTTTGAATAATGTTATAAACTAGCTTCCCGCCCGGGACTTCATTCCCGTGGGAATTTCGGGAATAGCTCTATTCATTGGTGAAAACCAAGTGAAAACCGTATGAAAATTCATTCGGTAGTTTTTGAGTGTATCGCGTTCAGCCAGACAGACAGATAAGAGACGGGGACTTTGTTTCATAATATATATTATATTTTATTAATTATATTATAAACTAGATTTCCGCCCGGGACTTTGTTCCCGTGGAAATTCGGGAAAATCATGTACCCTATGTTCATCACGGATAATATAGCATTCTAATAGTGAAAGAATTTTTCAAATCGGTCCAGTAGTTTCGGACCCTTTTCATTCAATGCAAACAAACAAACAAACAAACAATCAAATCTTTCCTCTTTATAATATTAGTATAGATAATATGGAAAGATGAAGTCACCAAAAACCTAAAAGAGATGAAAGTGCCCACTGATCAAAATTGGCACAAGACACAGTGGAATGGCGCACTTTACTGTCGGAGTCCCACTTCGGATCGTTGAGCCAGCGAAGTAAGTAAGTATGAACAACAGGAATAAGTTAGTAATTTTATTAAAGTATACTTACCTTAATCTACAAGAATTAAGCAAATCTACTCCTGAATAGGCTTGACGTGATGAAAACAAGCAGAATTTGGCTTTATTTTCAAGATATTTACGGCAAAGTTTCATAATAACTCGGAGTCAATGAGAAACCGAATTGAGGATAAACAGGTTCCTTCATATTTATAATTAAAATCAATGTATTGCTTGTAAGCAGGAACAACAAGAAGTTGTTTATGCAATTTCCGGTTACGCGAAACAACGAAAATAATGAAATTGCTCTACAGAAGTCGATTAGAAATATATTATTTGCGATGTCTGCAAGTAACAAAAACAAACAAAATCAGACATTATTTATTTTAAAAACAATCGACAATACCATGAATTATGAAGCCGAAGCAATTTATGTGCCACCAGAAAATTTTAAAAACCGCTATTACCATTTCACTAGTGAAATTATAATCACCCGCAACATTACAATTTTCCCAGAAAAATTAGAATTCCACGAAACATTAAGGGCCACCTGCATGAAATTAGAATAAGTTAGGTCAGGGTTTCTTAAAATGGGAACCCCTAGGGGTTCGCAATTCGTCGGTAGGGGTTCGCGGCAAGTTTTACGTGATGGCGGCTTGATGACTGGCGGGCACGTGCGGCACGCATGGTGGCAAAAAATAGAGTTTTGGAAATCTTGCTTGAGATCAAATATCTTTCAATGTTTTCCTCTTTTTACCCGACTGCGCGACGCAAAGGAGGTTAATGTGTTTATCAGCCCATGTGTATGTATGTTTGTACCTTTGTGGCACTATTTGCACCAAACGTGTTTGCCGTTACTTGTTTTTTCTTTTCAGTTTTTATTACACAGTCGGCTTTTTTTTTATTAATTTATTTTTGCATGAATTAATCACGACGAACACCTTATCCGTGGATTTCGAAATAAAGGCTGAAATTCTTCTTCATCTATCTCAGCTCTCCGAATAACCGAAATGGTTTTTTCCAGATATTGATAATGCTAAAGATGGCTAGATACCCCATTTGTGGTCACGAATGAGAGCATAAATTCTAGTTTGAGTATTAAGCAACAGGAGTTATTATTAGAAATGTCCATAGATGAAACTCTTCAAGCTGATTTAAAAAGAATATCTTTTATAGATTTTTGGAAACTAGCCAGGAAGAGTATCTCGAACTCTCACGCAAAGCGGTGAATTTCCTTATACCCTTTGCTAAAATATACTTATGTGAGAGTGAGTTTTCACACCAGGGTCATGATAAAAACAGAATGAAGCCGGTTCCGAGTCAGAATTAAGGTTAAAATTAACCAAAATCACTTCTTAAATTAACTCAATTTGCGACAAGAAACAAGCCCACCCATCACATTAATATTAAAAAGATATTTCTTTAGACACTGTTTGTTACTTTTTATTGAAATAAAAACCTTATTTTCTTCAATAGTAAACTTTATTATTTTCTAAAGGGGCCCTCCCGGATTCAATTGGTTAGTCAAGTGAGTCAAGGAGTTCGCTGTCATCTGGAAACTTTAACAGGGGTTCGTGAAGCCAAAAGTTTGAGAATCCCTGAGTTAGGTTATGTTAGGCTTTTTTTAGGTTCAGTTACGTTAGGTTAAGATAACTGGATCGCAGGTTTTTCTCCACGTAAAACAAAAAGAAGTTTACAGACATATTATAAAAAGTCCGTCAATATGAAAAAACGTGCTAACACGCAGTTATACGCAGAGTTTAATCTAATATTAGTATGGCCGTTACTATTAAGCCCTGTGATGACAAAGGTGTCTGTTATAAGAACTCAAATTACAGGATTCTTGACTCTCATTATCATAGTTGCCATATTTGTTTCCATTATGAAACTTAACCTGTTAA
The DNA here is from genome assembly GCA_949987775.1 of Aproaerema taeniolella. Classification (NCBI taxonomy): domain Eukaryota; kingdom Metazoa; phylum Arthropoda; class Insecta; order Lepidoptera; family Gelechiidae; genus Aproaerema; species Aproaerema taeniolella. The sequence goes on from OX465254.1 coordinate 12,622,923, forward strand.
TATAGGCACCTAACCTAACCTAACGTCAAGCAGACGTGTTATTTACTTTGAAACGCTACACTAATTGCGCTTCTCTGTTCAGTAAACATCTGTAATGACTTTGTGTACTCGACTCGTTAAGGTTTGTTTTATCTTGCAATTTGCGATAACTTTGAAAATTTGAGACCTCAGGAAAGTCGTATTGGTGATAGAAAGGGATGGACAGATTGTTTAATTTAAAACGGGAGTTCATCGTGAAGAACATGACAATTTCTTGGTATGTTTCAGCAATCATCGATTTTCTGATTCCCACTGTCTATAAATTATTAAAATCGTCTACAATATCATTTAGAATAAGTACTTTAAAGTTATTTTGTTATAGTTTCGATACGACACGAAGTTTTCCGAGAGACAATAAGAAAATAGAAGCACTTTTAACGAATTTACTGCAGCTTTGTAATCGTCAGCTAAACTTTCACATACAAATTGACCATGGCAAAGTCTATTTGTTTCAATAGAAAACAATTGGAACCGAGACGGCAACCTCGAAGTAAGCTTTTACTTGAAGACGGAGATCCCAGGGCCGCCAGACCTTACTTACTTTCTCATTAACCAAATGTGTGGGAAATAGTAGTGCTAAATGTACTATTAACATACGAATACCAGCGAACCTGGGCCGACGGCCAATTTTCAGCTATCAGGTTCTGAAGGTACTTCCAAAAATTACTCATTTGTCTTGAAGACTGGCTGCTGAAATCTTATAGAATATAATTAATTAAATATAAAAATTCATGATCAACACCGCCAGACGCTCTCCATCGGCTGTAATTTCTGCCAGACGCTTACATTCGCAAGTAATTTATGCGATTATACCTACAATCTGAGTCGTGTTTTTTAATATGATTTTCAGGGAACTATAACAATACTTTTTATAGCACCCAGACTTAAGCCAAGTGAGAAATTTTTGATAGTACCTTCAGAATCTGGTAGCTGAAAATTGGCCGTCGGCCCAGGCTAGCTGGTATTCATATGTTAATAATACATATTAGTACTACTATTTCCCACACTTTTGGTTAATGAGAAAATAAGTAAGGTCTGGCGGTCTTGGTCTATTGGCTCCAAAACGTACATACATATATAAGCTCACGCCTTTGTCCCATTGGGGTAGGCAGAGACCACAGATTGCCACTTGCTACGATCCGACAACACCTCTTTCGCTTCCTCTACATTCATAATTCGCTTCATACATGCTCTTCGGATTCGGGTACTCCTATCTTAACACGGCCTTTTCTACGTACATCACCAATTTGGTTTAAGTACGTTCGCCTGGGGCGCCCTCTTCCAAAAGCGTCACCTGCAGTAATCTTGAAAGTCATCGTACCGTGTTACCTTGTTGCCCTCTAGTCGAAGAGTAGTGGTGCGAGGAGGTAATGTTTCCGGAGGATCTTGCAGGTCCCTCGCAGCGCAGTCCACTGTGATGAGGGGAATGACCGCACCAGCTCGATCAGACACCACATGCGTCATGGCGCAGGAGCAAGGTTCTGGACAGGTTTGGCGCACCATCTGTGACAAGGATACTAGAAGATATAATGTATGTAGGTATTTTGTACATTTTGGACTATTAGTGGTGGTGGGGTAGTAATGTCATAGGAAAATTTAAAAAAAAGGTAATACTAAAATTTCTCTAGTGAAATTATAATCTCTTGAGATATTATAATTTGCCTAACCAAACCTAATTAGGATAAGTTAGGTATTATTGATGCTAGGCGGGCACCGGTGCGTTCTTCGGAGATCCCGGAGCCTGCCGAAGAGCATCGAGGGTGGTCACCGTGGAGTTTTTTAGTGGGTAGAAATCCCACATAACCCAGTTCCTCCCCCGGGGGCTGGGTACCTGGATCGCAGGTTTTTCTCCACGTAAAACAAAAAAAAAAGGTATTATTGTTATGTTAGGTTAGGTTGGGCTATTTTAGGTCCTCCATCAATGTGAAAAAAAATAGGGCAGTTCACAAAGTACCGAGAGTTTATAATCTTACTAAGGTAAATTACAATATTAAGGGCTTGAAAGTTTTACGGTGACAGTTATAAAGTAAAGAGCGGTAAAACTCTCTGAAAGGGATCGCCAAGAAAATACTTTTCCTTTAGCGCATACAAAATAACTTTGACTCTGCGTGACGAATGAGGATTTATCCCTCAAAGCGACCGTAAAACGAACTAAAATGTTCACAGAATTGCTTTTCCGCTTTGAAATAAAGGTACTGTGTTCAACGGTACACATATTTTCGTATATTGCAACTATTTTTTTTTCTACTGAAGACTCATACATAGTAGAAAACGTGAAGACCATAATCTTGAACAAAATAAAGTATTAATTGAAATTAAAACGACACAAATACTAGAAGATTAACAGGGCAAAAAGTGGAAATCTTTTTCGATATTTGAAAGAACTGAATTTGTTGCTCTATCCAGATATGTGCACGGATTTGTAATATAAAAAATTGAATAGCTGAATGTTTTAATTTAATTTTTCTTACATGTAGCACAAAAATTAAGAAATAAAGAAAAAAAGACAGATTTTTACTTTCTAGCGTTATTCACAGGTGCCTGCGATGGAAGGACTCAATTTTCATTTTGTTATTATCAATGTTGTTCTTTTTTATATTTTCTCATATTATTTATTGTAGTTAAATAGTAGTTTATTTGAAAATGACCATTTAATTTTGGTTCATTTCCATAGGAAGTGACTCAAACCAAACCAAGGCAAGCGTCTAACTTCACTGAGAGCATGTTTCTTTTATTGCTACCTCAAAAAAATGTTGCCTATTTTATCCAAAGTCCATACCATTTCTGATATTGACTTCACTAACTACCTCCGAATAAGTAATAGTTTGCTGGGCACGAAGCTTATTCAAAAAGTTCATCTGACTATGCTGAATAGTCTATCTGCATTCTGGCTGGCTGATTTGAATTGAATGAATAATAGGACGTAGTTTCCATCGTGTCCTGTTTCTGATATGGATACGCCGATGTTCATTAATTTTCGACCACCACGTGTATTTCAAAATTCCTCTTTGATAGTTTTTATGTTCGTGTTTTTAGAACTTACAAATGTAACTAATTAATCTTATCATATCACTTTTGTTCCTCTTCAGATAATACAGGGTGTAAAGGACAGCTTAGCAAATAATTAAATGTTGGATTCTACCCATAACTATTATCAGCTACTTTGGCGCTACGCAACCCCGTAGCACCAAAGTAGCTTCCCCCGCGCCGCGCTGCTATCGGAATGCGATGTACATTTCTGGTTTTCGTGTTTTACGTTGTTATGATTATGTTTTATTGCAAAATGGAGTGTATTCGATTAAATAATAAGAAATGTAAGCAGAAAATATTAAAAAACATAAAAAAAAATTGAAAATTTTCCGGAGAAAAATGCCACTGGAAAATCATTCAGAATGATTTTCTGAGTCCAAAGTTTCAGTTTTTACTAAGCTATCTTTTACACCCTGTATGTAAAACTAGCTTTTTGTCTGGGATTTCGTTAACGTGGGAATTTTTTCGTAAATTTTCCAATAGTTATTCTGCCATTCGGGACGGAGACAAATACAACAAATCAAAAACCATGAAAATTGGTCTAGCCGTTCGTTCTCACCGACTGATCAACGCCCAGCACAAACCCTTGGACATAGAAAGTTGTTTGGCCCAAAGGTTCCTTTTGTAACGTAGGCAAGAAATTAGGAAGAATTTTTCCAAATTGACACAGAAACGAAGTGAATTATAGTAAATTATATAACGTATAAGAGCGTATTTAACTTTAATTACTACAGTCATTTCACCGAATCAAACATCTAAAATCATCTAAAAAATAGTTGACAAATGAAGAGGTGAAGTTCTTCCGCCCCGCTCAGCGATTAGATACGGTTGCCTATATTTTGCTATTATGAAATCATAATTTGTAAGCCTTGTAAATCTACCGATACATAATTTTGATTGATAAATATTATGTCCAACAACTTCGCCCTTGATACAACCGCTAACAAGTCAATGAATAAATTGACATCAATTGATTTGTTCCAATTTCTATTAAGATCGATCACTAAATTGACAGAAACATTTCTTCTTCTAGTGGGCATTCTGATTTTAGATTAGATTTGTGTTGGGAACTGATTGGAATTCTAATAAGTAGATAGATTTTTTTTTTATTAATGAAGGGTTCGCTCTTGACCACAATCTAGCCCAAAGGGCAAAGATGCGGTCGAGGATGTAGCAAGCTCACCCAGAAGGAGCCTATTCACTCGAACTTTAAAGAGATTCGGGTTATATGAACTCGGAAATACAGACGCAGGCAGGGAATTCCATTCCCTAGCAGTGCGCAATACGAAAGATGATGAAAAGCGCTCAGTGCGAATCCGTGGGATATCAACAAGATAGGGATGGTACCCCGCGGTGCGTCTGGACGTCCGATACAAGAATTGGGCAGGCGGAATGAGCTCATGCAGCTCCTGAGCACACTCCCCGAAGTACATCTTATAAAAAATACATAGGCAAGCTACTTTGCGTCTATCTTTTACTAGCTTCCTGTCACCGATGAGTCTCCTGGCTCTGCGGTCCACCGAGTCCAGTGTGGCTAGTTGGTACTTGGCCGAACCATCCCAGAGGTGGCTGCAATACTCCATGCACGATCGGACCTGTGCCTTATAAAGGGAAAGGAGTTGATCGGGCGTAAAGTGGCGCTTAACTCTGTTGAGGATGCCCAGCTTTTTGGCCGCTGTTTGTGCTTTGGACTCGATAGAGATGCCGAAGTTAAGGTTGACAGATAACTTCATGCCAAGGAGCTCAAGCTCATTGGTGATAGGTACAGATGCACCCCGGAAAGTAGGAGTCAGATTAAAGGGACTCCGTTTCGCGGAAAACAGACACGCCTGAGTTTTGGTGGCGTTGAAACTAACCAGATTAATTCATTTATTGCAGAATTACAGATTTTATTTATCCTATATTGTTGCACATTTAGGCTCTTATGTGGCCCATTATACATGTAAGGTCGTTGGCTACTCCAGTCACCTCAGCTTCGCCGAGAAGCTCAGAATCCTCCTGGGGATTTCACAGGCTTCGCGGGCAACCTTGTATATCTGCGGGCATTTTTGCCCGGTGTTCTACCACTCCCATGCAGTCCAGGCTTACATGGGCGACTGTTTCATCAGCCTTGGAATTAATGTTAAATGCGGCGTCAAGTAGTTCTAGAACTAAATGTCGTTCTGCCTGCCCCAAATGGGATTAAGTATAGGGGTGAGTGTATGGATGTACTGTTCCACTGCTGAGCAAAGGTCTCCCCTAATTTTTTCCATCTCTTTCTGTTTGCATTACAGTCCGCCCAATTTTGTGGGAACGTGTATAGGTCACGCCATCCTTGGCGTGGTCTACAACGATGTCAATGTCAATCTGGTACCCATTGGGTAACAACGTTGGCCCATCGATCGGGGTGCATTCTGGACACGTATTCGGCCCAGTCCCACTTGAGTTAATGAGGTTAATGAGGTATCCTCAGTAGGAAATATGGATACTATACGTATTGTTTTATGATTAATATGCCTTTATAGGCATTTTCTGGGTTAATTCGCTCCATCGTCGACCTCATCTTTGACCTTATGGTCAAGATTGAGGTCAAGAGTTAACCCATCTTATAATAAAATAAAATAAAAAATGTTTTGAACATTTTTTTTTTTTTAAACAAAAATGGCTAAAATGTAATAATGTGATATATTTTTAGAACCGCCTTTAAAAGCCCTTTCATTTGATACCACACACGATAGGTTGCAAAAAAAAAAAATTCCTATACAAAAAAAATTATGACTCAGCACACTATTATTAGGAGAATAAGGGACTTTTTTAGGAACTGCGGATCAACAATTTTGTTTTGACCTCTAGTATGCGTGTGCCAAACGGCTAAACTGTACATCGATTTGCGGTTTTTTTTTATTAAATGCGTGGGGCGCCCACTAACAAGAAAAATCCATTATTAAATATTTTTACACGTGTTATAAAACAAAACATCAGTATCAGTAGGTAATTTTGACCTAAAGATAAAAGTCACGATAAATTAATTTGATTTAGACTGATTTACTTCACCCTCGTTTTATCAAGACAGGTTTACCACCTGACAATTTTCTTACACCGAGAAGGCTATTCAACTAATCAATGGCGGTTGAATGACAATGGTCGCTATTATATTTTATCCGTTCAGCACCCGTATTCCACACCATTCGATTCGAAACCGAAGCACGGAAAATCTCAGTGCATCCCTCTCTTGCGGTACCATATGTCGGTGACGGTCTAGAATTGCGAATATCGGATTCGAGTCGAATGATGTAGAAATACGGGAGGCAGGTTATCCAAATTTTCATTTTTATGACGACTGCTTTGACTGGCGGGCGCCGCCAGCGCCAACTCAATGTTAATTGCTAAGGCAGTTGTCCCACCGGCAACGATGAACGAGTAGCGAGCAGGGCCCATATTTTTGAAACGATAGAATTCCAATTCGCATACGAATTGACAAGATTCGCATGAGAATCTCATACGAATTTTGTCAATTCGTATGCGAATTGGAATTCTATTGTTTCAAAAATCAGGCCCCTGATCGCTGAGCGAGTGTTATCTTTCCGACCGGCGACAAACTAGTTAAGCGAGTCCTCGCCGGCGGTGTGAACAGTCAGCGATCAACTATTTGTATATGGATCTCTTTTGTTTACACGGAATATATATCTATTGTTCGTTTCTTGAGCGAGAAAATAGCCGATAGTTAGTCGTTTTCTCGCCGGCGGGCGGTGGGACAACTGCCTAAGTAGTTTGCTAACGTTCGTTCGGCTAGCAGTGGCGCTACTGATCGGGTGGCTGTCATCAAACGTATGAGGTTTCGATATTTCTCACCTGCAGCTCGAGCATGATATGCGACAGTCGCGAGGCACGCCACTTAGTTGACGGTAAAAAACTTACACTTTGATTGTGCGAGGGCCCCGCGCAAAGACTCGCTGGCCCTCTGGCGTTAAATTGTCAATGTGACATTTTGACATAGGACCGCGGCGCATTTTGCGCGAGTTAAATAGTTATCTGTTATCTTATGGTAGGTGTATGTATCCGCTATTGTCAACTATTTAACAAAAGATCGTTAAGCCACGCTTCGCTAATTATGTATTCATCACAATATTCTTCCTTTGTAGACATACACCACCCCTTATGATAGGACGTGTGCACCTGCCAAGTCTAACTATACAAACTATGCATTTTAATAGCTAAGTTAGTCTATGTTATAAAAGCCTCTGTATTTAGATTGTAACCGCATTCAGTTAGAGTAAGTCTAAGTAAATATGTGGATATAGTACAATATTGTAAATTAATTTTAGTTTATTTTAAAAAAAACAAGAATTTCTCCAGCCAAAAAAAGTTATCTCACGCGAGGTCATCGTGCTCGAGCTGCGGAATAGGTAAAATGGTCACCACTGTCACTCAACCGCCAATGAGACGCAATTCATTAGTGGAATATAAACTTCCAGCTTTTCTTAATAACATAATGGCATTGTTAAGAGTCTGAAAGGATTTTCATAGTCATTTTTACCTTGTTCTATTTATATCCTCTTTGGTGTTTTCGAGTGATAATTAAAGACGGGCTATCTTGTTACACCTTTTATTTATAGCATCAACTGATACCTAGCTGATGATGACAAATAGTAAAGGTATTTTAGTCTATATTTTAAGCTTCGATCAAATAATAATAAGAAGTAAAAAGACTAAGAAATAATAGTACATTGTGATACGAGGGTGCGAAGGAGGTTATTGTAAACGAGTTGACGTAGGTATGTGAGCACGAGCCGCAAGCGAGAGCTCACTATTGTCACGAGTTTACAATAATCTTTATAGCCATATGTCACACGACGTTTTTCAATACATTTGTGAGAAAAGTCATAAATAAAAAACACATGTAAGCAACCAAATACTTATTTTTCACTTGAATTTGCAGGAAGAAGACAATCTTGTGCGGATTTCGCCGTGTTTAAAATGTCGGCCGGTCTCAAGTCCGACTGTCCTCACTAGACGAAGTCATATTAATTTGTTTCACAATAGATAATGTTTTTTGTGTATCAAAATTATCGGACAAAGAATTTAAATATTCAGCCTTCTTGTTTTTCTCGGTAAATAAAATATTAAAATATTTCAAATAAAATGTAATTAAATATACGCAAAATAATATTTTATTCCGGATATAAAAATTATTTGCTTATTTTTATTTATTTGATTATTAACCTGTATATATTTAATTTATTAATGTCAGAGATAACAAAGATCCATTATTATTACAAATAAAACAAAACAAAAATCACACAAATTACACAAATAAATTCTCATAATCCGACCCCCGACCAGATGTTTGTCCCGACCGGGAATCGACGTCACAACTCTATTGTATTACACATGAAGTCTACATTTATTCTCTGCAACCTACTTGCTTGTAAACTTCTTAATTTGACTAGTGAAAATTAAGAAAAAACTTCAAAGTAAAAAGCACTAGTGCTACAATGAGCTACTTTCTGTTTATGTTTATAGCCATACAATGTTTATTTTTCGAGCAATTATATTGAAAAAGAAATTATATGAAAAAGAAATTAACACGTTTCTGCCTATACCAAGTGCTTAAGCTTCTTGATCGTGTCTAATCCCTACACGTGCGTAAAAGGAACATTATGTTGAAAGGAAGAACGAATCTGGCAAGATAAAATAAATGGAATAAATATGACCAACTCAAATATTACAAGGTTTACATTGCTGGGAATCAAATATAGGATTTTCCTTGAAAGTTGAGCCATGTTCCAAAGATTCGGAATTCGATATCGGAAATTTTAAAGTACTGCCTTTGACAATCAGATTCAATTCTGGAGTTTGAGAATACGACATGATTTTTTTAGATGCAAGATATTTTTTCTTTTTACCTCAAGGGCAGAAAGTTAATTAAAGTGGCACTGTCTTGAAATCTTTTTTTTATTATTAGATGGGTCGACGATGGAGCGAGTTAACCCAGAAAATGCCTATAAAGGCACTGGTACTCTCACGCGGAATACAGCAAGCTGATTGGCGTCGGACTTCGGTAGGAGGGTGGTCGCGAACCAGACGGTCCTGTACAGAGCCTACCACACCGCATGAGACCATAGGACGACACACCTCAGATTCAGAAAAAAATGAAGTGTCGTTGTCTGGAATGGATTACTAGGAGGCAGGTCTCATTTGTGTTTCCTTAGTCGCCTCTTACGACACCCACGGAAAGAGATGGGGTGGTGTTATTCTCAACCGATCACCACACGGCAAAAAATCTATTTCTCTTTGTTTTTAACCCATGGCAAAAAAGAGGGGTATTATAAGTTTGACGAGTGTATCTTTAAATCTGTGTATCTGTATATCTGTGCGTCTGTATGTGGCATCGTAGCTCCTACACGGATGAACTGATTTTGATACAGCCATTTAAAAGCTATAATTATAAGCGACTAGCTGACCCGACAGACGTTGTCCTATTTTTTTTTCAACTTTCCTAATTTTTTTTCAACACATTTGCTCATAAAGTGGGTCTTATGTCATTGTTTTAAGGTTCATAATGACATGTATGAGTAATAAAAATAAGCCCGTGAGTAATAAAAATAAAGCACTAGGTATTAGTGTTCACGTGCCATGAACATACGAATGCAGGACGACGACCCGAACTAAAACTGCAAGCTCATCACACCGACCTCCGTTCACGTTTTGCCATTTCGACAACACCACACTTAGATATTCTATCTGTATATTTGCACACATGTAAATAAATTAGTTTAAATAGTATTGTAAGTAGTTAATAAAGCCTCTTTGATTGTGAACGCTGTTTCACTGCAACCTACCCTCTTATCCTCTCACTGCGGCCAAGACACCTTTAGCCGTCATTCTGCTCAGTCTTGTGAGTCTGCTTGACTGGCAGTGAGAAAATCCAATCCTGTGCACATTGCACGAGGTGCACATCCCGTTATCCTTCCCACCTTCCGTTTATTGTCTTAGGTCGCCTGGCAATAGACTTCCCGAATTTATTTATATAAGTATTTATTGTTGGAGATTTATGGTTAGGGCTAGGCTGTTAGGAAACTAGGGAACTAGGGTTGTTTGTGTTAGGTAACAGCTTTCCCTGGCTTTTCATGTATAGTCAGTTAGCTAGTACATACACCACATTACTCCCTATACAATTACACTTGTTTTAGACATACAACATACGACACAATACAAATACACTTATATCTAGTTAACTGATTATACATAATGGTCCTTCGAGCAATTTTGAATCATTAAATTAACTTCGCGGCCCTCCCAGTCCCCTTAGGAAAACGTTGACAATACTGACAGACGTCTCGGGTGTAACAGGCTGGTGTACTCAAAAAAACATCAGTTTTGGTATACTTTGAGACAGACGTGGTACGTAACTGTGTCCTATAGACATCTCTCGTCGGTAGCGGATCGGTGGCTGGCCTTCCAGAAGCGGAAATCACCAGTACATTGAGAAGTCGCATAATACCGAGTCGGGAGTGTAGGTACAGTGCGTACAGACAAGTAGGTTAGTGATAGGAGTAGGGTAGGGACGCTCAAGAAAGAAGACAGAAGACGTTAGAAGACATAATGGACATTTCAAGAATCAACGAACTCATCAAGAGCCAGGAAAACGATAATTTCGAAATAAAACGGATATGGGATAACATCAAAAAGGACTCATCAACCAGAAAGACCCAAAAATACATTATAGATCGAAGAGCAACGTTAGACGGCGTTTATCAAAGAGCATTACAGAACCATCAACTTTTAGAAGACCAGGAAGTACTATCAACGCATAATTACATGACTTTAAACTTTTTTGACACACAAATAAAACGGAACTACGAAGCAGCAGTAGAATACCTTAGAAAATGTGAAGATAAAATACAACATTTAAGAGAGATAGCTGATATACGGATTAGCGAAACTGAAGACCAAAACAACGACTACATTACACCGAAACTATTTATTCAGAAGTACAGAATAAAACAGTTTACTAGAAAGATGACAACCGCATTAGAAGCAGTAGAAGAAAATAAAGCCCCATGGTACTTACAAACACTAATTAAAAGCTTGGAAAGGCAGTTTCAAGACATAGAAGAAAATCATATACAACTGTTAATGGAACAAAGTACATTCGACGACGAATACTTCACCAACGACTCATTTACTGATACGCAGGAAGGATTAGATACTGTAATAGAAAGATTGCAAGAAAAAATTAATGAAAATATCACACAAAACAACAAGACATTATCAACTAAGTTACCAAGAATAACCATACCAATTTTCACCGGAACTTACGAGTCATGGAATTCATTCTATGATTTATTTAAAAAGGTAATTGACGATGACTGTACCACATCATCTACAGAAAAAATGCAATACTTAAAAACGCATGTTCAAGGTGACGCAGAAAAGCTGATAAAGCATTTGTCAGTAAACGAGGTCAATTATAAGGCGGCGCTCACACTATTAACAAACCGATATCAGGATGATAGACGTGTAGCGCAAACATATATAGATAAAATATTGGATTTACCAAAAATACAGCATCCAAATGCAACTAATCTACGAGAAATGCATGATTGTATAAATGAGAGCCTTGAAGCACTAAAAAATCAAAATATTGACATTTCCACCTGGAGCCCCATTCTAACAAGAATAGTAAGTCGTAAATGGGATTTAGAGACCAACATGAAATACGAAGACCAATTGGAGGAACCGACCAAACTACAAGACTTTACGAAGATGATGAAATTTATAGAAAAACGTTTCAAAAGTTTAGAATCAACCACATCAACAAACTGGTATAATACAGTACAAACAACTGGCAATATTACGCTAGCGATGCGATCGGACGTGTCCACTATTTAAATAATTTATTAAACATTTGCAAAAACGGTGACCTAGTCCTACAGTAAGCGGAAGCGACCGGATCTGTGTCATTTTTCAGTTATGTTAAGTAAATTCATTACTATGGTAGACAGTGAATTTAACTGTTAATTATTAAACATGGATGCATCTCCATTTAACCGAAGTGCATTAACGCGCCGCAGCCCTCCACCCCCGTCATCCCCTCAGCCTCGCGCACCTAAGCCCCCGCCTTCGTCTCCGCCCTGCCAACATGAAGATCCTCCTGAAGTGATATCCACTCCTGAGATTCAGAACTGGATGACCACCATCGAGCAGTTATTGAACGAGGTATGTGCCGTTTCAATGGAAGGAAAATTAAACTCCGAACAGAAGCTCAAAATCAGTAATTTGTGCCGCAAAGTGAGTCATGGAACTTCGCGAATGGCTGTCGAGTACCAACAACTGAAACGGAAAGCTATTCAAGCTCATATATCCCTCCAAGCCCTTAAAGATAAACAAGACACCGACCTTCGTTCACGTTTTGCCATTTCGACAACACCACACTTAGATATTCTATCTGTATATTTGCACACATGTAAATAAATTAGTTTAAATAGTATTGTAAGTAGTTAATAAAGCCTCTTTGATTGTGAACGCTGTTTCACTGCAACCTACCCTCTTATCCTCTCACTGCGGCCAAGACACCTTTAGCCGTCATTCTGATCAGTCTTGTGAGTCTGCTTGACTGGCAGTGAGAAAATCCAATCCTGTGCACATTGCACGAGGTGCACATCACGTTATCCTTCCCACCTTCCGTTTATTGTCTTAGGTCGCCTGGCAATAGACTTCCCGAATTTATTTATATAAGTATTTATTGTTGGAGATTTATGGTTAGGGCTAGGCTGTTAGGAAACTAGGGAACTAGGGTTGTTTGTGTTAGGTAACAGCTTTCCCTGGCTTTTCATGTATAGTCAGTTAGCTAGTACATACACCACATTACTCCCTATACAATTACACTTGTTTTAGACATACAACATACGACACAATACAAATACACTTATATCTAGTTAACTGATTATACAATTAGTAATGGTTTTTTTTTCTAAATTTATCAGCAAAGAGATCAGATCTTATTTTATATTTAAAATAAAGTGTAAATATTAAACTATTTTTAAATAATAATATAATCCCACTAAATCATTTAAATTTAACAGAAAATTATCATTTATTTATGCTAAAACGTGAAAATATATACAGTATAAACTCTATATAACGACACTGAAGGGACTGCGCGTTTTATGACGTTATTGAGAGTTGTCGTTAAATGGAGAGAAGAAAAATCTGTGTTAGATAAAGAAAAAGATTATTTCAGACTAGTGATTCGTCACGCCTCTTTTCAGATGTTTTCACTTGGTTTTCACAAACGGCATTTGTATTCATCAGATTGTTATTATTATTGTCAGAAATACAACACAAAAATTTCTTCTTCAAGTGCAGAACAGGTACCTACCACGATCGTTTAAAAGCATTTCTGTTTAGGATCCAACTTTGAACTGCTTCGCAATTGGAATGTTTTTTAAAACCATGATGGCGCTTCTTTTGAACTGCTCGATTGTCTATGGTCCATTTTAAATGTCTACATAAATTGTCGCTGGTCTGCCTTTGAATCGCAACAGCGCCAAAATTGAATCGCTTATAAGCCATCATGGTACGAATAAGCGTTGCAGACTTGTTTAGGTCCTAAATTGGATCGCGCTAAGCGATCATGGTAAACCTCCAGGAAACCTACGTGGGTACACCGCCAGAAATACTTTCTGGGGCGCAACATGCAAGTGATAGCTTGTTGCCGTCAATATCAAGTGAAAGTTTTTATTTCTTTCTTTCCTCGCAAATGTGTTGAAAAACGTCGTATGACACGTGCGCGCATTGGATATTACATTCTCGACTCGCCTCTAATGTAATATCCAACTTAGCACACTTGTAGCATAATGTACTATTCTTTCATGAGATCCTTCTCCTAACAATAACAAACACAACAAAAAAAGAATTATCGAAATCGGTCCAGCCGTTCACTTGTGATGCCGTGACCAAAGGAAATAGGGATTCATTTTCATATATTATAAGGTCCTAATTTATTAGTCACTTTCCTTTTAACACGTTATTGTGTAGGTCAAAATATATTATTTGAGTCAAAAAACAAAAGCATAATATTAAATTTAAAAGGTCTTGAAAATTTTTGTTATGATATTTTTTCATTACTATGTTGAATAAACCCATCCATTCAAACGTAAATAATAATGGCAGTAGTAGAGCGGGCGAGCGGGGAGTGGACGGCTATAATTGAAAGAGAACCATTCCTTTATCTTTAAATGGAAAATTCATTTTTTATTTTTTTTACAAAATTTAATTTTCAGATAATTAATTTTTATGTTGTTTTTTGGAATACTATCAACCTATACAATAATGCCTTAGAAGGTAAGTGACTAATAAATTAGGACCTTATATACTAGCTTTCCGCCCGGGACTTCGTTCCCGTGGCACTTTTTTAGTTTTTTCTTTCATAAGAACCTTCTCCTGACAATAAGGAACACAACAAAAAAGAATCATCCAAATCGGTCCAGCCGTTCACGCGTGATGCCGTGACAACGAAAATCGGGTTCCATTTTTATATATATAGATAAGATAATTGTCCGGGGTTATATATTTTTTTTAATTTTACAGTTATACATGTCATCGGAAAATAGTAAAAACCTTTACAATTTCCCAAAATGTTGAGGGCCGCCTGCATGAAATTAGGATAAAGTTAGGTTATCTTAGGTTAGGTTTTAGTATTATGAACTGGTAGACAAGAAGAGAGATATTTGAGGGGATTCGAGAACATCTGGACCGATTTTCATGGTTTTTTTATGATTTATTGTATTTGTCTCCGTCCCGAATAGCAGAATAACTATTAAAAACATAGGCTGCAAAATTTTCCCGAATTCCCTCGGGAACGGAGTCCCGCGCGGGAAGCTAGTATGAAATAAAGTTAGTCTTGCACCGCCCCTATCAAGCGGAGCACTCGCATGCTTCTTTTTAAAAACCTTTCTGCCTGCGCCCGCTACCTAACTGCCGCTAGTAAACATTTTTTCTCGAAAGTCTTAAAAGGGGTTTAAAGATTATGGTATACCTACTGGACCTTGAAATTGTTTTTTTGTCAAAATGGCGGCAATCGATGAAACCTTTATAAGTCGATAGTTCACATCCACACAAACCGGAAATAGGAAAATTGAGACTGTAATTTACTTATAAATAAAATTTTAATTTATGAATTTAGAAGAAAATCTATACATATAATAAAACTGTAGAGGTCGAATTTCTGTACATAGAAAAAAAATGCTAAAAACCGAGTCAGGGGGATGTAAGAAGAGAAATAAAACAAATCCCGATTTTTTTAGATTTTTTTGTTTCTCTGTTTGTCTGTTTGTCTGTTTGCACGGGCTAATCTCCGTAACTGTTAGACCGATTTAAATGAAATTTTGCATAGGGGTACCTTATATCTCCGGTCAACATTTAGGCTACATAAAATCTCGAAATTTAGCCAGTAAATATAAAACCAACAACAAAAACCCCTGAAAAAATTCAAAGCTAGGTGTTTTTCAGAATATTTTACTCATACCATAGAGATCAACGTATTTTTGACATATACATGGGCTAAAAGCAAGGACATGTTGTTTTTTAAATTTATCTCTTTCGAGAAAGGCAAAGGAATCTGCATCCATACAGCCAGGTCTTCAATATATGTATTTCTTAGCTATTTCTTCAATTTATATTTCTTTACTTCTCTCATTCTCCGTAAGCCGATAGTGTTTTGTTTACGAAGAACTATGGCGGCGAGAAGCACTGCCGCTGGATCGGAGCAGATACACTGTATCACTTGAATTACTTTTTAACCGACTTCCAAAAAGGAGGAGGTTTTATGTTCGACTGTATACAGGGTGGAATTTTGTAATGCCACCTGAAGGGAAAGTACTCTTAATACTGTAGATAGAAAACTGTACTCAAAGAAAACATTCTTTTATTTTTGAAAAGAAAGAAAACTGCATTCAAGAATTTTCGAAAATTCGCTTGCCCCAACCGGGAATCGAACCGACTAAAATCTGTAAGAATACCCTGTACTTTTATTGCGTTGATCGTTAGGGTCAATTATAAGGATGAAATCTTTCTAACAAACTTGGTAAATTAAATGAAAGGAAAACTACGAAAACTTAAACCATTGTATATCTTTATTTTATGTATGTTCACCGATTTCTCCGCCATTTGGACCGATTTTCAAAATTCTTTTTTTTGTTCGAAAGAGAATACTTCAGAAGTGGTCTTATTGTCACCAAGTCAGGATCTGATGGAATCCCATCAAAATCAAGGGCAACCCTTGAATGGAATAGGCACTTACAAAGTTTCTCAAGTTCTTTCTATTATTTACGCCAAACATAGAAAAATATACACATCAACACTGTCTAGGGATATTACATGATTTTTCATACAAAAGAGGTCTGTTTGAGAAGCTATAATACCATACTCGAGATACACGGAGTGATATAATTTTCAGATGAGCAAGTGCTAAACATGAATTTTCAATTTTTATCAATGAATTTAATTTTTCTTGAAATTTGTGAAAACGTGACTAAAATAAAATAAAAAATTTCGCTAATTCCACCATTTTCATACAAAAAGCAGAAAAAAGTGCATTTTTGTTTTCGTTTACGTCACGTTTAAAAAAAAAACAATTTAAACAAAATTCATTGACGAGAATTGAAAATTCAGGTTTAACACTTGCTCATCTTAAAATTATATCCCTCCATGTGTCTCGAGTATGCTTTTACAGCTTCTCAAACACACCTTTTTGTATGAAAAATTAAGCAATATCCCTAGACAGTGTTGATATTTAACTTATTTTTTCTATGTCTATGAGTACGTAGCATTTGATAAAAGGACCGGATTGAGATTTATGAGATATTTTGTATAAAAGATCCTTTCTTAATTTTTTGTCGGAAGTTTGGTTGAGTAGTAGAGTTACACAGCCTGTGAATCGACGGTTTCTGGGTTCGATTTCCGGTTTGGGCAAACAGACCATACGAGGGAAACTTTAGTGCAGAAAGTTACAGTGTGAAGTGCTAATTAATTGATTTTATGATAGATAGATAGATAGATAGATAGATAGATTGACACTTTATTCAATTGACATAAAACAGCATAACACAGTAATAGACAAATAACAAACATACAAGTAAACATGAATCAGCAAGCAAACAATGAAGTAAACAGAGTAAGAAACAGAAACAAATAATTTTATATAAAACTATTTTACACCGTGTTATCTGTATCATGCCAATCAAATTGGCGCTGACTCAGCATATTGCTGCAGTACCAGACTGCAGCGCTGGTATTCTGCCATAATGCTACTTATTGAGTTTTCTTTGTAGGCTTTTTCTAACTTCATAAATTCACCTTTAAAAAAGTACTTTATAAAAAAAATCTGAGGGTGCTGCTCTATAATTAGATAGATGTCATTTTTAAGAGCTATCGTCGAATATAAGTGAGTCGGAAGAAATTAAAATTATTGTAACTGACCCACAAATATCCAAAAATAAAACAAAAACTTCTGTGCTGAACTGGCACTGAACAAAAAATTTGGAATGTGCCAGCTGCCAACCAAATACATTGCATTGTTGGTACAGAGGCCAGCGCATCAGGTTACTCCATTTTCATTGCAAAACCGCTCTTATCACAACAGCACAGAGTGCACGCGTGTGGTAACCTGAGTTGGGGCCGTCCGTGCATTGCAAAATTTAGACAACGTATTATATACTCATAAACAATATGTCATTTTTTAAATTTTCATGACATGTAAAGTTATGTGACTTATGTTACCCCAACGAGGATTATAGGCGTATAATATCTAACATATCGAAACTTTTGTCAGCTTCCCCATTAATAGTTCGGCTATTCTGCACTTTTTTAACGAACCAAAACTAAATACTTAATACAATGTTAATAAGAACGAAGTTGATTAAGCATTTAGTCTTCAAATCTTAGTTCGGCCCTAACTAAATGACATTATTCAATCTTCAGGATATCACTTTTTGAAAACAATAAAACGGCTTTTTTTATTTTTAAGCAAAGGAATCTATGGCCGTACAGCCGGTGTTTTCAATGCATTTCTTATTTTTAAAGGCGGGAAACTCAATAGAAACTGACAATTGACATTTGTTTTATTAAAACCACTATGAATATGGTCTATATAGGTTTGATCTATGGCTTTGATGTTCTGACATGAAAAAAGGGGTATTTATTGATTTTTTGATTTTAGTTTACATCAAGCGTAGCATTGCGTATATAAGCCATGGATAAATATTATAATATTACTATTCTAATAAGTTTCTTAGTTTGGATCAAGCACTGACACCTTTGCTTATTTCTACAAATGTCCATTGAAGGGAAAAGCTTAATCATTTCTATCTTAAATTTAATTTTTTAATTAAACCTTTTTTACAATTACCGCAAAGCACAATAAAAGCAGCGTGCTAGCTGAAATCTCAAATGCACGGGGGTTGTCTTAGATACTGACATAGGTGACCTGTTTTAGAAACTTCTATTCCACTGAAAATCAAAAATAAGTCCGTAATTAGCACTAAGGAATTCGTGTGCCATTTATTGTACTTACCTAAGTAATAGGTCTTTCAACATACAATTTTCGTAAATTTTTTACTCCACATATTTTTATTTTATCAAAATTGATAATTTATAAGTACAAAATCCTTACGTTTTTCACAGAAACGCGAAATACAATATTAATTAACCACTTTTTGTGGGATTGTTAAGACAACAAGATGTTTTAGAGGCACCACTGACTTATGTTAAGTGTTGATTGTCTATCTCTCTCAGTATCAAAAAATCAAAAACGACTGCTACTTAAGTATAGATCAGAGTCTGAGTCGCGTTCTAAAATACGGACCTTAATCTATCAATAGCAGTAACAATGGTATAGAAAATATAAGCGATAGAGGAAACAACTATGTTTGACCTTTGTTTTCAGATCCAAAGTAATGTATTAAGTATCAACCTTATATGACATAGTTAGCCAAGTTTTCAAATAAAAAATATTTTTAGAAATTGCTTTTCCTTATATGAACGAAATAGTTGCTATTCGTTCATATAACGAAAATATGAACGAAATAGTTGCTTCAATAAAAAACGGCAATTCATGTATCTGTAGTTGTGTCAAAGTACAAACTCGGTCTATAAAAATACACACAACACGCAGACGAAGTTGCGGGCATCAGCTAGTGTATTAATAAAAAAAGCGAAAAGCTAGTTTCAACTAAACTCATGACGTTTTTATTAATTTAAATTAAATTTACGACGAGAAAAGTGATTGGCTAATTAATGGACTGATTAAATTATCGTTCGATGCGAAAATCGACTAAGAATTTATGAGCATGTGGACAAAATGTATTAGGAAAGTTTCCGTACGGTAAACATGAAAAAATGGTAAAAAAAACGAATGGAAATTAAATTACTGGAGAAAAAAAAATCGGGGGTTTAACCGCTTCAGTCGAACTCCTCCTAAACCACGCAACTGTGATGCGGTTTTCAGCGTCAGTGGGCCTAATACGTCCAGCGACAAACTCGCGCGTCACGTCTATCAGAGAAGGTGAACGCACCGAGCAAGGCTTGCTCGCTTCTTTCTCGCCTTCAGGCGTTGTCATTTCGACATTTCAGCGCGAGAAAGTTTTGCTTGAGCCGAGTCCTTGTAACCAAGGTTACTATAAGGTCAATGACTAATGGTCAAGGTCTTGTCTTATTGTCAATGGGCCATTTAGATTACGTGTCTTATATCTTAACTACGTTAGGATTATCATTAAAGATAATAGCCCTTTGTTCTTGTAAGGAAATACAACGTTTAATATTACGTTAAGTTGTCTTCTATCTATACATACATATTATAAAGAGGAAAGATTTGATTGTTTGTTTGTTTGTTTGCATCGAATAGGCTCCGAAACTACTGGCAGATTTAAAAAAATCTTTCACCATTAGAATCCTACATTATCCGGGATGGACATAGGGTACATGATTTTCCCGAATTCCCACGGGAACGAAGCTAGTATGAAATAAAGTTAGTCTTGCAAAACCTAGCAAGCAGAGCACTCGCATGCTTCTTTTTAAAAACCTTTCTGCCTGCGCCCGCTACCTAACTGCCGCTAGTAAACATTTTTTTCTCGAAAGATTATGGTATACCTACTGGACCTTGAAATTGTTATTTTGTCAAAATGGCGGCAATCGATGAAAACTTTATAAGTCACCACACAAACCGAAAATGGGAAAATTGAGACTGTAATTTACTTATAAATAAAATGTTAATTTATGAATTTAGAAGAAAATATTTAATTACTCTAGGATTAATTTTTTTAATTAAGATAGCTTATAATGTTTAAACGGCTGAACCAATTTTGATCAAATATAACTAAGAACCTTCTCTATTGCGTTAGCTTTCAACCAAATCCGTCCATTCGTTTAGGAGCTACGATGCCACAGACACACAGATATGAAGATACAAAAGTCAAACTTATAACACCCCTCTTTTTTGTCGGGGGTTAAAAACATCAACCGTTCATTTAAATTGTCAGTAGAAACAATGTGAAAACATACAAAATTTTATAAGCTTGAACAGACAAAATGAAAATTCAATTACTAACAAAACACGATGTTAAGCCTCTGTAAGCTTAGTTCTAAAGCTTTGACGTCAAATTGGTAAAATTATAATGGAAAGCGATTCTTTTAAAGTACTTTATCTCTAACATTGATCTTCAGTAGGCTGTGTCTACTTAAGAAAATAAAAATATCTCATGTCACAAGTCCAACTTTGTACCCACTTCTTTTTCTTCTTATCGTGTGGTATAGTCTGGCGACTGTATCCATTTAGAGAGCCATTCGAAGCCGTGAACATAATGTACAGACAGCACGTCAGTTTACCTATTTACACTACGAAAGTCGGCATAATATTCTTAAACACACTCTTTTTAGGCTTCAATTCAATTTATTTGAGTTAATTTAAATTAAAACAAGCTCCAGGAAAGTCATGAAACTGGAAAAGGGAGGCGGAAGATAACATCCTCGTTAAGGAAAACATGGACATTATTATGAACCGAAACTTTTCGAAGAAACGTTATATACCCTAAAGCAAAAACAATATGTAAAAACATGTATGTTATTTTCTGAAAGATTGTAGAAGTTTGAAGTCTCGAACAGGAATAAACTCAAAGACGATTTTACGAGTAATATGCACAGGTACCTCTTAAGGTAAAGCGGGTAACTAGTTTGTTTTTTTATACGGGGTGACTTAAATTTGTTACTTAATTGGTTAGCGACATTTCAGAGGTGATTCTCCCCATAGGTTTTTTTTTATTTTTTATTTATTTTATGATGGGTTAACTTTTGACCCCAATCTTGACCGAGGTCATAGATGAGGTCGACGATGGAGCGAGTTAAGCCAGAAAATGCCTATTAAGGCGACTACAGCACCCGATAAAGGCAGCACACATAGGAATACTGCCATCTCCGTCTCTCAACAGGCCTGCGTAAAAACATGTTCGAAAGTTATAAAAATGAGATTTATTTAAAGGTAACAGCTAAAATCGAAAACTGCGCTAACTACTTATCGAGAGTGTTCAATCACGAACATTTTGATAGCAAAAGACAAGTTCCTGTGTGCATTTTACTATCGTTTTTACAGCTTAAAAGATACACAATATAGGTATTTAGAGGTGACTTTGTGAGCTTTTTCTATCGAACCAAAAGTGCTGAATCATGTTTTCAGCAAACTACTTATCTAGTTTATGTCCTGAATATTACCGTAGTATTTTTTTTCTTCGATTTAATGCAGTGCGTCATGCTTATCTACACATCATAAAATCATAATTTAGGTGCTGTAGTCGCCTTAAGACACTGGTACTCCTCCGCACCTACGGAACACAGCAAGCTGTTTTGCGTCGGACTTCGGTAGGAGGATGGTCGCGAACCAGACGGCCGTTTACAGAGCCTACCACACCGCATAAGACCATAAGACGCCACCTCAGATTCAGAACAAATTGAGGTGTCATTGCCTGGGGTGGATTAATAGGATGCAGGTCTCATTTGTGTTTCCTTAGTCGCCTCTTACGACACCCACGGAAAGAAATGGGGTGGTCTTATTCTCAACCTATCGCCACACGGCATTCCTACGTTCATGGGGAAAGTTCTTCAGTTTCGTATGCATTTTCGGAGAGGTTAAGCAACGCAGTAACCTCAGGTTGTAACACAGGGGCAGGGAACCTGGTGCGTGACCAAAGTGGCCATAATACGAGCGTTTCTGAACTTCGGATGGAAAGTTAATCCGTTAATTCATTTCCGTGCTTCGGAGGGTACAGCTGTTGTAGATCGTTTTTAATTTTGACTACTGCCAAGTCAGAGGCCATTTGGCGGTTTGAAAATTGAGACACCGGGTTTAATCAAATTCATCACACACGACTAAACCTACACGATCGATAGTAAGGAAGTATGAAATAGATAACTATTTCAACAATTCCTTTGTACTACACTACACTGTGAATACTGTGATAGTCTGCGGTAATGATCTTCACAAAATAGGAACATTTCCTAACTGCCCCAACGCAGGTTGCAACCATCGCAACCCACCCGTATACTACCGGAGACTTTGTGCAGCGGTTTCCTTTGAACAGCCTTTGTGAGACATGAAACTGTAATTAGACTGGGATTGACACATGAATTCGAGGAATATTCTTCTTTCCACTTAGATACAGTGGTGGCCCTCTACATTAAACGCTCTCCATTTAGGACCTATAATATATTGGGATATCACCAAAGGTATTTAGTGTTATGGAACTACAATTATTATCTAAATATCTAAAAGGAGAAACTGACTGACTGACTGACTGAATGACATATGAACGCACAGCCTAAACGGCTAAACGTAGGCACTTGAAATTTGTTAGGGACGTAGCTTAGGCACCGTAGAGGTGCACTAAGAAAGGAATTCCTGAAATTCCCACGGGAACGGGAATTAGCGGGAAAATTATTTTGTATGAAAAATCTAAACCGCTTAAGTTAGACGTTTGAAATTTGGCATGCAGGTACCATAGTAAACTTAAAGCTTAGTTGCAACAGGATATTGCAAAATTCCCACGGGAACGGGAGTTAGCGGGAAAAAACTTATGTATGTAAAAATCTAAATCACGTAAGATAGATGTTTTCAATCTATGTACTCTGTACAAAAAAAAATAACACGCAAACGAAGTTGCGGGCATCAGCTAGTAGAATTATATATATGGGATAACTTTAAATTAGTAAGCCAAACTTTAAGGGGTGATTCTCTTCATGAAATTGAATAACTTTCCCAGGTTAAAACCATTTTAGCCGATTTGGTTTTGAATGGAAGTTTTAAAGAATTCTAAATAAGTACCTTGGGGAAAATAGTTCAGTTTTAATGTAAAAATATAGGCTAGTTTTATTTTGTGACACGTATAGTGAACACGTTAATGTAGTCGGCTTATTCGCAGCTTTAGATGTGTTACGGTTAAAAGTAGGTGTGAACACAAACTTAAGATTAGCCAGCTAAACTTTTTCTTTTGATAATTTTGCTGATTAAAAGCTTTGGTCTTGACAGTCTCCGCCTAAAGAAAGATTCTTTAGGCGGAGACTGTCAAGACCAAAGCTTTCAATCAGCAAAGCTTTTAAACTTGTGTCTGGCCTCTCATGTATAAATTTTATTGATTTTATTTCATGATCAAGAAGTCTTGTCTTGACAAACGTTAGTGTTAAATTATCTTTAGCCAACGTTTCTATTGCCGTTATTACACCATCGTAGTTCGAGGGACATGTCATAAAAAGGTGAGTAATCTTATCAGCCTCTTCAAAATTTGCACTCGCAGCCATAAGCTCGCAGATAAGGCCGTCAAAAATCTGGAAGTGTTTCATAAGTGTCGAGTTTTTGAACAATTTAATTGGCATTAAATTGGTGCTTGCTTTAAATGCTAATATTTCATTAAATAGAGGTGTAAACAGTAATAATAATTATGACTTGTGGCACCAAAGATTGGGTCACACTGCAAATCTAAATTTGTAGAGATAAAAGACAAGCAAAATGTTTTCTGACATTGAGTTATTGAATAAAGTTAACCCAAATAATAACTTATGTGAAGCTTGCATAAATGGAAAACAAGCATGTTTACCATTTAATAAATCGAAGTCTATAAAACGACCTCTATTTAATGTGCATACCGATGTGTGTGGTCCAGTCACTCCGTTAACACTATATTTTCGTTGACGAATACACCCACTACTGTGCGACATACCTAATCCTTACTAATATTATAAATGCGAAAGTAACTCTGTCTGTCTGTCTGTCTGTGCGTCTTTCACGCCTAAACTACTGAACCGATTTTGATGAAATTTGGTACAGAGATAGATTAGAGCCTGGGAAAGAACATAAGCTATATTTTATCCCACAGTTGAGCACGATATAACTTGTAGTCCACGCGGGCGGAGCCGCGGGCGGAAAGCTAGTAACATATAAATCAAACGTTTGCGCTAATTTTCGAGATTATGTTGCAAAGTGTGAAGCTGATTTCAATTTGAGAATCGTTTATTTGTATTGTGACAATGGTGGTGAATATTTATCAAGTGAAATGAAAGAGTTCCGTGTGCAAAAAAGTATATCGTATCACTTAACAGTGCCACATAGAACATCTTTAAATTAAAAAAAACGATAACAGAACGAAGTCGTGCTATGGTATCTGGTGCGATGTTAGATAAATGTTGGGGGAGGCTGTGTTAACAGATACATATTTAATTAATATTAGCCCCACAAAAGCACTGAAAATAAACAGCACACCATTTGAATTGTGGCAAAATAAAAAGCCGCAACTTAAGTAAGTACTTAAAAGTTTTCGGTTCTACTGTTTATTTTGTAAATAAAACAAGGAAAACCAAGTTTAATGACAAATACTTAAAATTGAATTTAGTTGGTTATGAACCGAATGGTTATGTATAAAGGACTCAAGGGTCATGTGTTATGATGTGCCTAGGGTGTTGCAAGAAAAAAGTAACCAAAATTAGAAAGGAGAATGTATGCGGGAATACTGCAAAACATGGAAATGCCCAATGCGATTCCTATTTATGAGGACAATAATGGATGTATAAACATTGCGAAAAATCCCACTAGTCACAAGAGAACAAAACATATCGACAACAAATATCACTTTTTAAGGGAAGAAGTTCGGAAAAAAGTTATAAAAATGGTTTATGTTTTCACAGGTAACCAGTTGGCTAACATATTGTCCAAGTCATTACCAGCAGTACGTTTTACTATAATGAGAGAAAAACTTGGGTTAATACAAAAAACAATAAATACGTAACTATAAATATGTATAAATGTAATTAAAACTATAATAAGATTAAATTATAGATTAGTACCTACTTAATTTTAGATGATGCGGTCTGATTAGGTTTTCTGGGTTTTCCTAATCCTGCGCAACAAACATAATTGTACTTCCAGAGAAAGGAAGGTGTGTGATAGTAAAATTGTACATAATTTTATATTAAAATATGCAAAAGGAATTTATTTTAGTTTTTTTTTTTTACAACAAAATATGAAATACAACAAAAATAAATCGGTCTTACTTCATCTTGTTGTGTAATAGTATTTCTCTTTCTTACACATGTAAGTAAATACTACAGTCGACCCTTTATTTAATAAGTAATCAGGTCATTTTAATTTTAGCCGGCTTATCTTAAGTTTTTAGCTGGCTAAAACTACTTGTAACCGCAATCCGGATATTAGCCGTAACAGATAAATATCTACATATAGCTTGTATCATACGTTGTTAACGTAGAGCACAAAATATAAAGCGACATTTTATAAAGAGGAAAGATTTGATTGACTGTTTGCATTGAATAGGCCTCGAAACTACCGAAACGATTTGAAAAATTCTTTCACCATAAGTTTGCTACATTATCCCTGAGTAACATAGGCTACATAATTTTCCCGAATTCCTACGGGAACGAAGTCCCGGGCGGAATATTAGTAGAGAAAATGTATAATAATAAATAAACGCTACACACTCAAAGGCCCATACTAAGGTTTTCCCTGGTGTCGTGGGTCCCTTGGAACGTACATAACATCTGCTTTTTACACAAATGTTTGCCCTGACTGGAAAATTCAGGACCCGTCAATAAAGAGGCGGCGCCAATACCACTCGTCCAAACGGGCCGTCAATCTTACCCGTATAATATCCATGACCTTATGCAGTGGCTTCCCCCGGTAGAGCTGCTGATGGCACACGAGACGGAGGTAGTCCACAATCTTCCTCCGCACCGTTCCATTCTCCCTCTCCATGGCCAGCCAATCCAACCCACCATCGCTGCAGTCCCATTTGTTATCTAAGAAACATTTAAAAAATATTAATGCACTGCACAAAAAAGAAGATTTTGCCAAACTGCATTTGAGATTAGGGCCATTCTGCAAAATGTTACCAAACAAATTCTTGTAAGGGTAAGTAAATAATGGGTTTACATAATAAATATTCAGTCAATTTTTCGAACAACACGGGTAATAAAAACGTTAGCGAGCTATAAAAATCATCATCATCAGCAAGCTCTAAAAACGTCGCTGTTTTCGTTAAGAAAATTAATCCTATCCTACCAACTAAATATTGTAAATGTGAAATTTTGTGAAGATGTTTGTTACTCAATCACGCAAAAACTACTCGACGGATTTGATAAAAGTTTGCAGTAATATTTATAGTCAGAATATAACAGGCTACATATAGTTTTACCAAAGTCCCACGGGAACGAAGTCCCTGGTGGCAAGCTAGTATAACATACATTATGTCATTAAGTGGATTCGTTTTGGTAAATTCGTGCCACAACAATTTGATTCTTGCGATAATCCTATCAAGTCTTTTGAGAGTGGCCATTACCCGTGTAGCAGGAGATTTCGAACCCGGGGTATTTTTGGTCTGTGATTTTTAGGATATGTGGACTCCTCAACGGCTCTTTACCCCGTACCACGAGCATTAAGTATTCTGTGCTCTTATGAACACGTTAAGTGGAGATTTGAGGTAGGAGTAGGGGAAGAGTGTTTTCTTAATGGGTCGAAAATAACCCCTGAGTCAAATGGGTTTTTTTTTCCTTTCATAAGCTCACTCGTTTTCCATTACTTGTTTTAAGAACATAATTGACTGGGCATAATGAGTTAACAATTTAATTTTTATTGTACATTCAGTTCTTATTTTTGTGTGTACTTAATAATTTATTTCGACGCTATATTATGCACATTTTCTTTGTCTTATGACGTTCTTAACAAATGTTTTGACTGTTCAAATATGCTGAAAAATCACAGCGTCGAGCAGATTTCCATAATTGTAATCAGAGATGGCTTTACCTCGGTAATTTCACAAAGCCTTGTTACTTACTACCCTAAAGTTACAAAAATCAATCCAACATCGCTAACAATTTCAATCAAAAATTCCCGGAATAAAAGTCCACAGGCTCAACGAGAGACGAGGCGATCAGTCACCCATATTGCAAAGTCAAAACCAATGAAACATATATTTGCCTGGAATAGCAGAATAAATAACTGAAGCGATTCTTATAACTGTGTCACTTTGGATATAGCGCTCCTTCAGAATAATGGAGATAGTCTGAATAGGGATCTTTAATCACTCAAAGTCTGGCCAGAATTTTTTTCACCAACCCACTCGGGATATATTTTTTAACATGCTAAATTTGATAAGAAATACGTTTCATCCAGTAAACGGACACCTTCGCCCGATGCATCTTAATTCGTAACCTAAGACACAAGTCAAAAATTGGAAATCGGAGTTACGTTCGTATTAAGGCGACTACAGCACCCGATAAAGGCAGCACAGCACACATAGGAATAGTGCCATCTCCGTCTCTCAACAGGCCTGGGCCGGCAGTGCGAACAGTGTCGATACACGAAGTTAACGTACTATGAAAGCGTGCTAGCGTAAAAACATGTTCGAAAGTTAGAAAAATGAGATTTATGGAAAGGTAACAGCTTAAATCGAAAAATGCGTTAACTACTTATCGAGAGTGTTCAATCACGAACATTTTGATAGCAAATTCAAGTTCCTGTGTGCATTTTACTATCGTTTTTTACAACTTAAAAGTAACTTTGTGAGCTTTTTCTATCGAACCAAAAGAGATAACTTTGTGAGCTTTTCTATCGAACCAGATTTAGAGGTAACTTTGTGAGCTTTTTCTATCGAACCAAAAGTGCTGAATCATGTTTTCAGCAAACTACTTATCTAGTTTATGTCCTGAATATTACCGTAGTATTTTTTTTCTTCGATTTAATGCAGTGCGTCATGCTTATCTACGCATCATAAAATCGTAATTTAGGTGCTGTAGTCGCCTTAAGTCGCTACGTGAAGCTCGTGAAATCTTCAGGAAGTTACTGAGCTTTGGTAAGTATACATATAGCTTAGACCAACCAGTAGAATTGATCACCTAAGAATCTAAACGACCCTTAAGGTTGATGACCCTTCTTTTTATAACGAATACAATCTACCCCAGGGTCGAAGATAACCCTTATCAAAATATGTACTTACTTTAAAAGTACCTATACGCCCTTAAATGATCGCAAATATGTAAATAAATAAGTGGGACGCTGATAATTGGATTCAACCCTATTAGCTCTAAGGGTCCCTTATCCGTTAAATCACCGTAAAAGTCCCCAAAATTTTGGATACTACATACTCGTACCAAGTAAATAACTATATCTTTAAAAACATAACTAACAGGACTTGATTTTGGTTGTGTTGTAAATTAATAACTTACCAGCAAACTTTTTAGATAGGTATTTATATGCCTAAATTTCTGTATGGCTAGTCAAATCAGCTACTCTAAATAAAATTTGTTTCTAGATGGTCTCTAGAGACAAAATTTGTGTACAGACAGCAGCACGTCAGGTTACCCATTTGAACAACGAAAGCCAACGCTATTACAAGCGACATAAAGGTGACGTTAAGGTCAATGTGTATATAGCCAGGAAACCATAGCACAGGGAATCCTAGTTTGGAATCCTGTCTCCCGCTTACATAAAATAGTATACAGAAGAATGCATAATTATTAAGAACTATATAAATTGTACAATTATGTATTTGGGAGAAATAAAGTATTTTTATTTATTTATTTATTAGCCTGATGTACTGCCGTGTGCACCTACATGCGAGTACATGCTTGAGGCAACGAACAAATTGTTGAAATTTTTATCTCGACATTTTTTGCAGGTGCCTCAAATTGTATAACGTTAAAGCGAACCCCCAAAAATTTTTTTCAATGGTAAAATGTTTCGTATCAAAAATTTCAGTTTCATTCCAAAAAATTGAATTGAGGAATTACTTTCAAGCGGGAAAGAAAATTTCCACCAATCTAGTAGATAACCGAGTTTGTGTCTGAAAAAGTTAAATTGATTATAACGTTTCATGAAATCGGAACCGTTTGACATTAAATACTTAATGGCTTATCCACTTTGGAGACTCATATTCAGTTGCAAATAACCTTAGGGCCAAGACTAATTGGATTGTTGACAATATGCAACAATAATAATAATACTTCCTCGGTCATAAAAAAGAAACTAAAATACTTACTTCAAAATAAAAAAAATCATACCTATAGGATAACTGATCACAATTGACCAGCAGGGCATAAATTCTGTTAACAAACTGTATTGTTACTATTATTGCAAGATTTATTAATATATGTCAAAGATTTAATCTAATTAAATAAAACTTTAATGAAAGTACATCAAGATCCGACTCAAGTCTCACCCGGAGCAAAGGACCCCATTTCGCTCAAAGCGCTAGCGGCGGGTGCAGCGGGGTAGAAGCGGCAGGCAAGTTCAAACACGCTAAATACGAAAGTCGTATGCCTTTGTTTACTTCGTCGCGTTTGAGACCGCGGGGCCCTGGGGCAGTGAGGCCAAGGCCTTTGTCAGGGATATCGGCAGAAGATTATCGGATAGAGGGGGTTATCCGCACGCCGGGTCTATCCTGGTCCAAAGACTCTCCATTGCGATACAACGCGGTAACACATTTTGATTTCCCGTGGGAATTCGGGAAAATGATGTAGTCTTTGTGTAGCTGACTCCTTATCAAATTTTATCAAAGTTAGAGTTATAGCGTTACCAGATTAATAGTTAGAAAGTTCCATAATGAACTTTGTTCCAACTATCATAAGTTTGAGACAAGTTTCTAACTAAGAGAAGACTTAAAATTATCGGAGAAGGTTCAGATATTATTACGCAAAAGTTAACATGTTTCATAGTAACCATGTATAAGAATATTTAAAGTAATAGCAGGTAAGTTATTCAAGGACAGAGCTATGCTTATATTCAATAGTGTACCCATTTCTATATCAAAAAAAAAAAGATATAATACATCTTACTCCAAAGAATTTAATGAAATTCCTCAAATCTCGTTAAGGTACACATTTGTTCGATCAGTTGAATCATATTTACGGATCGTTGACTTTATCTTGCTTGATAACGAGCACATTTGGTATGACCATCAAGACAAAATATTTATGAGATTCTATATATCTAAAAAAATCTAATTTGATTTTTTTGGCACATTCATCACTACGATAATTTCATCCAATCCATGTTATTTATGTAAAAAAAATTATTAATAATAAAAAAACTAGATTAAAAATGTACTAAGAAAGACCCATACAACATATAAATTAATTATCTGTATCTATATCTTCCAAATGATCTAGGGGTATTACATTCATACCCCTAGATCACTCGATTATGATTCTTGAAAAAGAATATTTATTTTCTTCTTTATGTGGTTGATTGTCGTCCACTACTTTCAGGAGTTAATCCCATCTTATCTCCAAAATGGATCCCCGTATAATTAAGTGTCAGGGGATCGGTTTAGGAGATGGGATTAACTTACTTTCGGCCATCGCGAAAGTTATATAGATTACGTGTCGTTACGTGTTTTTATACATCACCGGGGGTTGACAAATCTAAACGTTTGGCCCCTTGAAAGCGTGCCAGAGGGGACTAGTGGGATCACTTGCTCAGTTATGACGTGAAGAAATGACAAACCGACGTCAGACACACTTTCATAAAATTTTAGGGTTATGATGATACTAGCTTAATAACTAGCCTTCCGCCCGCGTGGACTACAGGTTATTCGTGCCCAACTGTGGGATAAAAATTGTAGCCTTTGTCCTTTCCCAGGCTCTAATCTATCTCTGTACCAAATTTCATCAAAATTGGTTCAGTAGTTCAGGCGTGAAAGACGGACAGAATGACAGACAGACTGACAGACAGAGTTACTGTCGCATTTATAATATTAGTAAGGATTGATAGAATACCAGCGCGGCAGCCTAGCGGTGGCACAACACTGAGTCAGCGCCAGTTAAGTGTTCTGCATTATTGTTTTAACGTGTAATTGTACCTACTGTTATCTTATAACTCACTCAATAAACTTATTTCTTCTATTATACACTTTCTATATTTACTTTCTTGTGGTATCATTCAGTCAATGCATTAATGACCTTGCAAGACCCAGGATATTGACACATCCTGTCAATCCCATTAAATCCATTTTTAACCGACTTCAAAAAAAAAGGAGGAGGTTCTCAATTTGTTTTTTTTTTAATGTTTGTTACTTCAAACTCCGTCATTTATAGGCCGATTTCAAACATTTTCTTTTAGTTCGGAAGCATCTACTTCCAAATTGGTCCCATAAAATTTTATCGAAATCGGTTTAGTAGTTTAGTTAAAAAATTAAAAAAACTGAAATTTTCGGTCATATACATAATATGTGGATGATAATAGGTCATCAATGTAAACGAAGCAAAAACGAAGTAAAAAAAATATTTTAAAAAAATTGACCCGCCTTCAAAAAGGGTAAAATATTTTTTTAAAGCTATATTCACGAGTAAGTAGTGGATACGGTTAAACAGTAACTAGGTGAATTCATAGCGGGATATGGTAAATAGAGAAGAATAGGTTTTTTTTTGACGTCGGCGCCGCCGCCGGTATGGAAATTACCTAGTTTTTTTTTGGAGGGGATCATTACCTAATTTTGGAGGGGGTCACTCACCCAATTCATAACTAAGTAGACAGCCTTTATCTTGAATGTTTACAATAAACCGACAAATTACATTATTAGAATATTGTTATACAATCTTTATCATAACGACGCATATCGATTTTGCTAGGATTACCAAAACTACGTAGTTTGGTTCCTTGTTTCTAAACTAGATGTCATTTCCAAGTTATTTTGGCCATCGTACGTAGTTCATAAAAAAGACCCCTAGATGTCAGCAAACTATAAATTTATCGCGGTTAGGGGATAGCTAGAAATTTCTTTTTATTATTTGGCAAATTTTTTGAGATTTTTCAATTTGACCTTAGATTTTGGGGGGGGTCATGTCCCCTGTGACCCCCCCAACCTTCAGACCGCGCCTGCCTAGTTTAATGAAATAAGTATTCGCACAAGCTTTTTTTAGCAGTAAAAACTAAGATAGTTTAAATAGCCAATTGTCTAATAATAATTGTTCGGTGCTGACGTCAAAAAAAAAATATTCCTCTCTATTTACCATATTCCGATATAAATTCACCTATTGACTGTTTTACCCGTAACCACTACTTACTCGTGAATATAGCTTTAAAATTAAAAAACTAAAAAAACACGCTTTTATTGCTAACCGAACTAAAAAGTAGAAAATAATTTTTAATTACAATCAGGATAATTCAATTCAGAGTAAAAAGCGTGGGGTGCTTGATGTATTGAATGTTAAAATTATTCTATTGACAACAATCTATGATGAGAGAGTTATGAAAATATTGTAAAATGCACCCCACGCTTTTTACTCTGAATTGAATTATCCTGATTGTAATTAAAAATTATTTTCTACTTTTTAGTTCGGTTAGCAATAAAAGCGTGTTTTTTTAGTTTTTTAAACTATTATTTATTTTCAATTTTTTAGTCCGCGAAGAGATTTATTAATCCTGACGATCCTAATCAGGATAATGGAAATTTTTTATCGGGTTATTGCATTGTCATCGGCCCTTAACACGTGTGCAAAGTTTCAAGTTGATCAGACGTCTAGAAACCAGTGAAAATTAGGCTCAAAGATTCCGTTACATACATACATACATACATACATACATACAACCCGAGCTAATAAAAGCGTGTTAAAAAATATTTTACCCTTTTTGAAGGTGGGTCAATTTTATGTTAAAAATATTTAATAATCATCAATAACAAGCACTCTATATCATTTGCGCAAAAGGAAATCCTTTGTAGATAACATGTTGTTGTATTATGTAACAAAAGTAATTTAACTCAACAAATAATTCAAAATAATACTAAATCATCAAAGTTTTGTCTTCTATTTTGATCATTGGTAATTTTAGTGTGAAATTATGTACTTATACTAATAAACATGCATTTTTCACAACTCTGTATGACTTGCTTGGATGAAAGACAACGCGAAATGGCAATGGATGCAGAAAGGAAGAAATACAAGCGCTCGTAGCCCAGTGGCTCTCGCTGATCTCAACCGATCAGTGAGGTTAAGCAACGTACACAGAGGCAGGGAACCTGATGGGTGACCGGAGTGGCAATTTATCGCGAGCGTTTCCGTGCTTCGGAGGACACGTTAAGCTGTCGGTCCCGGCTGTTGTCGATTGACTAGTCGTTAAAACCAAGTCAGAGGCCATTGTGCGGTTTGAAAACTCTGACACCAGGGTTAGCCAAGTTCGCCACACACTTGTCTATACCTACACGATAAGAAGAAGAATACAATGATACAGCCCATCAGATAAGAAAACATGGTTGTTTATTCTCAGACCAGTTGCCCAGCTTCGCGATATAACTTACTTGCTCGCACGCTTGATTAAACTACTAAAACCCTACGGTTCAGTTGTAAGGTCAACTCCTGGAAAAGCGTATCATTGGATATTGCAAAGATGTTCATCTTACCTACGCTAGGCCCAATCCTACTATCTTCTTATGTTATATACAAAATTGGAAGTCCTGATTCACTGACTCATCAACTCCCGCCCAAACCATTAAACCAGAAAGCTGAATTTTGACTGTAAATATAAATTCGTTAATAATAATATTGAATGCGTAGTGCCTAAACATACTTGAAACTGAACAAAGAAGGTCTTAGTAGATATGCAGATCAAATGGGCTGAGCCATTTACAACAAAAAATCATTTAAAAAACAAACGCAAAAGAAATTCTTGATGAAAAGATAACTTTGTTCCAAAACTAAATTAAAGATTGAATTAAATTAAAGCAATTATAAGGCGAAATAGTAGGTAGATTGTTAATCGAGGGTGGAAAGAATCAATTCCCGAGGTATTTTGACGCCCGAGCGCTGCGAGGGCGGCTATTGTCCGAGTAGGAATTGATTCTTTTACCCGTGTTAAACACTCTACTTTTCATTTCGAATACGAGGAAAATAAAAATAGTTGTTTATATAAACTACTAGCTGATGCCCGCAACTTCGTTTGCGTGTTAATTTTTTTTTGTACAGAGTACACAGATTGAAAACATCTATCTTACGTGATTTAGATTTTTACATACAAAAGTTTTTTCCCGCTAACTCCCGTTTCCGTGGGAATTTTGCAATATCCTGTTGCAACTTAGCTTTAAGTTTACTAAGGTACCTGCATGCCAAATTTCAAGCGTCTAACTTAAGCGGTTTAGATTTTTCATACAAAAGGATTTTCCCGCTAATTCCCGTTCCCGTGGGAATTTCGGGAATTCCTTTCTTAGTGCACCTCTCCGGTACCTAAGCTACGTCCCTTCCAAATTTCAAGTGCCTACGTTTAGCTGTTTAGGCTGTGCGTTGATATGTCCGTCAGTCTAAGTATAATTTCTCCCGTTTTTTACACATTTACCACTATATCTTTGCTCCTATTGGTCGTAGCGTGATGTTATATAGCCTATAGCCTTCCTCGATAACTGGACTATCCAACACAAAAAGAATTATTCAATTCGAACCAGTAGTTTCGGAGATTAGCGCGTTCAAACAAACAAACAAACAAACAAACTCTTTAGCTTTATAATATTAGTATAGATAATATAGCTGATGCCCGCAACTTCGTTTGCGTGTTAATTTTTTTTTGTACAGAGTACACAGATTGAAAACATCTATCTTACGTGATTTAGATTTTTACATACAAAAGTTTTTTCCCGCTAACTCCCGTTCCCGTGGGAATTTTGCAATATCCTGTTGCAACTTAGCTTTAAGTTTACTAAGGTACCTGCATGCCAAATTTCAAGCGTCTAACTTAAGCGGTTTAGATTTTTCATACAAAAGGATTTTCCCGCTAATTCCCGTTCCCGTGGGAATTTCGGGAATTCCTTTCTTAGTGCACCTCTCCGGTACCTAAGCTACGTCCCTTCCAAATTTCAAGTGCCTACGTTTAGCCGTTTAGGCTGTGCGTTGATATGTCCGTCAGTCTAGGTATAATTTCTCCCGTTTTTTACACATTTACCACTATATCTTTGCTCCTATTGGTCGTAGCATGATCTTATATAGCCTATAGCCTTCCTCGATAACTGGACTATCCAACACAAAAAGAATTATTCAATTCGAACCAGTAGTTTCGGAGATTAGCCCGTTCAAACAAACAAACAAACAAACTCTTTAGCTTTATAATATTAGTATAGATTTATTGATAATATTTTTAACTATTTTTTTGAATTCCGTCACAGATACATAACAGACTAGCTTTCCGCCCGCGGCTCCGCCCGCGTCCTAGTTTTTTAGGGTTCCGTAGTAATCTACGAACCCTTATAGTTTCGCCATGTCCGTCTGTCCGTCTGTCCGTCTGTCCGCGGGTTTCCTAAGAAACCCTTGGTACTACAGAGCTGAAACTTGGCATGATTATACAAATGAATCACGCCGACAGAACTGTAGAGTAAAATCTTAGAAAAAAAATTTTTTTCGGGTGTCTCCCGTAGTCGTGAAAGGGTGCTGAAATTTTTTTTTCTCGCCAATATTTTTGAGTGGGGTGTCATAGGATAGCATATTAAAAGATAAAAGGGGTTTACTAAGAACATTTTTCGATTCAGCACTCCGTTTGCGAAATATAAATTTTTAAAGTGAAAATGTTTGTCAAACACAAGTGTCCCCCCCCTCTACCTGCTAAACGGTTGTTTCTAAAAATGTGGAAAAATTCACGTTGGTAGAATATATAACGAAATTAAAAGGAAAACTATCACACATAACTTGGTCCTTCAAGTTTGCGAGTAATAGGCGACCAAGTGCCAAATACTGTTGGGATTAATAAGAATATATTTAATAATATAAGATCCTTGGTACTACAGAGCTGAAATTTGGCATGGTCATAGATATTGATTGCGCCGACAGATCTAAAATATAAAATTTTGGAAAAAACATTTTTTCGGGTGTTTCCCATACACGTGAAAGGGCGATGGATTTTTTTTTCTCGCCGATACCATCGAATTGAATGTCATAGGATAGATTTTTAAAATATACCTACAAGGGGTTTACTAAGAACGTTTTTCGATTTAGCACTCCGTTTGGGAAAAAAATATTTTTAAAGTGAATTTTTTTGTTAAAAACAAGTTTCCGGGGGGACACTACCAGCTAAACAGTTGTTTCTAAAAATGTGAAAAAATTCACGGTTATAGAATATACAAAGAAATTAAAAGAAAAACTATCACACATAAGTTGGCCCTTCAAGTTTGCGAGTAATAGCCGACCAAACGTTTTAGGGATTAATAAGAATATGTTTACAAGGTTCCACGCTAAAAGTGAGGGGAGGTCGAAAGCCAAACTGTATCATATTGACATTTTAGGTGTCGTTAAATAGTTTTTTGGGGGTGTTAATTACGAAAATGACATCAAAATTATTTTAACAGCAGGTTGATATTATTTCTAACAGTAATATTGCCGTAAAAAAAAAAAAATTAAAAAAAAATTCGCGCTCGCTTCGCTCGCGAATTTTATACTTACATTAGGTTGTATTTAGACCAAAACAACAATTCTTTCCCAAATTACAAACTCTTTAAGAATACATTTGTTTTTAGGGTTCCGTAGTAATCTACGAACCCTTATAGTTTCGCCATGTCTGTCTGTCCGCAGGTTTCCTAAGAAACCCTTGGTAGCACAGAGCTGAAAGGGGTTCAAAGATTTTAATATGGGAGCCGGCCTGTGGCCGCCATCTTGGATATTTTTTCTCGAATGTGATGTCGCAGTTTGAAACCTAGTCAGATCGATAGAGGATGTTTAGGTGATCAAAAAGTAAAGAGGGTCATTTTTTCGTATCATCACCGGGAACCGAGATATAATTGATTTTTGTTAAACATGTGCTGCCATCTAGATTCTGTTTTAAAATTTAACTTATTTCAAAATATCGCGAGTGTGATGATAGATACGCGCTATGTGGTGACAATAAAGCCTAGGAATTTTTATTCTGTTCTTTTTTAACCGACTTCAAAAAAGAAGGAGGTACTATGTATCTTTTTTTATGTATGTTCATCTATTTCTCCACCATTTATAAACCGATTTTCAAAATTATTTTTTTGTTCGAAAGAGTTTACTTTAGAGGTGGCCCACTATCATAACGTCAGGATCTGCTAATGGAATCCCAGGGAAATCGAGAGAAAGCCTCGAATTTAGTAGGCACTTACATAACTTACGTACTTTCTATTATTTACACTTAAAATAGATAAATAAACAAACTATTTACAAAAAAATTATATCGACTTCAAAAAGCGAAAAATAAAGACTAGAATAACTAGAATAACTCTGTAACCTTTAATGTGTATTTGTAATTCTGACTGTTTTGAATGTTGTGTGTGTGTGTTTTAAAGCAATGAATAAATTCTTTGTCTGTCTAAAGACGCATCATTTAATGTGCTACATACCTACTGATCTATTTGAAGGCGGTGCCAAGTCAAATGAGTTTGATAGGCCATACGTCTCCAAAAGGATAAATAGGTACGTAGCGCATTAAATGCTTGTCTTTATTTTCGGTTTTTGAAGTCGGTTTATTTTCTTTTTCTTATAAAATTAGTACGTTTTTATTTTATTTTAAAGAGTTTAAGCATCTTTCACATAAGCCCCGTTAGAGATTATGGGCGTGGTGAGTGTATGGATGAATGACCTCATTAGGTAGTTTATTGAAATAAAAGCCTTTAAAATCATTACATTTATTAAATAAGCAGTTCCAAATATAATTAACAAAATAAAGTCAAACAAAATATCAAATACGATATCACTTTACTTTTACAATTATCCTTACTAATATTATAAAATGTGAAAGTACATAATATTATGAATATAAACAGTTTTTGTTACACTAGCTTTTCACCCGGGACTTCGTTTACGGACTAGCGATGAGTTTTTAAATAATTACAGACACGATGTGGGGAAGGAAAAACAAACAGACGAACTTCCACATTTAGTTAAGATCGATAAAGAATTAAGGATAAGGGTTTAAAACTGTGAATATTTGTTTATTCGTTTGTTTGTTTTACCATCACGTTGTGACTGTGTAACAGATTAATTTGATTTTCTGCACCTAGATAGTAAGAGGTGTGCGCCGCGGGCGGAATGCTAATAAAATAAAATAATAACACGATGACAGCACCTGATTTGACTAGGTAAAGTGTGAATAATAATAAAACAAATGGAAATACATAATAGCACACAATATGTTATTTATTTTTATTAACAGATGTATATAGAAATGGTGGAGCTATTTTGAATGATTTTTTTGTAAAAAAATAAATATTTTTTTGTACACATGTACATGGGAGCGCATCAGGCTATACATATTGACCTTAACACCGGTTTTATCTCGCTCATAATAGCGCCGGCTTTCGTTGTACAAATGTTTCATTTAAAGTAAGACATACCGCGAATAGGTCTGATAACAAAGCCGAAATCTTTATAACAATTTTGTCAACGAGACTCTTACCAAATTATGGTAAACCGTATATTACTACACAGTATTAAGGCGACTACAGCACCTAAATTACGATTTTATGATGCGTTGATAAGCACGACGCACTGCATCAAATCGAAGAAAAAAACGTAATATTCACTACGGTAATATTCAGGACATAAACTAGATAAGTAGTTTGATGAAAACCTGATTAGCACTTTTGGTTCGATAGGAAAAGCTCACAAAGTCACCTCTAAATACCCAATATTGTGTATCTTTCAAGCTGTAAAAACGATAGTAAAATGCACACAGGAACTTGAATTTGCTATCAAAATGTTCGTGATTGAACACTCTCGATAAGTAAGTAGTTAACGCATTTTTCGATTTAAGCTGTTACCTTTCCATAAATCTCATTTTTTAACTTTCGAACTTGTTTTTACGCACGCACGCTTTCATAGTCCGTAAACTTCGTGTATCGACACTGTTCGCACTGCCGGCCCAGGCCTGTTGAGAGACGGAGATGGCACTATTCTTATGTGTGCTGCCTTTATCGGGTGCTGTAGTCGCCTTAAGTATTACATACTATTGCTGGATGGATAAAATAAAAAGTAAGATTTAAAAGTACGCTGGTCTCAGCAGCAAACTGAAATGAAGAAGTACGAATACTGATTTAGTTGAAAAAAAATTGTTTGATAATAGTTTATTCGTCCAGCCTACAGTATGCAAATCTTAATACTTACATATAATAAAGTCGTGTTTGTTCGAACACTTATAATTCGAGAACGGTTGGACTCGAATTATATTTTCATGGTTTTTGATTTGTTGTATTTTCCTCAGTCCCGAATAGCAGAACAACTATTAAAAACATTGGAAAATTGACTAAAAAATTCCCACGGGAACGAAGTCCCGGGCGAAAAGCTAGTATACCATATAGAAATATATGCGCTACGCATCATTCACCATTGTTTTGTTCATTCTCCTCATCATTTTCAGTCCTAGCCCATATTACGTCTAAGAAGGCCGCAGGAGGTCGAATGGGATTTTCTTGTCGCTGAGCCCAAGCCATGTACCAAATTATGCCCATGACGTGGGCACAGCATCCTAAGGTTCGTTTCCCAACCAAACAATTACGGTAGTATTCGACGATTTTACGCCTCCCTTGCAAACCGTTGTCTATTAATATGTACACGAAATAGATTCGGTTACTTTGGTGTCTTGACTGAATTTTTGCTCTGAGAAGCCAGGGTTCAGTAGTGACAATTGGATAGTCTTTAAAATCGAAATCAACGGTCCTGTCTTCATAGACTTCGATTATAAAAGCACCATTGGGCTTAATGTGCTCCCCATAGTAACTTTTTGCTTGCGTTACTTGGTATGGTCCCAAAGCTATTACTATTAATTCATCATATTCTAAAATAGGAAACTGTTCAAACCCTACGCTGCCATCTATGGGTTAAAACCTCGCTCTTCGCTGATTTAAGTTATTGTCAATGACTAAACTACTCAGTAAGTTCGGAGTGTCATATTTCAAATATATTTCATTGACAATCTCATCAACCAGGTCACTGTCTGTCAACTTTTTTCCATACGCATTTATTAATGCACAAGCTATTCTAACTTCGTCAGCAATACGAGGGACTGTGTAATTTGAACATTGCGATCGTAGCTGACGGAATTGATTCTTTAAACGACCATTTATAGCCTCACCACCCAGCGGCATAAGGGGTTTATGTGAAAAATGCTTATACTTTAAAATAAAAGTTAAATATATTAAAAGAAAATAAACCGACTTCAAAAAGCGAAAAATCAAGACTAGCATCCCATGTGCTACGTACCTACTTATCTGTTTGAAGACGCATAGCCTATCAAACTCATTACTTGGCTCTGACTTCAAAAATATCAGTAGGTATGTAGCAGATATTAAATGATACTTACGTCTTTGTTTTTAGCTTTTAGAACTCGGTTTTTTTTATAAAATGTTTTTTATTTTTCTATTTTGAGTTTAAATAATAGAAAGTACGTGAGGATAAATGTAAGTGCCTATTAAATTCGAAGGTTTCTCTCGATTTTCCTGGGATCCCATCGTCAGATCCTGATGTGATGACAGTGGGTTCACCTCTAGAGTAAACTCTTTCGAACAAAAAAATAATTTTGAAAATCGGTTTATAAATGGTGGAGAAATAGATGAACATACATAAAAAAAGATACATAGTACCTCCTTCTTTTTTGAAGTCGGTTAAAAAAGAACAGAATAAAAATTCCTAGGCTTTATTGTCAACACATAGCGCGTATCTATCATCACACTCGCGATATTTTGAAATAAGTCAAATTTTAAAACAGAATCTAGATGGCAGCACATGTTTAACAAAAATCAATTATATCTCGGTTCCCGGTGATGATACGAAAAAATGACCCTCTTTACTTTTTGATCACCTAAACATCCTCTATCGATCTGACTAGGTTTCAAACTGCGACATCACATTCGAGAAAATCGGCAGCCATCTTGGATCACAGGCCGTTTTTCTTCGAACCCCTTTGGCATGGTCATACATACCTATTGATTGTGGTGACAAATCTAAAAAATAAAATGGTGGAAAAAAATTTTTTTCGTGTGTTTCCCATTAACGTGAATGGGCGATGTTTTTTTTTTTAGCCGATATCATCGAGTGCGTTATCATAGGATAGCTTTTTAAAAGATAGAAGGGGTTTACTACAAACGTTTTTCGATTCAGCAATCCGTTTAGGAAACATTAATTTTTATAATGAAAAAAAATGTGGAATAATTCACGAGAGTAGCATTTACAACGAAGTGTACCCTAATCCAAAATGGTTGACATACAAGGTTCCACGCTAAAAGTGAGGCGAGCCGAAAGCCAAGCCGTAACATATTGACATTTCAGGTGTCGTTTAATAGGTTTTTGTGGGTGCTAATTACGAAAACGACATTAAAAATATACACCTGCTTAGCTTGATATTATTATATTATTCCTTACAATAAAACTGTCGCAAAAAAAAAGAAAAAATTCGCGCTCGCTTCGCTCGCGCATTAAACACTTCCATTCTGTTGTATTTAGACCAAACTTTTTAATACATTTGTTTATGATACTAAGTATAGTACTTGGGGATTTTAACATCAACTATGACAATATGCTTGTAGAATTAAGAAGCCAGCTGCATATTTCAACCATGCTGCTACGGAACCCTACAATGCGCGTGGCCCGACACGCTCTTGGCCAGTTTTTTTTTTTAATAAAAAGTATTTTTTTTAAATAAAAAGTATCCTATAAACCTCACGGAGCCCGAGACCTTTCCAACGAATGCAAAAGCGTGGAAATCGGTTCGTGCGTTCTGGAGTTATAGCGTCAGGAAGGAAAACCCGACTTATTTTTATATAGTAGAATTAGTATACCGCCAATTTGTGTCGACTTTTTAAATTTTAAATATGGAACTCACCGCGTAATGTTGCGGCTTATTCCGCTCAAAGAAGTTTGCGCTAAGTTCACACTGGCTGTTTAGAAACTCACATGGCAGCAGCATTTTTTTTAAATTAGTTTTGTTTTTACATACAACCATAGACATAGAAATAAGTTAAACATACAACTCTTCACAGCTGACAGCAGTTCTATTTTTAAAGTTCATTCCGGCCCTTAGGCGGGAAGTAATTTGTATGAGTTTTTCCCTCCCTATGGAGAGAATCAGCATTTTCCACCCAATAATCAGATCAAAATAACACTACTTTCCGAGTATGAGAAATGAAAAAGCTTTGTCTTACGTCATTGATCCTAGATTTTTTAGAAGTAAAACCTAAAGTCAGTGGATATAAAAAACTATATAAAAGTCAATATTATAACTATATAAAAGTTATACATATATATAAGCAAACAATCCAGATGCACTAGCTGCAGGCCCTCACCTAGTCGAAATCCCGTGGATTCGTACCTTCCGTTCATCTTTCAAATTGCGCACTGCAAAGTAATGAAATTCTCTACCTATATCTATTGGTATATTCCCGAGCTCATACAAACCGAATCTCTGTAAAGTTCGAGTGAGGCTTCTTCTGAGTAAGCATTCTCGGCCAAATTTCTGCGAACCCGTTCATTATAATTAGAATAAATAGCTATATCCTTAAGGCGACTACAGCACTCGATAAAGGCAGCACACATAGGAATAGTGCCATCTCCGTCTCTCAACAGGCCTGGGCCGGCGGCAGTGCGGACAGTGTTGATACACGAAGTTTACGGACTATGAAAGCGTGCGTGCGTAAAAAAATGTT
This sequence comes from Aproaerema taeniolella, assembly GCA_949987775.1. Classification (NCBI taxonomy): domain Eukaryota; kingdom Metazoa; phylum Arthropoda; class Insecta; order Lepidoptera; family Gelechiidae; genus Aproaerema; species Aproaerema taeniolella. Next base: position 12,666,140 of record OX465254.1, read on the forward strand.
CAAAAGTTAGAAAAATGAGATTTATGGAATGGCAAAAACTTAAATCGAAAAATGCGTTAACTACTTATCGAGAGGGTTCAATCACGAACATTTTGATAGCAAATTCAAGTTCCTGTGTGCATTTTACTATCGTTTTTACAGCTTAAAAGATACACAATTATGGGTATTTAGAGGTAACTTTGTGAGCTTTTTCTATCGACCCAAAAGTGCTGAATCATGTTTTCAGCAAACTACTTACCTGAATATTACCGTAGTATTTTTTTTCTTCGATTTAATGCAGTGCGTCATACTTATGCGTTGCGTCAACCTCCTCCAAAAGTGGGACACCGTGACGAAGATGGCTTCGTCAAGGTGCAGAAGAAGCGCAAGCGATCGGGTAACAAGAATCGCTGCGGGACGGCGGGCGGCGACGGACCCGGAAGTGAGTCTGCGGGCTGAAGCTCCGAGCACGCCTGTGTACTTGTCGCGACTGCACTACAGCACTGAGGTGCAAGACGTCGTCGAGTACATACGGCAGAAGACAAAAGTTCCCTTAGGTCTCCAGAGAGTGAAACCGTTGGAATCGCATCACCATGCTAGTTTCAAAGCATTCGTGGTGCGGTTCCCGACGTTCATGCTGGAGACCGTCATGAAGGAGAGCTTTCGGCCGGAGGGCGTGGTGTTCCGCCGTTTCCGAGGGAGATTCCCGGTTGCAGACACCCCCGGAAAAACACCCGGGAAATAGTGTTAGTTAGTTTTATTTTATTTTGTTTAATTATAATTCATATGTATGTTAGTCTGTAAGGTATTTATCTATGGGCCTTAGATGCCTGATAATAAATGATTTTATTATTATTATTATTATCTACGCATCATAAAATAGTAATTTAGGTGCTGTAGTCGCCTTAATAAACGAGGACATAGCTCAAGCATCTCATCGAGATCCAAATAGATAAGAACATGTTTTATGTTACGATTCAAAGAATTCTTTGAGCTCGATATATTATCGAAAAGCGAGATCTATGAGATTCCACTTTTAAATTAGTATAAGGTATGTCTTTGTGAAACATTTTATACATCAACGAATATGACTTCTGATTCTGACGATACTTTCTCATTTATTTACATAACTGCTAAATGCTAAATGCTGTAATGTGCTATCGTCTGATAGCACATTACGTCAAGAATCATAGGTACGAGTACCTATAATCTAAAAATTTTAAATAATTATCACCCCCGACAGTCATTAAGAACCATCTCGATTATGCCAGCTTTCAAACAAAAAAAAAGTATCAAAATCGATCCCCATTCGTTTAGGAGCTACTATATCACAGACATACATAGACATACACATAAACAGATGCATACGGCAAACTTATACCACACCTTATTTTTGTCGGGTGTTTAAAAATCAAATAAAACTCCGGTAAGGAAAACATGATGAGCAAAAAAGGATCTTAAACGTTTTTAAGACTAACGCCTTACAAATAATAGTACATTATGATACAATTGTGCTAAATTGGATATTACATTAGAGGCGAGTTCGGCGAGGGCTCAATGGAGCCGAGAATGTAATAGAATAGAATAGGAAAGTATTTCTGGCGGTGTAACCAAGTAGGTTTCCTGTTCTGTACTTATAGAAGACATTTTTTGTGTTGTATTTCTGACAATAAGCACAATCTGATGAATAAAAATGCCGTTTGTGAAAACCAAGTGAAATGAAAACATCTGAAAAGAGGCGCGATTATTTTATTCTTTTATCGCTCGCAAAATGAGATTCACATTGACAAGTATGCCATACAGCCAAATAATTAAAAAATACTTAACCAGGGAACCTCTGCAACTTGAAAGTTGGGGACTTAGCCGAAAAAAAACGCAGAATTTTTATCACGGCCTGATCGTTTACAATAGCGATATTGATAAGATATGATAGGTGAATAAAATTCAAATTATATAGCTTATTCAATTATGAATTATAATAATGAATTTATTAAATCTATACAGTATGACCAGTACAATTAAAATAATATCATTAAAAGTTACCGGTTTCTCATTAAAAAAAAATATCTGAAGATGTCATCAAGTGATACCTTGAAGGATTCATAGATACTTATCTAATAGATGTTATAACATAAATAACTGCCGATTTAAATTATGCGATAAGTATCATTTGGGTTCGCAACAAAAGCATGACAGGGAAAATGGATTCGATTTGTGAATCCCAACAGTTTTCCTCTTTAATAAAATGACAAACATGTATGACTTTGAAATTTAATTTTACTAAAAATACTTTTCCTTATATTAAATAATATTACAATTTACTAATAGCATGTACATAGATCCCTAATAGTAAAGTTACTTAAGTTTAAGATCATATAAATAATATTTCTATGTTTGACTATTGAATAAACTAAAAAAATTAGGGACAGTCCATCCTTTAAAGAAAAATGAAGAATAAAAAGCAGTTATTTATCCCTTGGGTGTTTAACTGAATTAACATAAGACGCTAAAACTCTATAACAAAATAGATAATACAAAAAATTATTTAAAACGTTAAATCTTTGTGTTCGAATTTGGTAGACTGTAGACGCAAAAGAAATGGTACCAGTCTTATCAAATCGTGTTATTTCATTATAAAGAGCACAGAAAGCACCTGACCTGCCTGTACCTTCTTTAGAATGGACCACAATTGGACAATTAGGTAACTTGTAACCTTTTTCGGCTAACTGGGTGTTGATTTCTTTCTGATTTTGTTTTATAACTAAGATAAAGTCCAAAAAATCCTGAACACTGGCCGGCAAATCCGAATCAGGCCACGTGGTGAATGCAAAATGCAACACTTGTAGTTTCGCCTTGGTTCCATCAGTCACTTCAAGCGTTGTTTTGACATAATTCGGCTGAACTTCAATCTTTTTTGTAGTTATTTTGAATTTTTTGCACTTTATATATCCCTCCAAGTCACACCAGTACGCATCATAATGTTCTTTATTGTAAATTGTCTTTTCACACAGCATCACAATAATCCGCGAGTGGTTCATCCATACTGCGCGCCAAAAATCATACACAGTATGACGCTGGGGAGCCTCCATGCACACAAATTATTTGGCTTGGTCGTAGCCGTCAAGATAATTGGCATTAATATAATCACCATGCTTTTTTTCCTTAGGCAGGATCACTCTTGAGTGATCAAAACACGTGAGGCTTCTATATCTGTTCAAATGCTTGTTTTCGGCACTCAAAGCTGCTTTAAATGTCCCTTTTACTGGTTCTTGAAAAACTTCATCGTGTTCTTGCTTGATCGTCCTTTCAAAGTCACTTGTTTCTTCAAGTTTTTTGAAATCTTCGTACTTGAGGTTGCAACCATTTTTTGAAAACATATTAATACGGGTTTCAGTATTATTTCAGAGGTATTTACTGAAGGCTGGCTGAACAGACAGTGATGAGTTTTATTAATTTGAACTGGGCTTATAAGGAAAATAAAGCGCGTTACAATAACCATAAAAGGTAATTGCACTTATGATTTTCATGCTGGTATCGTGTAAACCACAAGCGTTAATCATAATTACGTACATAGATTTATTTAATTATTAAATTTATTGACTCTAGAGCAAGTGCTCCCTAAGGGCCATAAATACAAAATATACATAGTGAGAATAAGCATAACATAAAATCTATGATACAAAAAAAAAGTACACAGTTTTAATGACGATGACACTATTTACGTTTTAAAAACGATGCGTGTATTGTAGTTTAAAAATCATCCAAATGAGATTCTTTAGCAATACAACGTTCATTTCAATAAATTCGTTATGAAGCGGAACCCTTGTTATTCATTGGCTATAATTTGTTTATAATATAATTTTAATACACGGAAAAAAGAAAAATGCAATGATTGCATTTTATATAGTAAAAGCTGCCCTCCGTAAACCAAACTGTAAAAATTACAGTTTGAAATAACATCTTTCCAATTTCTTTCCAATTTACTTTTTAAATATTAATTTTTACAGTTTGGTTTACGGAGCGCTAAGTTACATTTTAAACTGTAAGTTTTACATTTTTCTTTTTTCCGTGTACCACGCCTAATTAAGATAACATAATAAGAAGGCGTGACAATTAAGCTATCTAGGGTCAAGACATCTCTTCGTATTGGTAGAGAGAGATAAGCTCTTTCACGGAATATATCTCAAACTAAAAATAATTGTTTGGGGAATTGGAGAGCGATAAGAAATTTCATCTTTATCAAGGTCGTTGTGATGGTTACTATGCTGAATGCTTTAGGAGCGGCAAGTACTTTATATAGGCAATGCTCATTATACGCGTTCCTGAAATTTTTAAAGACAAATTTAACACAAACTGAAAAATGACAAAACGCGTGCCAAACGTTTGAAGACTATTCTTGAATTTTTACTGCGAAAATGCATTATTAATATCCACTCCGCTTTTATTTTTGTTCGTCAAAACGATTTTCAAGGATTTCCGAAATTATCGATACAGGTATCTCTTCCTATTTAATTAAATTAACATGGCTTGGGTTGTTTAATATTTTATAGGTGTATTTATTTTACGATGTCGCTTCGTTATCAGTGTAGTTAATCGTAGCTCTCTGCGTATTCGCGTGTCAACTGATACTTAAATTCATTTTATTGAACAGTTCTTGGAAAAAATCCTAAAAACAGTACTAATTAGTCGGGGTATAAAAACGCTAGGAACAAAGATGGTCTCACTTTCAATCTAAGTTGTCATATGCACTAGTTTGTGATCTTTATTTTTCGTGAATAAATCCTCGAATAAGAATTGGTAAAACAATGGCCGGTTACTACTTCAAATCACTTACCATCAGCGAATTTAAGAAAAAATTAGGTCAACCGAACTTCAGGTACCTCATCAGTCAGGAGTTTGAGGAGCTAAACGCTGTCAACATTCAAGGTAACATTGAAAAGTTTTTAAGAAAAGAAAACCAACAGAAGAACCGCTATCCCGGGATCCCATGCTGGGACCACTCTCGGGTAATTTTGCCCTCACACGGAAATCGAATTTATAAATCAACGAGGGACTCACGGAGTATCGTAGTCACACAAAAGGACAGCAAGTCAACGTACATTCATGGTAATTACGTTGACGGGTTTGAAGAAGAAAAAAAATGTATATGCTGTCAAGGCCCGTTAGAAAACACCACTGGTGACATGTGGAAGCTCATTTGGGAGCAGAATTCACGTATTATCATGTCATTAACCAACACAGATGATAATGATGCCGTTTGTTATCAATATTGGGTCGCTGAAGAAGGATTCAAAATTATTTTTGGACGGTATGTCATAGAGACTATAAAAATCGAAGAAAAGTCTGGCTTTCAAATGACTCAACTTGAACTGACAGATGTCACCAGCGGAGAATCACGGCTGATAACCCACTTTTGGTACACCAACTGGCCTGACTTTGGTACTCCTGCTGGCCTAGAAGATTTTATAAGTCTTCGGACACAAGTCAATGATGAATGGGAAGAATTGATGGAGATGAAAGCCGCGTGTGACAATAGCCAAAAGCCAGGGCCAATTGTTTTTCAATGTTCAGCGGGGGTTGGTAGAACAGGAACATTCTGCGCTATCCATAACGCGCTAGAACAGTTAACAAAAGAAGGAACAATATCTGTTCAGAATACTGTTCTAAAAATGCGGAGGATGAGACACTCGAGTGTTATCGCATTAAAGCAGTATATGTTCATTTATAAAGTAATTGAGCATGCGTTATCGATAGAAGGATTTTAGGAAGAGATACCATAATTAGTTAATTAATACAAGAGATGTTTATTAACTGCGCTAGACTATTAAGTGATTTAATAACATGACATGAGTGAGAAGACTAAATATTAAAGTGTTACATGTTCCTGTGTACTTCAAAAATTCCCGATAAGAGCGACAGAAATAAACTAGGAAACACGGCTTCGGTTTTACCCGACCATTTATCGCAATTGAATGGACCCGTGGTTAAGGAATAATTGGTTCCTGATAAGAAACATAATAAATATCGGGTTCTCCGGTTTAATAATTCACTTTTACACGGGTTCGGCACAAGTTTGTTTAAAAAAGGAATATTGAAGATGACATACGACAAGCTGATTGAAATGCTAAGTCACAGAAATCATTTGGGAGATAACTTCTTCCACGAGGTATGTGAAGCAAGCTCAGTATCTCTTCTTCACAGAGCAGCAAGATCACTAGATTGCCCATTCCCAACCATTGTAAATGCACATAATTATAACGGTTATCAGTGCACTCATATTATTGTGAAGAGCAAAGAATATTATGCAGAAGAGATGATGGAAATCATCTTGGAGCTTGGGGCTGATGTCAACGGCCATGAAAGATGCGGTGGTTTCACTCCACTGCACTGCTGTGTCCAGGAAAAAAATTACAAAATCGCCAAATAGTTGTGTGGCAGGCCAAACATCAATTTAGAAGCCGTAAACTTTGCAGGCCAGACTGCATATCATTTGGTTTATGAAAAAAATGACCAACAAATGATGGAAATTTTAAAAATAAGTGGAGCCAAGTGTGAACTTCCGAGTGAAAAAGACAGTGACTCAAGTTGTGATGAAAGTGAATAGTTGAACTAATGAATGATCTCAAATATCCAAAAATTAGAGGCTATAACAGTTTGTATTTAGAATAAGTAAGTTAATTTAGATCTCAATTTGCTTGTGATGCATATCAGCTAGCTCTAATACTTTGATTTCTTTTTCATTTTTAAAACTCATTTATCCACTTGATTATATTTGTACCTTCTTTCTCTTACATATACTTTTTGTACATACAATATTGTTTATTTTTGTAACTCCTTGTCTTTTTTGGCTTATCTGCATTTAATATAGTTTTATTTTTAGGTATTAATATAATTTATGATGTATTTTATAATTTGTAGCAAAGATTTTGTAAAAAAACCTACATAAGATTTTGTTAAGTTAATACTTCGTGATGTATATTGTTGTTTTTTATATTTGTTAATGTCTAAAATTGTTATTGATTGGTATATGAATCAGTAAAAGTTTCATGATATGTTAAAATAATAATTAGATTATACTTAAATAAAAAGTTGAATACTTTTAATGCGCATACTTTTTTTCATTTAGTAGAATGCCTTTGATAGTGCAAATAATGATTACTTTATGTTATAATTTCAATCCCCTTGTGGATAATAATAACAATGAAATATGTTATTTAATTGTAAGGCCCTTAGGGAGCTTCGGCTTCTGGGCCTAAAAATGTAATAAATAAATAAATAAATGAATACTTGAAAAGAATAAATCTCTCTTAACTTTAGTCAATTTAATTAAATACATACGATGTAATACAACTATTATTTCATTGGCTAAAAGAGCTGACTCTTTAAGACTTAGTTACTCTCGCAAGAGAAAATCTATAACCTTCTACACACAAATTTTCTGCTGCACTGTCTTGACTGATTCGTCCAACAAGACTACACAAACAAGATGTTTATTTCCAAGTCATTATCATTCTTTTGGGCAATTATGTTGGCTGACTGGCGAGCTTTTCTCTCCAAATGCCGATCACGTGCTTCAAAAAGAACCCTGCTTATACACGTGGGACAATGTTTTATCATCACGCAGAAGTCTTCCTCATCCATAGACAGGAAAAACTGCAAAGAAGAAATAGTCTTGGAAAAGGAATACAAAGGCTAAATAGAGATAGATATGTGATTTCTAAGAAGACATACTTCTAGAATAGACATGGGTGTTCCGTCTAAGTTCGTCGGTGGCGTAGCTGGCAGGGTCCTTATCAGCCAGATCATTCTATCCATGCATTTTTCGGAAAACATAGAGAAGAATTGATCATTCGGTTTAATCCAGTTTGGTCGCTCATTATTACAAGATGCCATGTTTGAGTTCTTTAGATTTTACTCTTGTTTAATAAATAATAACACATCACTAAAAGGTAAAAAATTGTTCACTATAATTTAAAAAGTTATTAACAAAGCTTAGTACTTGGTACTCACTGTTTGAAAACACTCTCACTTCTCGAGCTTTCGTGGTGGAATGAATGTTTTCATTTTTTTCATTAAGTACGCCGTTTATGTATAAAAATACAAAATCAGCTTCAGGACATCTCAATTAATTTTTGTGTGACGCAGAGCCCAATTACATTTTCATTTAAATATGTACTGAACAGACTTGCAATAAGGTTTGTTTTTCACTGAAGAGTTTGGGTTCATTACCTTTTTCAATTATGTTGTTACGACCTTGATCATTAAATATAATTATAATAAGCAATAAGCGCAACCGTTTATTGGGTTAAAAATTTGTTTATTTTGGCCCATTATCAAATGCTTGATAAGTCATTGAACCAGGCAAATATATGCCCGTTTTAGAGTAGATTATACTCAGTCGCAAAAGGCCTATTTTAAAGCGCATTAAAAGACACTGATCCCAACACCTGTCACAGATTGTGTTGTCCGCTGAATGTTTCTATTTCTGGTTATATATATTATTTTTTTACTAAAGACAAAAAAATAGGGAGAAGAATCAAAATTTCGACATGGAGAGGTTACCTAGTAACTAGGTATATATTTTCACGTTTTAGCATAAATAAATGATAATTTTCTGTTAAATGGAATTATATTTTTATTTACAAATATGTAGTAAATATTTACACTTAATCTACTATATAAAAATAAGTCGGGTTTTCCTTCCTGACGCTATAACTCCAGAACGCACGAACCGATTTCCACGGTTTTGCATTCGTCGGAAAGGTCTCGGGCTCCGTGGGGTTTATAGGATACTTTTTTTTTAATTAGGACGCGGGCGGTGCCGCGGGCGGAAAGCTAGTTTTAAATAAAAAAGAAGATCTGATCTCTTTGCTGAAATTTTGAAAAAAAAACATTACGTACCTTAGTATTTTATTCAATAGCACGGGCTAGGTATTACCATTATGAACCTTAAAACAATGACATAAGACCCACTTTATGAGCAAATGTGTTGAAAATTGTCTTTATTCCATACTTTTCTTTCAAAAGACCAATTGAACTAAGTACTAATATAATAAAATGAATGAACCGTAGTACACGGGCTCAATTGGTAATTTTAATATGTGTACGGTGAGTGTGTCTGTTTGTGTCTGACTGTAATCGGGCCTTTTTATAATAAGAAAGCGGTACGGCAAAATTGTATTACCATTGCCTCTTAACACTAGTGATACTAGAAGCTGAGAACATAGAAGGCAATGGTAATACAAATTCTGTCATGCCGTGCCGCGCCGTTCGGATTATAAAAAGGCCCATTAACATTCTGAAATCAGAGTTGTTGTATGTATACAGGCCAGTACATCAGGTTAGGTACCCCAATTCGTTGAAAACTGTTCTTATCGCAACAGCATAGAGTGCACACAGGGTAACTTGATGTGCGACCCTCTGTACATGTTAACTCTGACATCGTCGCCCTTTTGTCGTTTCGCTTTCGTAGTGTAAATGTGTCACCTGACGTGCTGCTGTCTGTACCTACTAGTAAGTCTAAAATCAGTTCAGCTGCATAAAAATCATAAACTTTTTCCAAAATTTTATATAAATAAATAGGAATCAATGAGTTTCTTCCTATAAGTAATCTTCATACAGAAGAGTTTACAAGAACGGACCTTACTATCTAAACCTTATCAGGAAAATTAATTTAAAGTCGCTCTGATTGAAAACGGGGAACAAAGAAGTCGTTTTAACTTTCTTTGTTGTTTTGTATTGATAAATTAAGACTATTAAATTAGGGTCAAGCTATCTAATAGTGCAGACAGAAAGAAATAGAGACTTTCATTAAATTAGTACTAACTACGAAGCCTGAAAATAGAAATACTCGCTAACGAACTTCTTTTTAAACAAACTTCTACGAGAACTACATTGTAATTGATCTGGGAATTTTGTCTTTTAGATCGAAAGTTTGAAACTTTCTGATTGATATTTTGGTACCACCGTGTTTAAAAATATGCTTGTTGAGGTAAATGTTACTATTTAAGCACGATACAAAATTATTTCAACAGAAAATCACCATTTGAATAGTAAACTGTGTTAGGCGGCTATGTTTCGCTAATAATCAATGTGGAATGACGACGGTGGCCATTTTTAAACGGTTTTTTAAACGGTTTTATTTAGCTCACCCCGTTTGTTTTATTTATTATTCTTGGGTCAAATTTAGTAATTCAAATTTCACCCTCTTTCTGTCAACCGCTTAATCTGAAATTTTGTATACACTTTGGATTTTGGTGACTATACAATTATGTTTATTCATTATCATTATAAATTCAAGATGGCCGCCGCTACAAAATGGCGGATAATTTATGTTTTATTAATCCCATCAATATGGGTATCAAATGAAAGGGCTCAACAAGCAGAATACAATATACTATAAAAAATTGAAATCCAAGATGGCGGCCGCTACAAAATGGCGGATAACGTAGGTTTTATCAATCCCATCAATATGGGTATCAAATGAAAGGGCTCAACAAGCAGAATACAATATACTATAAAAAATTGAAATACAAGATGGCCGCCGCTACCAAATGTGTTTTTAATAAAAACTAAAAACTAGAAAATAAAAATAGGTAAAAAAACTTTTTAAGTTAAACGGTTTTATGTTAAACATACATTGCAATGTTTAAGATAAATGTACTAAAAACCAAAAAATAATAAAATAGATACAGTCGTGGGAATTATAAACATATGCAGTAGGGTAGCAAAGAATCTTGGCGTTCTTTTCGATAGCAGTCTATCCTGGTCTCCGCATATCACTGAGGTGAGCCGTAGGATCTTTGCTGCCTATGGTTCCTTGAAGAGGTGGAAGAACCTACTTCCTATTAGGACAAAGATTGAACTGGCGCAGTCTCTCCTTTTACCCATTTTAGATTACGCTGATGCCTGCATGACTGACCTAAATGAAGAACTTTTAAATAAGCTACAACGGCTTCAAAATGTTTGCATCAGATTTATATATGGTCTGCGCAAGTTCGATCATGTGTCCGAGTATAGGAATGGGTTGCAATGGCTTCCGATCCGACTGCGACGTGAAGAGCATGTTCTGACGCTTCTTTATAAGGTTCTGTATGATCCGCGCTCCCCTCCCTATTTAAAGGAACGTTTTGAGTACCTCGGTACTGGTCACACTCGTGAACTGCGCTCAAAGAATGATAATATTCTCCTGGTGCCCCTTTCTCGGTCTGGGTACTACAAGGATTCTTTTACTTTAAAATCTACAAGCCTATGGAATGAGCTGCCGTCTGATGTCCGTCACTCTAAATCTCTCACTATTTTCAAACACAAGCTTCGTGAGCACTTACTTATAAAATCTAAAACTTGCAACTGATTACTTATGTTGTATATATTTATGCTTGCATATGTATTTATGTATTATTTATGTACTTTTCATTAATTTATTTTGTGTATATTTATTTTACCGAAAACTTTTATATCTTTATTACTTATCTATTACTTGATCTGCGCACTACGCTTCAGTCTTTTTAAAATGGTTCCTTTCAGCCAAAGGGTTGTCTGGAAGAGATCACTTTTAGTGATAAGGCCGCCTTTTGCACTAATGTAAATTTTCCATAATGTTTTTGTTTACGTGTGCAATAAAGAATTTATTCATTCATTCATTCATTCATTCATATGCATAGACTAGACTAAAATAAAACCGTGGGGCACATTAAGTCGATAATTTGTAGACAATTGACGTGCCCCACGGTTTTATTTTAGTCTAGTCTATGCATATGTTTATAATTCCCACGACTGTATCTATTTTATTATTTTTTGGTTTTTAGTACATTTATCTTAAACATTGCAATGTATGTTTAAGATAAAACCGTTTAACTTAAAAAGTTTTTTTACCTATTTTTATATCCTTTCTGCAGCTCTAGCTAGCACGATAACGACAAACTCGCGCTCGGCTCACGCTGAAACTTCACTTTGATTGGGCGAGGGTCCCGCGCATAGGCTTGCTTGCCCTATGGCGTTGTCAATGTTGACATTTTGATATAGGACCGCGGTGTTGTCGCGGTGCTGTCACTAACGTACTCGGCCTGCAGGATGGCAAAATTGAAAACTATCATATGATGTAGGCTGCTGTGACTGGCGGCGCCACCGCCAACTGATAGTTTGCTATGTATACGCTTCTACAATAAGACTCCCATGTGTATTCAAAACCTACCTTTAGAAAAAATTAAGACAATATTTAAAAAAACTTTGTAAAAAGGGCTATTATAGAATTTCTGATTATCTGTTAGGCAAGCAACCATGAGAATAAATTGCTCAGCTCCAGAGTTATTCAGATATCAAGTGAATTAAATTTTATTAGTAAGAAAATTTATATGATAAACTTAAAAAGAGCGACCCTCGGAGTTTCTTGCCTATTCTTCTCCTGAGGAAGACTGCACCTTTGCGAATAGGCGCAGTCAAAAATTCTAATGTAATTCACTATTTTGCTCAATGATTTGTACCTATTGAATTTGCTAATGTATTTTTATGACGTTTTCAAGAAACACTTTGTATGTTCTATGAAAATAAAATATTTTTTGACTTTGACTTTGAATTTACCTACACGATAAGGAAGAGAAGGATGGATAGACCACCATTAAGACGCACTTGTTCGGGCACAACACTGTTAGTCAGCATTCATGTTTATATAGTTAATTGTACGCATTTTAGAGAAATAAACATATTTTTATTTATCTATTTATTTATTTTAACAGTTTATTGTACACAGAAAAAATCACAAATATTACAGACAAATAGAAAAACGAACACAAAGGGCACAGCTTATTTCGCTTATTTTTTTATTGTTGATTAGTGAAATCACAGTGGAATAACCGCCCTTCACTGCAACGTCAAAGGCATCGATGGTCAAAAGACACAGATTTAAACAAGTTATTAGTTTCACAAAAGTAGCAGAAATAAATTTCCTATAGTAGCATATTTAGTCACACACGCCGTGCCTACTTAATGATCTTCCTCTGCAGTGAATATCGAACTAATACGGGTCACTAGTCATCACTAATTAGGTAGACCTTTGTTTATTAGCCTAGATATTAGGCATGAGGTAGGTAGGGCCTATAATTTGTAAGCCCAATTCACTTAGCTCAACTTGATTGCTGTTTGCTGTCCAGGCTAAGTGAATGGACGACATCCTATATCAAGTAACACATGACTGGCCTATTTCCCTAGATTGATATGACAAAGATAGATAGATAGATAGATGTAAACTACTACTAAAACATGACATGGAAAGCTGGGCAAGGGTGGTAATACGAGTATGTATGTATAATAATATTTTTTATATAACACCTGCTCGTCAATGGCATTATTATATGTCATGCAAATCTAACCTAAAGTAAGTCATTAGACCCCCACGGTCTAGCCAGGTCATAATGTTGTACTGAATATTCTAAAATCGAACTGGCCACTACCGAATAAAAAATAAAAAAGGCGCTAAAGTGCTCGCTGTGTGGTCTTTGGCGGGAACTCGGCGTGAGCGGTTGCTTTGTCGATATATAGAATTTTTGTTTTCTGCGTGAAATAGTATATTGTTACTCTAAGGGTGAAAGCAACTTTCTTTGTATTCGTAATGAAAAGCACAGTGTTTACCTCGGGTGAAAAACTTATTTAGTCCCTCGATTTAGTCTTTCACCCGAGGTAAACACTGTGCTTTTCATAACAAATACAAAGAAATTAAAAATAAAAACATGAACACTTAAGCTGAACTCTGCTGGTATGCGAAAGTTACAGAACTCTAAAACTCGAAAAAACAAATGAAGATCGGAACGCCACTTTCCCGGTTTTTTTTTTCTGTGGCTGGCCAGCTATTCAGCCATTATTTTTCATTTTCATCATTGAAAAAAAAGGTAAATATTTGGCCAAAGTCTATGTTATTTTAAAGAAATAACTAAAAGTAAATAATTATAAAGACATTTAAAAAAGTATTCTTTAATGAATACTTAACTTTTGTTAAGTATTCATTAAAGCGCGCTGTAATAGAGTGGTTGTATAGGAAGTTGGAACATGTTTTTTTAAATACTTAATTGACAGCTGTCAGTTGAAAGCGATTCTCCCTAGGCTTGAAAAGTATTACTTTCAATCCGCTCCGTAGGCAACTTCAGACCTACTTTCCGAGTATGAGTATAGAAAAAGTTGTTTAATGTGTAATAGTGATAGTGTATTATGCAGCACGTAATTTTTTACGACAGTTAAGTAAATCGAGTTATAAACATATAAAAATGTTGGATCGATTGTTTCCACCATAAGTGTTTAGGTCAAATTGGTGGCGTATCTACTGAAGAAAGTAAAAGTATCAGAACCCGACTATAGACTATGCTAATTATGATTGTGGAAGCGAAAAAGGTCTATTTGGATCGAATCGAACGAAGTGGCTCTGTGGTCTCTACCATCCCCAACGAGATACGGCCGTGAGCTTATATTACTTAGGTCTTCACCAATGAAATAGCCGTTTTTCAACCAATATTTTCGGCAAACTTAATTTTTCATACCAACGTTTTTGGATTTTTCTCGGGAATACGAAATCCAAACAAAATTTTGTAGTAAGTTTTGGATATAGGTAACAAAGTTAATAAGTTTATTGAAAGTTTTAATAGTTACAAAGGTACAGCAAAAATAACAATAAAACGGGCAGCAGATTAAACGAGCTATGTTATGTTTTGTTTTCAGTAAATAAATCCAAAGTAAAAATTTATTAATTTTACTCAAAATCTCCGATACATGACCAACTTTTAAAATAATAAAACAGTTTAAGTAATAGCTGTTCAATCAAATAAATTATGAACAAAATAAAGCTTGAGAAAAAATAGGCAATTTCATAGGTAAAGACCTATTATATGCAAATATAATATGTAGTTAATACTAGCTTCCCGTCCGAGACTTCGTTCCCGTTGGAATTTTGGGAATTTCCTCTTGAAGCGCTCCATCCATCGATAAAAACCATATCAAAAGCCGTTCAGTAGTTTTTGAGTTTATCGCGTTTAGACAGACAGAGGCAGCAAGGGACTTTATTTTATAATATACAGGGTGTAAGGGAAACGCTTCCTAATACCTACTGAAAGTACATGCTCAGTCAATACAAAAAAGTCATTTTAATCAGAAAGCTTGTATGGAGAAGACCACAACTTTTTTCGTTTCCTGGAAAAGTTTATTTGAGAAAGTTACTCAAAACCATTGACTGAGCATGTACTTTCAGTATTCGGAAGCGTTTCCCTGACACCCTGTTTGTAGTATGATTTTGAAGTCAAGCAAAATAGACAGCAAATTTAAAGAAATAACCTGCTTTTGATTGGAATACTAAGCAATATATTGTACCGGTAATATTCAAAGTATAATCAGCTCATCATTTACGTCACCACAATTTGCAATCATCGTCAATATTAAGTCACGTTACACTTGTAAGCGAAAACGTGCTTGTCGTCTCAAGTTTAAAGACTCCGGCGCCGCCGGTCAGGAATGCAAGTGGTATACCCTATGTACATTTGCGGCTAATCAACAACAACTCGAATTACTTTCGTCGATTTTTGACTGAAGTAATACGCTGTTGTTAGGCTTAAGTTTTACTTTGAGTATGTTTTTTTTATTATAAGAAGGGTTAACTCTTGACCTCAATCTTGACCATAAAGGTCAAAGATGAGGTCGACGATGGAGCGAGTTAACCCAGAAAATGCTTATAAAGGCACTGGTACTGGTACTCCCACGCACCGACGGAACACAGCAAGATGCTTGGCGTCGGACTTCGGTAGGAGGGTGGTTGCGAACCAGACGGCCCTTTACAGAGCCTACCACACAGCTTGAGTTGAGACCGTAGGACGACACCTCAGATTCAGAAAAAAATGAAGTGTCGTTGCCTGGGATGGATTACTAGGAGGCAGGTCTCATTTGTGTTTCCTTAGTCGCCTCTTACGACACCCACGGAAAGAGATGGGGTGGTGTTATTCTCAACCGACGGTACAAAAAAATTAAAAAGTCACTGGCCAAGTTTCATAGTTTAATTAGCAAAAAGCTAAAAGTAATTTTTAAACTATATCAACTTGCCGATTTTACCTATTCCAAAAAAAAAGCTGAACTCAGATTGGAAGTACAAATTCCAACGGTCAGAATGCATCGTTTCGATAGAAAAACTATGTACATATATGTTTCGTTAGGAATTTGAGAGGTCAGATATAATAATTATCTCCTTATATTATCTCAGGAGTAATCCCCTGGCGCCCGAAGTTGCGATGTCAAAGGGACTGACACCACAACTCACCCACTAGGGGGGAGTTGCACTTGTGCAACATTCTATGATTTTTTTATAGACAGACCCCTAGTTCTGGGAAGATAGCCGCCTTATGTTTTTTCATTGTGAAATGTCATTTAACCCCATTGTATTGTTGTTACTTTATTGCAGTCCCTTTTAAAAATAACGCCACAGATGTTGAATTGTGTTTAGAAAAAGTCAGTGGCCATTCCCTTTATAACCACAAAAAAGCTTTATTTTTGCAGATCCTCATTAATTTTAATTTGTGTCCCACGTAATAATTTTGAGGAAAGATTGATGGGTAGCTTACTCAGTAGGTACCTTTCCTCTTTTCTGTGTTTTTATAAGGAACGTGTAGGATTGCCACCCGTACTTTATGATAAAGTATTGTACTTTATTTCAGGTAATTGTACTCTATACTTCACGAAAACAATAAAGTACACGAAAATACTTTATTTCGCATGTTTTGATTTCTTTGGGAATTTGAAAAGTTTAATCGTAAGTATTTTTACGTTAAACGAAATTTATCGATTGGCGCTGAATCGATTTCGCCACTCGCCAGCACCACGTCACTTATAATTTGACACAAACTGCAACAAGCAATAAAAAATATAGTTTCAAAAATAATAATAAAGAAAAATAAATTGTACTTTATTTTCTATTGTTCCCAACTTAAAATACTTGACAACTTTGGATTGGCTCAGCAGCAGATCTTTACTGGACGATTGATGGGTGAATAATGCGTGTCGTCCAAGAAAGGGCCACGGCTTATATCTTAGGAGATAAACAAGCTTATCAGCTTACGCGAATTTTCTGGTGGTCTCATCATGACCTGAAGGGTTATCTTTAATAGTTTTATTTGTTACATTTTTCTATGGATTATCATATTCAATTAAGGGAATTTTGGCAAGGTCTAAGGTTATCCTTAATAGCTTTGTTTGTTAGAAAGAATTAGATCACGCCACTGATAAATGTTGTTTGTCACGTATACCATTTGAAAATATGGTGAAATAGTTAAGGTTGCATGACAGTACATAACACCTATAATAAATAACTAAAGCAAGAAAAAAAGGTGGCAACCGTAGGAACGTGCAAGAAGTCTTAACGCTCTCTGGGTTCCCAAGGAAAACCAGCGTCGTAGATTCCGCCGAAACCACACAAATGCTGAATGCCCACGTCATTAGAGTTGACTACGCAATCAGTACTTCTAATGACTGTCATATCAATGACCTATTTTTTAACCCTCGATAAAAAAGAGGGTCGTTATAAGTGTGACGTGTGTATCTTTATGTCTGACTGTGACATCCTAGGTCCTAAAAGAATGGAGAATAGAACAGAAAAGTTACTAAAACAAGTTTGCAACGTGATCGATGAAATTATTTCAAATAAATTTCTGGAACTAGAAAAATATGGGATTCTCCGGTCCCGGTCAGTAAAATAAAGAAATATTATGTTATCCTGAACTGAATTTATAGAGTGAGAATTTAATAAAATTGAAATCTCCACAAGAATGCTCGGTCTTCCTCGCTGTTTCAATTTCCGTTATGAGTAATAAAACAAATATTATTCTCATAATGTTTAGAAAGATTATGAGGCAGTTTTTGTTTTTTACTGATTTTGAGATGTCTGATAGTAGACGGAGATCCTAGGGCCGCCAAACCTTACTTATTTTCTCATAAACCAAATGTGTGGGAAATAGTAGTGCTAGTACGTACTAGTAATGTATGAATACCAGCTAGCCTGGGCCGGAGGCCGATTTTCAGCTACCAGGTTCTAAAGGTACTTCCAAAAATTACTCACTTGTCTTGAAGTCTGGGTGCTGATGTCTTATAGAATATAATTAATTAAATGTAAAAATTAATGATCAACATCGCCAGACACTCTCCGTCGGCTGTAATTTCTGACAGACGCTTTACAGTTCGCAAGTACATTATGCAATTATACCTACAATCTGAGCCATGATTTTTGTTTATGATGTTTAGGGAACTATAACAATACTATTTATAGCACCGAGACTTCAAGACAAGTGAGCAATTTTTGGAAGTACCTTCAGAACCTGGTAGCTGAAAATTGGCCGTCGGCCCAGGTTAGCTGGTATTCATATATTATTAGTGCGTACTAGCATTACTATTTCCCACACATTTGGTTTGTGAGAATATAAGTAAGGTCTGGCGGCCCTGGGATCTTGGTCTAATAGTAGAGGTAGTTACGGTCGTCGGAACAAAGTAACGTCGTTGTTTAGGAGCACCAACAATTAATACGTTCTTCTTATCGTTTAGGTATAGTCAAGTCGCGAACTTGGCTAACCCTGGCTAATTTATACATTTTAACTCTAAGAATCTTAATTATGAGACTCTAATCCCTACTAATATTATAAATGCGAAAGTAACACTTTCACGGCTAAACTACCGAACCGATTTGGATTAAATTTGTTACAGAGATAGATTAGACCTTGAGAAAGGACATAGGCTACATTTTAGCCCATTTACACGATATAACCTGTAAAACACGCGGCAGGAAAGCTAGTATCTAAAATAAATGGATACGTTTTGACTTAAAAACATTTAACAGGCGTGTTATCTTTTATCACGTGTAAAGAAGCCAGCATATAAGGTTATTTACCTCAATTCATTGAAAAACCATTGTTATTGCAACAACATAGAGTGCGCCCATAGGTAACATGATGTGTAAAGATAAGGATGCTCTCAGGAAGGATGGAAAATAGTCAACATTCCGCAAAAACTTTTTTTTAAGCGCTCGCCTAGTACATAATACTTCAATGGCGCTCGCGTGCTTTTTGAACACATGGTGTACGAGATTTGTATCGCACGCGGCGTAAACGCGACGGGTTATTCATCATTTGACGAGGATTTGGAGCGTTAATCTAACCTCATGAGAGACTTCGAAAGTAATATACATATTTGAAAAATGTCCTGTAAATCAAGGAGCATTCTTGGTTTCCAAGAAGTTTCTAAGATACAGATATTTATAAATACGGCTGTTTGTTTGGTTGTGTCCCTTTAGCAGAAAGTAATTATAGTAATAGGGTGACTTTCATTTAGTTAATGAAACTGTAGGTGTAGGGGATGGTTCTCCCATTAAACTGAACAACTTTCCCCAAGAAAAAAAATTGACTACTAAGGCCATCAACTGATTGCTCAAGTTGTATAGAGGCGAATTTTTTTTAATAATTCGACCTATGTTCCTTTGGCAAAGTTATTCTCAAGATATTATCTGATGATTTAGAACATCAAATAGCGATGTTTTTTATTTTATTTGTATGGCAACAAAGTTGTTGACAAAAGCTAGTTAGTATAAAGGGTGTAAAGGACAGCTTAGGAAATACTTAAATGGTGTAATGTATCCATAGCTACAATCGACTAAACCTATAAGTAATTATTTTTTCTTGAAAACGTCAAGTGATGGAGTTTTCATTATTTACCTACTGTGGTGTTACGCAACGTACCGCGAAATCGCGCCCCGCGCACAGTCCCTCCTGCGCCGCGCCGACGCAGAATGCGATATTCATTGCTGGTTTTCGTGTTTTATGCTGTTATCATTGTTTTTTTATTGGAAAATAGAGTATAATAGACTAAATGATTTTATTTCAAAGCAGAAAATTGAAAAAACATGAAAAAAAATTGAAATTTTCCTGAAAAAAATTCCTGTGGAGAATCACTTAGAATGATGGTCTAAGTTCAGTCAGGGTTTCAGTTTTTGCTAACCTGTCCTTTACACCCTATATCTTCTTACCAGCCCATGTACGTCCCCACCGAGGGGCACGGGCCTCCCTTCGAAACACGAAGGGGATTAAGGCCATAGTCCACCACGCAGGCCTAATGCGGGTTGGTGGACCACTTGTCTTTCGAAAATACATTTTCTTGGACGGGCGGGTTTCACCACGATGTTTTCCTTCACCGTTGAGCAAGTGATAATTAGAAATCCGTACATAAATCCGAAAAGACGAATTTAGTGGTACAGGCCCGCACCAGGATTTAAAGCCGCGACCTTCGGATTACAAGTCTGGCTCATTACCAACTGGGCTATCACACCCTGTATAGTTACTTCATAAAACAACTTGCGAGTACAGTAATTTAATATCCGGCAAATAATTTCACTTTATTTGCTTTATTCAGCAAATAAATGTCTGAACTCCGAACCAACACCTAAACAAACATAAATAACAGACTTCACCATTAATAGTTTGATATGTTTCGCATTTGTTATGGTAAATCTATTTTAAACCAACAATAATTTCCATTTGAGGCGAATAGGTTGATGTCTTAGTTAGATTATTGGAGCGTTAATTCTTTCCAGCCTTCTTAACCCCCGAAAAAAAGAGGGGTGTTATAAGTTTGACCAGGAGTTTGTTAAGTTTGACCAGGAGTTTGTTAAGTTTGACCGCACCAGGATTTGGTTCATTACCAACTGGGCTATCACACTGCCTACGTATCGTCTAAAACCCAAAGCAACATAATCATCAAAATCGTTTTTTAAATGGTTTCCCCTTTAGGACACGTTCTGCCTTAATGGATTATCTGCCGTACTCAGAGACGTCAATTAAAGTTAAGAAGTACTTAAATGTCATGCTATCCTTGTTTAAATCAACAAGAGTGAAAGAGACAACATCAGAGTTTAATAGTACTTAACTTTAATTGACGTCTCTGAGTACGGCAGTATAGGTTTATTTTTTACTTACCACTCAAATAAACGCTCTCGAGATTAGGAGATCCCTTCAACAAGCGTGCCTTCATATGTCTGAGCACATTACGCCGAAGATCCAGCTCCTTAAGCTCTGGCATCAGCACTATCATGTCAGCCTGTATCTCCCACAGAGACGTCAGACCGTGCATCACGAGTTTCTGTAAGAAAATACTCTAGTTAACATAAAGGTGGTCTTACATAAACATAAGTTAGGGCTGCCGATCAGAATTTGAAGCGCTCGTAGCCCAGTGGCGCTCGCTGATCTAAACCGATCAGTGAGGTTAAGCAACGTACACAGAAGCACGGAACCTGATGGGTGACCATAGTCGCAATTTATCACGAGCGTTTCAATGCTTCGGATGGCACATTAAGCCGTCGGTCCCGGCTGTTTTCGATTGACTACAATCGTTAAAACCATTTTGGCGGTTTAAAAATTCTGACACCAATGTTCGCCACACACTTGACTATACCTACACGATAAGAAGAAGAAGCCGATTAGAATAGTAAAAAAAAACGATCTGAGACGCGCTCGTGCATTTCAAAATGGATAAAAAAACAATTCATTTTCAAAAAGTTGTTACGAACTTTCGTCACATTTGAATCGTCAACAATATCTAAACGATTTGTTAAAATTCTTTTAAAACGGGTATCCAACGCAATGAGTTAGCCACGGGCCTCGGATGGTATATAGTTATCTATATCCCTTACATCGACTTTATTTCTAACTAATTTAAGTTCAATGCACCTTTTTTATATAACGATTGGGTTTACTCTTGACCACAATCTAGCCCAGGGGCGAAGATGTGGTCGAGGATGTAGCAAGCTCACCCAGAAGATGCTTATTCACTCGAATTTTAAAGAGACTCAGGTTATATGAGCCCGAAAATACAGACGTAGGCAGAGAATTCCATTCCTTAGCGGTGCGCAGTATAAAAGATGAACACAAGCGCTCAGTACGGATTCGAGGAATTTCGACAAGGTAAGGGTGGTAGGTACCCCGCAGTGCGTCTGGATGTCCTCGGAATGACCTCGTGCAGCTCATGAGCACACTCCCCGAAGTACATCTTGTAGAAAACACATAGGCAAGCTACTTTGTGTCTATAAGCTAGGCTTTGGAGTTTATTTTTTACTAGCTTTTAGTCACCAATGAGCTTCCTGGCTCTGCGGTCCACCGATTCCAGAGCGGCTAGCTGACCCACCTCTACTTGAGCCCACCGGTGAAGAGGTATATCCCTAAATTTTGTTTCTTTTCTATCATCAAATTTTCAAGATCCACGAGCTAGGTCCCCACTATGCTCAAGTAAATCCCGTTTTATCATCGCTAATACACAGACATACAGATACACTCGTCAAACTTATACGTGACGGCCAGTTTGGTCGAGCGGTAGTGAGGCTGCCTCTTGATCGGCGGGTCCTGGATTCGATCTCCAGTCGGGGCAAACATTTGTGTAAAAAGCAGTGTTTGTCTTTATGTGTGTTCCAAGGGACCCATGACACAAGGGAAAACCTTAATGTGGGCCTTTGAGTGTGTAGCGTTTATTTATTTATTTATTTTATTTATATCACCCCTCTTTTGGTTGGGCGTTAAAATTATAAACATTCGTTACCATGGTGATTTAATAATTTGAAATTTATATGAAAATCTTCTATAGCGTGGCACTTGGATAATTAATTGAGAGATTTAATAATATCCAACTCACGGAATACCTCCATAATTTTAGAAATTAATTTTGGTACAATTTAACAAATTAATTTGTCGCTTCATTTTATTTTACAAATTTTGTCGACGTAGGGTAGATGTTTATAATTTTGTAATGAACCAATTTATCTCATTAGGTTCCGATTACATAATTTAAATATTGCTCAAAGCGCGGTCAATTTGAAAATTAGTTCACTATAAATGGATTAAGTAACTGAGTGCTCTTCATTTTAGTAGTCTTTTAACAATCTGAGGCCAACGGCAATTAAGTGGATATTTCGTCTGACCTCCGATATTTTATGATATTAGAGTTTACTTAGTTATTTAATGTTGTATTACGACACAAAACCGAGTTGTATCGACTCGGAATCGATACTTACGATAGTCCATACTCGTATTGCAACTAATCACAAGCCGAAACCATGGACGATTTTAACAGAAATAAAGTCTTCAACAAAAAATGAAATTCCTTATTTCATTGAAATACCTACTTGGTTTACATAACTTCTTTGAAATTGGTGACGATCCAGCACAGCGAAACTTTATAGCCGATCCTTGGAGACGACATCATTAAGGCCGATATTCAGAGACAAGTCAGAGACGTAAAATAAGATTTGTCTCTGAACTGTCAAAACTTTGTCAAAATTACGTACTATAACCGACAAGATTCCTAAATAAGTAGTCTGTATTCAGGATTTCAGCAGCTCAAGAACAGCGCGAAAACAACGCGACCAAATGTCAAAAAAGTGTCGAAATGACAACGCGGTGTCCTCGCGCAATCAAAGTGAAGTTTTAACGTCATCGGAGTCGCGTGACATTCGATTTTTAACTGAAACCCTGAATCCCTTGCACCCTGTATATGTATTACTGGCTTCGTTTTCGTTTCCGTGTGAATTTGGGAAAATTATGTAGCCTATATGTTTATCCAGGGTTTCAGCTACCTCCATCAAAATCAACAAACATCCATCCATTCCATACATATATCCTCAAAAACTTTCGTATTTATAATATATAAGTAGGATTAAAACTTACTTGAATTTTACAGTGTTCGTCAAAGTGTCCCTTGAAGGTATTGAGTCTCGAGCAGTTGATGAACTCCAGGTGGATAAGTTCTGGAAAGCGCAGCTGCAGGCGGCCGATGTTGAAGCACTCTCCGGGCCACTCCAATACTCGCAAGTGAGTTATTTCATATCTACGAACAAGATTACATATCTACTTATTTTATTATAACAGACCAAATTCTGTCCGTAAGACAGTTTAATTTCATTTATTTCACAATACATTGAATTTTTACAATACAGGTTGAAAAAGAACTTCCTAGCTTTATTGAAAATCCTGAACCAGTATCACTTACAGAACAGTTTTTTTAGTTTTTTTTATTTTATTTTTTTATCTGTGGGTTTTTTTTTCCTTAACGTAGACACTACTCGGAGCACCCCCCGAGCGCTTCCCGCACCCCTCGCGTGCCTGGTGTAGGAGTAATGTCTACGTTTAAGCAAAAACTAAACTATTCCCATTGAAAAAATATTAAAAAAAAATTAAATAAATGTGCTTTGAGTGATACTGGTTCAGGATTTTGAATATCTTGTATCACTTACAGAACACTTAAATTTTTTTTTTATGAATTTTTTTTTTCCTAAACGTAGATACCACTTGGGTGCAACCCCCGAGCGCTACCCGCACCCCTCGCGTGCCTGGTGTAGGAGTAATGTCTACGTTTAGGCAAAAAATGAACTATTCCCATTGGTTTTATTTTTATTTTTTATTAAATGTGTTCTTTGAGTGATACTGGTTCAGGATTTTGAATATAGCTAGGTTTTTTATCACCGTGGAGGTTTATACCCCATATCGTGATCGTTATAAAAATAATAACAATATTTTTTTTACATAGAAGAACTTTTAGAACAGATAAAAATATGTAGACTTACAGAATAGATACTTTATTGCATACTTAACAATAAAAAAACAAACAAAGCAAACTTACAACAAAAAAGTGAGCAGAGGCAGCCTTATCGCTAAACAGCGATCTCTTCGAGGCAAGAAGAAAACACGAAAACAGTAGGGCAAAAGTAGTACTTAGGTAAGAAATACAAAAGTAGTTTATACATATATAATTATCTATATATATACATATACATATTATAAAGAGGAAAGATTTGATTGTTTGTTTGTTTGTTTGCATTGAATAGGCTCCGAAACTACTGGACCGATTTGAAAAATTCTTTCACCATTAGAATCCTACATTATCCGGGATGGACACAGGGTACATGATTTTCCCAAATTCCCACGGGAACGAAGTCCCGAGCGGAATGCTAGTAATATTATAAAGAGGAAAGATTTGATTGTTTGTTTGTTTGCATTGAATAGAGTCGGAAACTACTGGACCGATTTGAAAAATTATTTCACCATTAGAATCCTACATTATCCGGGATGGACATAGGGTACATGATTTACCCAAATTCCCACGGGAACGAAGTCCCGAGCGGAATGCTAGTAATATTATAAAGAGGAAAGATTTGATTGTTTGTTTGTTTGCATTGAATAGACTCCGAAACTACTGGACCGATTTGAAAAATTATTTAACCATTTGAATCCTACATTATCTGTGATGAACATAGGGTACATGATTTTCCCGAATTCCCACGGGAACGAAGTCAAGATTCAGATTCGGGCGGAATGCTAGTAAGAAATAAACAGAAAAATAAAATTAAACAAAGAAAAAAGAAATAATGATACGGAAATTATAAGTAATCTAACAAATCTAAGAAGTACTATTTGACATTTCATAATTTGCAAGCCGCAATAACTTTGTATAAGCGTGCATATTCTATTTTAACCCTTATCCAGGATATGGTTGAATGTCTCCCACATAGATTTTCGGAGGTTTTTACTAGGTTTTGGTAAATAATCTACCACAAACTGTCAAAAACGCCAAAATATAAATATTACTTATGGTCACACAAAAAAAACTTGGAACGGAACGCAAATGTCACTTTTAAGGCCTTTTTTTCTGTAATCTCCTGTGAAACCGTTGTTTTTTTTGAAAAGTGCAGCGTATTTTGTTTCTAATGACGAATCGGAGAATTAAAAGGTAAGTCGTGCAATTTTTTGATATGTTGTAGAATTTGAGTTTTTCTAGTGATATGTGCATAATTTATGAGTAAATACTTGAAAAATATCACGATAATAACAAAATAAAACACGTGGAAACCATATGACCTTAGCCTTTTCATACCAGCCCATATATACGTCCCCACCGAGGGGCACGGGCCTCGCTTCGAAACACGAAGGGGATTTAGGCCATAGTCCACCACGCTGCCTGGCCCAATGCGGGTTGGACCTGGGAGCGAGGTCGAGAGTGACCTGGGAACGAGGAGAAGGGATGAAAAAACAATACTTTTGTTATAGCTCTTTTATGCAATTTCTGAATGACCTTGAAGTGCACTTCAAAGCCATTCGGCCTCAGGTTTGAAAATTTGCTAGTCAAATTGATCAAATTCAACGATCAGTTTGCTAAAATATGTCCCTGATCGTTCATTTCGATATTATTTTAATGTTCTTGAATATGTCTCACTAATGTAATTTATAAAGATGAAAAAACAAGCTAAAACAATTTTTACTAACATAACATTTTCTAAGTGCATTTTCACCAAACTATCTTCAAACGCCGATTTCATCAAAAAATCGCCCATTAATACCAATTTTTTTAAATAATTTAGTAAGTTTTAAATTTAAGTTTAAAAAAAAAGTTTGAACCTATGAAACATCCATTTAGTATTAACAGGAGATTTTTGAAAATTAACCTCCGTTCATCGCAAACCAAAAATTTTCACTTTTGATATTTTTTTTGATAACTTATAATGAAGAATGTTGCATAGTTGACTTATAACATGAAAGGCTGATTCAAGATGATTATGCTGCACAAAAAAAAATTGAAAATTCATACTATTAAACAATTTATGATGTTTTAAAGTAGCGCTGGTAGAAAACTCGAAAAAATCTTTCAAAAAATCATAACTTCTAAACTACAAAAAATCGCGGAACATACATGGGGTATTTCCGGATTCACCCAGAGATAAAGAATCTAAAAAAAAATCTTGACGTCACCTTTTGGACCACCCGATGTAACTAACATTTTTTTAAGTAAAAATATTATCAATTTATTTATCTTCAAGAAAAAAAAATTAAGAAAAAAAGAAAGCGTATTTAAATCTTCAAGCATTATCAAGAAAAAAAAAATCCGACAGGTAGATGTTCTCATAACAATTATAAGAAATGGGTTTATCAAAATTCTTTATAGGACAAGCGCAGCCAAGACAATACTTCAAAGCTTCGTTTTAATACTTCTAAGCTACTTCACAAAGCTTCTCATCAAGAAACATCACACGTATCCACGCCTTATTTGTTGTGTATCTTGAAATCACTGGACTTAACTGAATACGAAACTTTCAGCAAGGAATTAGATGTTTGATCAAGCATTGTGTTTATATGTTCGTGTCTTTTTTTTAACGCTACACACTTAATGGCCTGCACTAAGGTTTTTCCCTCGTGTTGTGGGCCCCTTGGAACATACACAAAGACACACAAACCCGAGAACAAATATTTAGCTTTTTACACTAATATGTATTTGCCCCGATCGGGAATCGAACCCAGGATCAAGTCGTAGTGTCACCACCACCGTTTTTGTAAATGGATAACAAAAGTAGACTACATGACTACTAAGATATGAAAAATTTCCATTGTGCCATCTCAGCCGTGGTACCCGTTACTAATGTCTATGGTAACTTCAGAAATCATTTATACGAGTATGAAACCTTCGAAAAATCTTTTGACTGCTTTCAGGAAACTACACCCGTTGAACGATCAGCTTTCAGGCTTCAGGTAATTAACAATCAGGTAATTAACAGTAATAGTTATAGTTAATTAATATTTTAAGTTTATTTTGATTAATATAAAGAAGACTGATTGGTTATGTTTGAGTGCAAGTTGCATAGCACAAGTTGCCTCATTTAAGAAATTATTTAAGGCACGAATTGCCACATGTTATGTTAAACTTTATCTGAAAATTTAATAAAGATGATTACAATTTCCAGTGGGTATGTTTTTCTCTGAACATCTACACAGTTATCTCGGACTAAGTACGAAATAATGATAGGATTAAACGAACTTACCTGCAAGTGAAGTTCTATTCTAATTATATGAAGTATTTAGTCCGAGATGGAGCTTCCCGCCCTCCCATTAAGCCATAGCTATTGGCTTAACTTTCTCGCTATTGGGTTCTAAATAATGACATTGACGTTTAGTGTTGTCAGGTGGTGTTTTTGTTTTTTCTATTTAGCTATAATTGAAGAGTGCGAAGAGACGATACTACACAGTTATCTTGGACTAAGTACTTCATATAATTAGGATAGAACTTCACTCACAGATAAGTTCGTTCAATCCTATCATTATTATTATTACTAAAACTATTATTATTTCTACGATTATTTACAAATTGCATTTTACTAAGGCCCAAAGGTTAGGCAGGGCTTTGGTCAGTGAAAAAGCGAGAGAACTAGATAAAGCAGCTAAAACTGGATAATAAAACTGAGACCTATTAATAATCATCTCCGGAAAAGTGACTACAGAATAAAAGGCTTATTACACCTTCCTAAATTCAGTCACTAAGTGTAATAGCATTTAGAAAGTTAGAATCCTAAAAAGTAACCTACCTAATTAGAAGTCAGTATGTGGTCACTGACGTTCTGAATGCTAGATAAAAAGCGAATTAGGAAGGTGTAATATCATTTAGTCACTTGGTTTGCTAAATCGGCGCTTCAGTTGTTGCGCGCCTGTGACTTCGAGCATATTGTCTATATAGATACATTATTTTCCAGTATCATATAAAGTACACTGTGATACTTTTTAAGAAGCGAAGTGTTTGTAACATCCATAATGATCAAGCATGCCAACTTTTCGCGTAGCAATAAATATTCTTTCACCCATATTTTCCTTTTCATTATTTTATTTAAGCCCACGGCCAAAACTACGATAAGTCAAATTTTTTGGTGTTTGGATAATACAGGAGCCATTCCTCGTACGTCCGAAACCGTCGCGTTTGCAACGCAAACTGATTCAGTTATGAAATCGGAAGCTTCTAAATCGTTTCCTTTCCTTAATTTTAAATTCAGTTACTAAAAGGATGGTGTAATAAGTCTTTTATAATGTGAACAAAAGCATTTGTTTTAAATAAATTGCATCAGAAAAACTGCAAAAAATAAAGTGAGTAATGAATGCTTTGCTTCGGTTTATTTTGTTTTCCAGCCACCCGAGCATACGCAATGAGGCTTCTCCTCATGAGAATATGTGACTGTGTTTAGTAAAAGGTACAACTTTCAGGGTAGTCAATAAGAGCTATTTACAATAGCTCATCATACTAATTGTGAACCTGAACGACTATCACGAAAGTTGTACCTTTCCATTTTCACAGTCACGTACAGATTTCCGAATCAACACAAGGGAAATGACCCTACAAGTGTTTGGAGAAATTTGACATGCGTCCTTGCAAACAAAATGCAAACTTCATATATTACATTTAAGGTTAAGTTTCCTTTAGCAATCGACTCTCATGTGAGTGAAGTAATAATGCCTATGCTAGAGTAGTAGGTTTCCTTCAACGCTTGACTGGGAGTGAAAGAAAAACTTAGAATGCGCCAGCTGCCAACTCTTCCAAGGCATAGATACTGTAAAAACCAGTAGGCGAAAGGCTGCCAACCTATCACCACTATGCTCATATTCCATCTAATGACCCTCACACTGAATGTCAAAAGTTGCGTCAAGAGACGTTCTACCTACCCCAAAAGGGATTATAGACGTGAATGTTATCCAAAGGAAGATCTACAACTACAATTTAATTCGAACCAAAAGAAGAAGAACATACGTCGACCCTTTCGTCCACTCGCTGCTAAACCCGTGGCGGCAGGTTAAGTGATAGTCGGTCTGGATGCATTGAGCGGTTGACGCGTGGTCCATCAGGGAACATGGTCTTCCATGTTCTGGCTCCACTCGCCTTCTCGTCTGCCCTGGCGCCACAGTCGGGACCAGGCATAAGAGGAATAGATGTGGCAACTCTGCAACAAAGGTTGAAGATTCTTATATAAACACTTATGTCAGGACCTATGTTACCACTAACAGAAGGGCTATTCCATTCATAAATGACGTCTCGGTGGCGGTGGAATGACAATGGTCGCCATTTTATCTGGTGAAATTGAGAACTATCCAAATTATAATATTAGTAAGGATTTTTGACAGTTCGTTTAGTGATGCTCCTAATCGTAATAAATTCGATTAGATATTAATTTAAATCGATATCGATACAGTTTTTGTAAAAAAACACCTTACTGCTTTTACCGCAAAAAAAGCAAAATTTACTTTAAAAATACGTGTGTATTTGTTCAGTCAATAATTAATGATAATTGTTACTGAAGATTCAAGTAATGAAGATTCAAGATTCAGTTCATTTCGAGAGCAATCCGATAATTCATGATGATAAAATAATATTAAAGTATTTTAGTGTATTTGCTAGATATGTTTAATTGACAAAACTTTAATCCCTAAAGTATTATGAACTTCATAATTTTCATGCTGTAGCTTGTAACTAAAGCAAGTCGAAACGATTAATTTCGTCTGCAGCGAATCCCACCACTAAGTACGACAGATCGTAACTTTTACGCACATGAATATTCGTTTTTTTTTCTAAAGTGAGGCACTTACAGCTTATTAATGTATTTAATGGGTGCTAAATAGGGTAAATGAATATGATTAAGTAAGTTTTTAAATTTTTCTTAACAGGCATTTTAAAATTTACTATCACGAAAAACGTGTTCAGTTACGTTCTATAGCAACTGTCAAAAAATAAAGGAATGGAACACTTTAATACGTTTGCAATGTTTGCATTCGGTTGACGGAGGCGCTGCTAGTCGGGGTGGTTGTCATCAAATGTATGAGGTCTCGATAGTTTTTAATTTCACCATCTGAACATATAAAATGGCCAGCATTGTAATTAAACCGCAATTACTGGAATAGACGCCCTGATCTAAAGAACTTCTATAATTAATAGCATGCAATCTACTAGATTAGAAAAGGTGCAGCTAACCACTTCCTATGTATACTATTTATATGGGGTGACATTTTAGTTATCGAAACTTTGTTCTCCCCTTGAAACTGAACAACTTTCCCCAATAAACCTATAGGAAATTTAAAAAAAAATCCTCTTCCCATGAGGCAAATGAGCTGATTGCACAAGTTGTATGGAGAGGCGAAAATTTTTCTTCATATTTGTACCGATGTTCCTTGGGGAAAAAACGTTCAGTTTCGTGAGCTGATTCACATCGTTTTAAAAGTCACCCAATTCACCTAATGGTGACTTTAAACCAGAGGTTCCCAAACTTTTTTTTCTCATAGACCACTTTCAAGATTTTGCTGGTTCCGGTGCAGCTACATTTCTACAATATTCCCATAACTCGAAAAAAAAAGATTAGATCTAACTATGGAAACTTGCGTTGCGGCTGAGTTTCAACTACTTTCAATCACGAATTAAGAGTTTTCGATAAAAAAAGTGAGAATTGATTGGTTTGTTAATTAATTGATTCTGCTGTGAGTGGATGTCAAGTGAAATTCCATCCAACTTTAATTTTTTGACATCTACTCACAGCACTTCTATCAATTATTTATCTACCTAAAATGTATTAGTTCTTCACTATCGAAACCAGATAAATTTTCGTGGACCCCGCTTACGAATTGTGAACCCCCATTTTTTTGTCACGCCAACATAGACCCCCATCGAGTCACCCGCGGACCTGGACCACTTTGGGAATCAGTGCTTTAAACTAACAAAACTGAGTGATTGTGGCGGTCGTGGTAGATGCGCAGGTAGGGTCGAGCAGGGAAGTAGTGAAACGCCGAGTGCCGTTGGATGGATGAAGCTCGTTTATTGGATGCGCCGGCCGTATTTATACTCTGGCCGCGGCGATCTTTTGTAGCTACCCTACATGATTTTCAACATAAAACTGATCAAATTTCTCCCAGGAACAACTTTCTTCAACTTCCCATACCAAAAGCAAATCAGCTTCGATCAGTATCACGAGAAATAGGCAGTGATCGATTTGCTACACAAGTCGTTACCTCTACCTATGTTATTTTTAAACAAACGAACAATCAGCAAACTAATATTTTGCAATTGAAATAATATGCAACGTAATTAAAGTAAATGTGACACCAAAAATGCTGTGTTTGCATCCGAGCTCTATTGTTTGTAGGATTGAGCAATATTTTGTATAATAGGTTTTTACCTATGAAATTGCCGATTTTTTCTCAAGCTTTATTTTATTCATAATTTATTTGTTTGAACAGCTATTACTCAAATTGTTTTTTTATTTAAAACCTTGGCCATATAACGGAGATGTTGAGTCAAATTAATACATATTTACTTTAGATTTATTTGCTGAAAAAGAAGCTCAAATGTAGCTCGTTTCATCCGTTGCCAGTTTCATTGCTTATTTTTGCTGTTACAGTTACAACTTTCAATAAAGTAAGTATGATGAAAATTAATTAATGTTGTCCAAACCTTCCCACAAAATTTTGCTAAATTGGATTTCGCATTCCCGAGAAAAATCCAAAAACGTTAGTATGGAAAATTCAGTTTTCCAAAAATATTGTATGAAAAACGGCAATTTCATAGGTAAAGACCTATTATTTAAATTCTAAATCATCTTATAATTAAACTTATCGGTAGGAAACTTTTTTGCACGTAATAGTTTATTTAAATAATTGTTTGAGGACTGTAACGCCTGAGATACAGGTAATATTAATTAACCTCGTTCAGGCACATAGAGTTAAGTTATTCCTTGTATTTTGTACACCTAGCACTTAGTGTTTTACTGTGAAATTCTTGGTTGAATAAAATAGATTTTTGTTTGATTTTTTATTTATTTTATTGTTTTTAAAAATAAGTATATTGATTTCGAATTAGTATTAAAATCATTTCGTCGCTTTTATTTGTGATTTCCACACGAGACTTCGTTCCCGTAGATTCTACGGCGTAGAATTTTGGAAAATGATGTCTTCTTCTTATCATGTAGGTATAGTCAAGTATGTGGCGAACTTAGCTAACCCTGGTGTCAGAGTTTCCAAACTGCACAATGGCCTACATCTGACTTGATGTAGGCCTTATTGTTACTCGCTAAGAAAGTTGTTAAAGAATTTTAAAATGAGTCCAGTAGTTTTTGAGCCATTTATTACCAACAAACAAACATACATATATTTTCTCTTATAATATTGTCTATTCTTATGGCATCACGGACATTATTTTGTAGATATAGGTCTAGGAGAGAGCTTACTATTTTGTCTTATTTGGTTATCAACATTTTTTGATTTCAATAACCGTGTAAAAACACCGCATGCCGCCCGAAAACTTACTTTTAAGTTTTCTTTTAGTCCTAGTTGTTATGACCATTTTTTCCCAGGATGCTGCATTTTATGATAGGAATATGCCGCTTTGCATAGTGATAGTAGGGATCAATATAAAGGATTTGACTCGAGGATAAACGACATTCACCCATTTGGAACAGAGATGGCGCCACATACTCGATTTAAAAAAAAAAAAATTCTCAATCCTGAATGGATGCTCCGATTTGCATAATGAAGGTGTCAATCGACAGGAAATTAATTGATTTATTCTAAAAAAAAAAAAAGCGCCGTAAAATAAATATAAGATAAAAAAAACTGGAATAAATATATATAAAAAGTTTTTTTTTGTATTAACGAAATTTTTTGAACAGTGTGTAAGGAAATGGAAGTTTTTATTTATATACATATGGCACGCAATCATTTACACGTTTTGCGCAAAAAACCGTTACTCAATATCTTGTCTCGTTACAAATTTATCGAAGAATTACCGCTGTCGTCCGCAAGACTTTGTCCGAGTATAATTCGTTAAAATGAAAATATTTTCTCTGCCCGTCATCCGATGTTTATAAACCTTGTACCAATTTGTAAATCGCTCTCAATCAGTCAATATTCCAGAAATAACATGCCTATTTTAACCTAAGTTAGGTATATATATATATATATTAACCTATAGCCAGACAGACGTACGAAATTCTAATGATTGTTTTGTTTCTATAAAGATCCTATAAGTTTACTATTTTTTCTTCAAATCATTCTATGTTCTTAGGGTTGTTATAATTCCCAATATTTTTAAACGAGTAATTCTTGTATCTTATACTTTAAACGAGCTATTCTTGTATATAAATATATATATATATATATATATATATATATATATAATTAGGATCTCGGAAACGGCTCCAACGATTTTCTTGAAATTTGGTATGTAGGTTGATTCGGGGGCAAAAAGTCGATCTGGCTAGGTTTCATTTAAAAAAAATAACCGTGCGAAGCTCGGTCACCCAGGTACTATAAATATATATATATATTTAGGATCTCGGAAAGGGCTCCAACGATTTTCATGAAATTTGGTATGTAGGTTGATTCGGGGGCGAAAAATCGATCTAGCTAGGTTTCATTTAAAAAAATACCGTCACCCAGGTACTCTTATTTATTTACATTGTGTTGATACTGGCGCCACAAGTGCACCTCATGCATTGATAATTAAACTAAATATCTGCCATTTCAAAGGTGCTGGAAACCCTGAAAATAAGGTCGCTATTAGTATAAAATACCAAAATAATAATAATATTAGGTAAATGTAAAATAGTTTTAGAACTGATATTTTACTTACGTTTTGTTGTCACATTGGCCTTTGCACGTTTTACACTGTAACGTGCAAGGAAGACCTACGCGTCGGCAGCCACAACGCATCGAGTTGCAGCTCAATTTACAGCCACAATTATCAAAAACGCTTAATTCGGGCTAAATTGGAGTGGCTTTGAACCATAGAGGAGTCCATTTTCCATCAACATTGTGCCACCCCCAGACAGATGGACTTGGGGTTGATGCGTCTAAATCTAACGCGTTGCCCCAAATATGGCCCGCTTGAAACGCTGCACGTAAGGCATGCTGTTTAAGGGCAGCGGAAGTAGGGGGCAGGCTCGTCACCATCCTGTTTTTACTTGAAAACAAATCTTGCCGAACCTCATTTACCGTTGAATGTTTGTGGTTGGTAAATTCATTAGATAATTAATTTTAAGTAAAATAGATAAAAATCAGCATTACAAAATACATCAATAATTAAAAGGCACTTTAAAGTGAAGTGGTTTCCGGGTAGGTTTACAAATTGTCAGAAATCTATCAACATGTAATTAGTTTAAGTTGCCAACTGAGTCGCCACAGATGGCGCTACTATGCTCAATTATAATAAAGAAAACGCATGCTGATTGGCTTAGCGCTCCCAAGCCAGGGAGGCCATCTTGGTGCGCTTGCTTTCCGTTTTCAACGCTGAGTGGGACATTTTTCTCGTGACTGTGATAAATTATTTCATGGTTTTTTACGGTGTGTTTCTAACTCGGATTGTATGGAAATCCATTAAAAACTTATGTGTGACTCATTGGTGAAGTGATTTACTGCAGTGCATCTTCGCTTGCATGTGTATTCGGATTGGAATTATTGGAAGGTTACATGCGTGGGCACGCACTCACCACAATACCGGCCGGTATCCAGCTTTGAAGAAATAAAAGGCCCAGAGCTCTGCTACTTCGGCGACCAGATTGATTGCAGGTTGGTGGATTTAGGGCAATTGTATTCCCAAAGGAAACACTTCACCGTTGGTGCCACATTTTTTTTAAATTCGGTTATGCTCCCGCGTGGTGCTGGCTATTTACACGCCATACCATATTATTATTTGGTCCTTCAGACCCCGGATATTGTATCAGTGGAGAAAATTAATTTGATTGTGTCTTAAAGTCGTGCATTGAATTATTTTTTCATAATGCCACCTAAAAATGAAAGTGAGTTCAAGAAGCAAGTGAGTTTGTTGACAGCTAAGAAAGAAATATTTTTCGAAAGGGCTAATCATTTGTTTAAAATGTCTCAAAAAATATCTTCCTTTGAGTCTAGAGCTAATGAACAGTTTATGGTCGAATCTGAAACAATAGACGATTTACGTTCTAAGTTTGAGAATATTATAGACCAATTAAATGACATCAATTTGTCGTATGATTCGGATGCGGTTCCTGACTATGGGCCGCTATTGACTTTTGAAGATTTATATACTCGTATTAAACGTGTTCGTAATAACATAAATTCCAACACAAAGTCTTCTCCCCGCTCAAGTGATAAAAAACAAATAAAGTTACCCCCAATTGAGATTCCTTGCTTTGATGGTTCAACTGAAAAGTGGCCCATATTCTATGAGTCATTCAAAGCAAATGTCCATAATAATAATGATCTTACTGATTCGCAGCGAGTGCAGTATTTAGTAGGAAAACTGACACAAGGTGCATTACGAGTCACAGCTGGTATTGTGCCTAATGGTGACACTTATAAGATTATCTGGGACAGCTTAGTAAAAAAATACCAGGATAAAAGAGCTTTAGGTACCCACTATTTAAATAATATTTTAGATGTAAAATCATGCACTAACAATGCTAGCAGCCTTGATGCGTTTGTTGAAAGATTCTCAGCGTCGGTTGCTGCTCTTAAACAGTTACAGATTGAAGATCTGTCTGGTTTTATTTTATTGCACTGCGCATTAAGAAAACTTGACACACAGACAATACAAGCCTTTGAGTTGTCTATGAGAGACAAAGAAGGAATACCTTCATGTACAGATTTGATAGCATTTATACAAGATAAAGTCAAGATTCTAGAGAGATCTAATAATGTTGGGAATACTAGTGCAAACTCTCCAGTAGGTAATAATAAGTCAGCACCCAATAAATCCCAAAGCCGTACTAACACTTATAAGGCCTTTGTTGCGAACGGATCTTCTGCCTCTTCGGCTTGCGGTTGCTGTGATCAGTCTGATCATTCTAAATTATATGATTGTGAAATATTTAAAAAGCTAGGCACCGCAAAATTACGGTTTGAATTCATTAAATCAAAACAAGGTTGTGTCAATTGCTTGAGCTTATCTCATTCCCTTTCAAATTGTAACTCTACTGCAGTCTGTGGAACATGTGAGAAGCGACATCACACTCTTTTGCACTTTGAAAAGAATGGTAAAAATACGCTTAGTCATTCTGCGCAGTTTGTTGCCTCCTGTGGAGAGCCTCTTCTTCAAGATAGTTCTGGTGATACTGAACCTATGATTTCTATGTCTTCTTCGGAAAATCAGAATTCTTGTGATGAGACTGAGAGTAATACCAACAGAGATGATATCAATAATTCCTCATTTTCAATGAACGCTAGGGTAAAGCCTAATTCTAATATCTTGCTTTCAACTGCTCAGGTCTATGTGACTTCAAAGGAAAATACAGACAACAAGAAAATAATTCGTTGTTTGATTGATAATGGCTCACAGAATAACTTGATTACTGTGGACTGTTGCAAGCTACTTAATTTGCCTATTGTTTCATTGATAAATTCTTATGTGAAAGGTGTGGGGTTGACTTCCCGGCCTATACATGGCTATGTTAATATTGAAATTGAGTCACGTGTCTATCCAAAAAATAAATATAATATTCAGGCCCTAGTCGTTGACTGCATCACTGATCAGCTACCGTCACAATTCATTGAGAAGTGTGATATGAGTTATTTAGATACCATTCCCTTGGCGGATCTTACTTGGAACATCCCGGGCACAATAGATCTTGTTTTAGGAGCCCAGCTGTTCCCATACATATACTTAGGGAATAGGGTCGAGTCGGGCTCTGCTGCCCCACCTGCCTTCCAGACTGCATTTGGCTATGTTTTAATGGGAGACTTCCCTAGCCTTCATGGCTCTCCTGCTACTTTCACAGGATTTGCACTGAACGATATAGTACAAAAGTTTTGGGAGTTAGAGGAGATTTCTCCTAAACAGTATTTGAGCCCTGAGGATACAGAATGTGAGAACCTTTACTTGGCTTCCATAACTAAGAACAGTGAGGGTAGGTATTCCGTTGCCTTGCCTTTCTGTAAGGACCCTAACGAGCTAGGCAATTCTCATTCATCTGCGCTCCGTAGATATATGGCTCTGGAAAGAAAATTTAAGCAAGACCCAACTCTACGAGAAAATTATATAAAGGTGATTGAAGAATATATTGCTAATGATTATTTAAGTGAGGTACCTGAAAATGAGATTACCGATGATGGTTATTACATCCCTCACCATGCTGTCGTGCGCCCGGATAAGCCTATGCCACGTATAGTTTTGGATGCCAGTGCAAAGACTCATTCTGGGCTTTCGTTGAATGATGTTTTATATACTGGACCGAACCTACAGGCAGATTTATTTTTATTATTATTAAATTTCAGGCTATTTCCTGTTGCCATGACCGCAGACATTAAACAGATGTATTTACAGGTTGGCATACCCGAACAGCACCGTAAATATTTACGGATATTATTTAGGTTCCAGGAGAATGATCGAGTTCGTACCTTCCAATTTAAGCGACTTCCATTTGGGCTTAAACCGAGTCCTTTTCTAGCTATGCGCACTGTGCGACAGCTAGCTTCAGACATGACCGTACACTATCCAGAAGCAGCTCTAGTTGCAAAGTCTAGATTATATATGGATGACTTGGTTCATTCCATGCCTGATGAGGAGTCTGCCACTTCTCTGTCGCAGCAGCTCATTGCACTTTTCAAGGCAGGTGCCTTTGATTTAGTGAAATGGACTAGTAATTCTCTTGCAGTCTTGAATGGTGTCCCTGACACGCATCGTGTTGCTGTAGATTTCACTGGCGGAGTTAATACATTCGCAAAAATTTTAGGATTAGCATGGGATCCAGTAGATGACGCTTTCTTCTTTACCTTGTCTGAAATGAAAGACAAATGTACTAAACGGACCATACTGTCTGTAGTAGCCCGCTTGTTTGATGTGCTGGGTCTTGTTGCTCCAATTATAATGTATGCCAAATTATTAATAAAGGAGTTGTGGCTGAGTAATATTGGTTGGGATGAAACACCACCAGTGGATATAGTCCGTCGTTTTGCGAATTTTACTCAAGAGCTTCCACTCATAGTCGATGTTAGGATTCCTCGTCATGTAGGTGCTTACAAAGAATGTACAGCCACGATTGTGGGCTTTTGTGATGCCAGCATGAATGGTTATGGCAGTGTGATATACTTACATATTGCCAATTCATCTGATGTCTCAGTACGCTTGTTGTGTGCAAAGTCCAAGGTCTCTCCAACAAAGGTCACAACTCTGGCTCGCCTTGAACTGTGTGCCGCAGTGTTGATGTCCAAGCTAATACGGACTGTCCATACGAATTATTCTTCTCGGATTGACATTGCTGGGATATATGCTTTTTCGGATTCAACTGTGGCTCTGTCCTGGATCCACTCATCCCCTCATCGGTGGTCGGTATTTGTCAGCAACCGTATTGCACAGTGTCAAGAAAATGTATCACCTCAACATTTTTTCCACGTCTCAGGTCAAGAGAATCCGAGTGACTGTTTGTCACGAGGCATGTTGCCTTCCCAGCTGAATGGTCACCAGGTTTGGTGGAATGGCCCAGAGTGGCTGTGCAAGCCTATCGCAGAATGGCCAGTGAGACCATTCTCTCCAGCTCAATTGATAAATATTCCAGAGCATAAATCTAATATTTTGGTCACCTCCACCGTTCATAGAGAACCATCTATTGTACAGATGTTAGTACAACGTATATCTACCTGGGAGAAATTACTTCGTATCGTAGTGTACATACTTAAATTTATTAAAAAATTATCACCCTCTGCAGGGTTAGTACAGAACCTTTTGTCAGCAGAAAAGAAAATTATTCTCTCTGTACAACGTCAACATTTTGCTGATGATATCGCTGCTCTAAAAAATAGTAATCAGCCTAATAAAAAATTGTTGAACTTGGCTGCCTTTTTAGATGAAGAAGGTATTATACGTGTAGGTGGAAGACTTTCTAAATCGGATTTACCCTATGAATCCAAATACCCAGTTTTACTTCCTAAACGTGATCCAGTGGTAGATCTTATAATTCAACATTATCATGTCATGAACTGTCATACAGGTCCTGGATTGCTTATATCGATTTTGCGACAGCGTTACTGGATATTAGATGCAAGGACTGTTTTAAGGGCCATAGTGAGAAAATGTAATACCTGCTTCCGAGTGAGACCCTCTCACCCCACTCCAAAAATGGCAGATTTACCTTCTTGTCGTGTCGTTGAAGCCAAAGCTTTCGTACACACGGGAGTGGACTACGCAGGGCCTGTAAGGGTCACATTAACGCGTCGCAGAGGTCAACATGCTCAGAAAGCATATATCTGTCTATTTATTTGTTTATTGACCAAGGCTGTTCATATAGAGCTGGTCTCCAACTTGTCGTCGTGTGGCTTTCTTGCTGCATTTAGCCGGTTTATTTCGCGCCGAGGTCCAGTGACCTGCCTCTACTCAGACAATGGAACCAATTTCATTGGCGCAAAGGCTCACTTAGATGAGTTGTATGATTTCCTTTTGAACTCAGATTTTAATTCTGCTTTAGAACAGGAGTTGTCAAAGCGGCGTATTGAATGGAAAATGATTCCACCTGCAGCTCCTCACTTTGGGGGGATATGGGAGTCTAATATTAAAAGTCTGAAAACTCATTTGTATAGAGTCATCGGTGCTCAACTTCTCACTTATGAGGAATTGCAAACTGTATTGATTCAGATAGAGTGTGTATTGAATTCCCGGCCATTAACTGCTGTCTCATCTGATCCATACCCAGAAGTTCTTACACCTGCACATTTTCTTATGTCAACGCCGCTCCAGCATTTACCAGCAGCAAATATGAACTATTCCAACTTGTTCCAACGTAAAAAGCTTCTTGATCAAATGGTCGAATCTTTTTGGAAAAAATGGCGTTCAGAATACCTGCATACCTTGCAAGTTAGGCAGAAATGGGCTAAGCCTGAGAACCCAGTACGAGTTGGGACTGTTGTATTGGTGGGTCAAGACGATGCGCCACCCCTTAGTTGGCCTCTGGGAATCATAACCCAGACCTTTCCTGGTTCTGATAACGTTGTTCGGACTGCAAGGGTGAAGACTAAGTTTGGGACATTTAAGCGACCTATAGTCAAGTTATATCCTTTACCAACTCAATAAACCATTCAACTTGTTAAATTAATTATCTTTTAGTCATAAAAAACATTGTTTAATATTTTATCCGTAACATTCTTTCTTAACTAGTCAACTATTTTACTTGATTCCTGAGTTCTACAAAGTTGTTTTAAGTATCTGTTTGAAGTTCTCCGAACTTCCAAAGGGGGGAGCATGGTTGGTAAATTCATTAGATAATTAATTTTAAGTAAAATAGATAAAAATCAGCATTACAAAATACATCAATAATTAAAAGGCACTTTAAAGTGAAGTGGTTTCCGGGTAGGTTTACAAATTGTCAGAAATCTATCAACATGTAATTAGTTTAAGTTGCCAACTGAGTCGCCACAGATGGCGCTACTATGCTCAATTATAATAAAGAAAACGCATGCTGATTGGCTTAGCGCTCCCAAGCCAGGGAGGCCATCTTGGTGCGCTTGCTTTCCGTTTTCAACGCTGAGTGGGACATTTTTCTCGTGACTGTGATAAATTATTTCATGGTTTTTTACGGT
This sequence comes from Aproaerema taeniolella, assembly GCA_949987775.1. Classification (NCBI taxonomy): domain Eukaryota; kingdom Metazoa; phylum Arthropoda; class Insecta; order Lepidoptera; family Gelechiidae; genus Aproaerema; species Aproaerema taeniolella. Next base: position 12,707,485 of record OX465254.1, read on the forward strand.
GTGTTTCTAACTCGGATTGTATGGAAATCCATTAAAAACTTATGTGTGACTCATTGGTGAAGTGATTTACTGCAGTGCATCTTCGCTTGCATGTGTATTCGGATTGGAATTATTGGAAGGTTACATGCGTGGGCACGCACTCACCACAATACCGGCCGGTATCCAGCTTTGAAGAAATAAAAGGCCCAGAGCTCTGCTACTTCGGCGACCAGATTGATTGCAGGTTGGTGGATTTAGGGCAATTGTATTCCCAAAGGAAACACTTCACCGTTGGTGCCACATTTTTTTAAATTCGGTTATGCTCCCGCGTGGTGCTGGCTATTTACACGCCATACCAGTTTGGTTTGCACGTCGTATAGCCTGCAAGTGAATCTGCAAAAAAAAAGTGATCAGCTGATAACGTGTGATATAGTTATATAATATACCTCATACAATAACAAATCATATATATACGAACCGCTCCAAATGACCCATTACTTCTTCAGAAAGTATTTCTGCAGGAATTGACATGCCAGCAAAAGCGGTGGTTGTCTCAGGGTGTGACATCCAAGTTTTAAAACAAGTTTTTTTTCCTTTTGTATTAAAATATGAAGTCGTGTTACACCCTGTAAAGGCATGGAAGCCCCGTAGAGCACTTGACATTTCAGGGCCTAAAAAAGTAAGCAATTGTTTTATCGGTTCACTTTTTATCACTAACGTAAGACATGTTTAACGGATTCTTACCCAAAACAGTAAATATTTTATGCACCGCTCCTCTATGGTTCAAAGCCACTCCAATTTGGATGGTTCAAAGCCACTCCAATTTGGCCCGAATTAAGCTTTTTTGATAATTGTGGCTGTAAATTGAGCTGCAACTCGATGCGTTGTGGCTGCCGACGCGTAGGTCTTCCTTGCACGTTACAGTGTAAAACGTGCAAAGACCAATGTAACAACAAAACGTAAGTAAAATATCAGTTCTAAAACTATTTTACATTTACCTAATATTATTATTATTTTGGTATTTTATACTAAAAGCGACCTTATTTTCAGGGTTTCCAGCACCTTTTAAATGGAAGATAATTAGTTTAATTATCAATGCATGAGGTGCACTTGTGGCGCCAGTATCAACACAATGTAAATAAATAAAAGTACCTGGGTGACGGTATTTTTTTAAATGAAACCTAGCTAGATCGATTTTTCGCCCCCGAATCAACCTACATACCAAATTTCATGAAAATCGTTGGAGCCCTTTCCGAGATCCCAAATATATATATATATATATATATTTATAGTACCTGGGTGACCGAGCTTCGCACGGTTATTTTTTTTAAATGAAACCTAGCCAGATCGACTTTTTGCCCCCGAATCAACCTACATACCAAATTTCAAGAAAATCGTTGGAGCCGTTTCCGAGATCCTAAAAATATATATATATTTATATACAAGAATAGCTCGTTTAAAGTATAAGATACAAGAATTACTCGTTTAAAAATATTGGGAATTATAACAACCCTAAGAACATAGAATGATTTGAAGAAAAAATAGTAAACTTATAGGATCTTTATAGAAACAAAACAATCATTAGAATTTCGTACGTCTGTCTGGCTATAGGTTAATATATATATACCTAACTTAGGTTAAATTAGGCATGTTATTTCTGGAATATTGACTGATTGAGAGCGATTTACAAATTGGTACAAGTTTTATAAACATCGGATGACGGGAAGAGAAAATATTTTCATTTTAACGAATTATACTCGGACAAAGTCTTGCGGACGACAGCGGTAATTCTTCAATAAATTTGTAACTAGACAAGATATTGAGTAACGGTTTTTTGCACAAAACGTGTAAATGATTGCGTGACAATATGTATATAAATAAAAACTTCCATTTCCTTACACACTGTTCAAAAAATTTCGTTAATACAAAAAAAAAACACTCTATATATATTTATTCCAGTTTTTTTTATCTTATATTTATTTTATGGCGCTTTTTTATTTTTTTTAGAATAAATCAATTAATTTCCTGTCGATTGACACCTTCATTATGCAAATCGGAGCATCCATTCAAGATTGAGATTTTTTTTTAAAAAAAATCAAGTAAGTGGTGCCATCTCTGTTCCAAATGGGGGAATCTCGTTTATCCTCGGGTCAAATATTTTATTATGGTCCCTTCTATCAATTTGCAAAGTGGCTTGTTCCTATCATAAAATGCAGCTTGGTTTCCATAACAACTAGGACTATTTGATGTGTTTTCTGTTGTTTTGTTTGCATTAAAGTTTATAAACACTATCTATGTATTTACAGTATGGGCGAGGACTAAAGATATTGTAAGTCTTTAAGTAATATCACCAGAACAGGAGCCAAGGTTGACAGACTAAGAAAGGCGAAAAATCAAAAGATTCTCCTTAGCTGCTGCACAAAAGAGGACCTTAATCTCATCCAAACTAGAGTGGGAAAGAGCAAACTCCTAAAGGCAGAAGTAGCGAAGGCGAAAAACCCTCTGGTGATCATAAAAAATGTGCTCTCCTACCACACTGACACCGAAATTGTTGCTCTGCTACTAGCACAAAACAAGCAACTATTGACAGAGGTTGACATGAAAGAGAACACAATTAGAGTGCGTTACAGGAAAAGAGCCAGAAACCCACATGAATGTCACCCGGTGCTGGAGCTCTCTTCGGAAGTTCATAAACGTTTCGTGGAAGCCGGCCACATCTACGTGGGCCTCCAAAAAAGAATTGTAGAAGACCATTCCCCTCTGGTACAATGCACGAGATGTCTAGAGTTTGGGCACTCCAAAAGAATCTGTAAGGAGAAAGAAGATCTCTGTAGCTATTGTGGAGGAGTCCACTCCTGGGACAAATGCCGTAGCAGGCTTGAGGGAAAGTCACCAACCTGCAAAAACTGCCTTAAAGCGTATGGTGAGGGATCACACCTATCACATAATGCATTTAGTGCGGAATGCCCAGAAAAACAAAAGTGGGATGCCATAGCGCGGTCTCGAATAGCGTATTGCTAAAGGCACCCAGGTTGATCAAGGCTCCACCCCTATTGAGAAGGAAAAGAGTAGGCTTAACATCATTCAAGCCAATTTACACCGCAGCAAACTAGCTACAGCTGAGCTGTTTCAGGCAGCCAAAGACAAAGGAGTATCGATCGCCATTGTTCAAGAACCCTATGTGGGTGGAAAAGGCGTCTTAAAAGAATACCCAGGTACGCAAGTCATCCAATGCACACTGAACCGAATGAAACCTATTAAAGCCGCAGTAATTGTATTTGGTGACAAGCTGGAGGTAATTCATGACCCCCAACTGGTGACCGAAACAGAAGCTGCAGTACTATTGATAGCAGGTAGCCTGAAACTAGGAGTAGTTTCTTTATACCTCGAAGGGGATCAAGACATTGAGCCATATCTTGAAAGAACAAAGGCTGTAATGCAGAAGTTACAAACAAGAAACTTAATAGTGGCGGGAGATGTCAATGCCTGGAGCCACTGGTGGGGAAGCAGTAAGGAAGATGAGAGAGGCGCAAAATACAACACCTTCTTGAATGAAATGGAACTCGAAATCCTTAACACGGGAGATATTCCAACTTTTGAGACATACAGAAATGGCAAGCTCTACTCTAGCAGAGTAGACGTCACTGCTTGCAGCTTGCCTCTGGTAGGGAAAGTCGACAACTGGAGGGTGGACAGAAAACTCACGACATCAGACCACAATGCCATTGTGTTTAACTTGCACTTGGAAAATGCCCTGAAATCTCTAAGGCCAATAACCACTCGCAGGTATAACACAAGAAAGGCTAACTGGATGAGTTTTCGTGCCCACTTCAGGACAGCCCTAACAGAGAAAAACATTTCTCCCGTGCACATAGGCAAAATAGAATCTCCCGGGGATTTAGAGACCATAGTGCAAACCTACGTAAATTCCATCCAGGAATCTTGTGAGAGATCTGTTCCACTAGTAGGGTCAAGAAAGGTGAAAGCTATACCTCCATGGTGGTCCGACTCTCTTCGACTTCTTAAGGAAGACGTTCTTAGAAAAAAGAGAAGGATCAGAAATGCTGCACCATCACGAAAAAAATATGTTATAGAAGAATACGTGTCTGCCATGCAGGAATACAAAACTGCGGCAGAGACTAAGCAAATAGAGAGTTGGAAGGAATTCTGCACCACACAGGACAAGGAAAGCATGTGGGACAGCGTATACAGAGTCATCAGAAAAACGGCAAAAAGACAGGAAGACATGCTCCTTAGGGATGCTAACGGAGATACTCTGAGCCCAGAGCTATCGGCAGAGCTTCTGGCCAAGACTTTTTATCCAGATGACTCTGTGGAGACTGACCTTCCAGTCCACAGCCCAATTAGACAGTTCACAGATGGTAAACAACTGAATGAAATCGTCGGCTTGTCCGAAGATGATCCACCATTCACATCAGCGGAGCTGGAATTAGTGCTTAAATCGCTGAACCCTAAGAAAGCCCCTGGACACGATGGCTTAACAGCCGACATATGTACAGAAGCAATCCAAAGTGACAGGGAAGTATTTATGGCACTTGCAAATAAATGCATGTCATTGGCATACTTTCCCAAGCCATGGAAAACAGCGCACGTAATTATCATACGGAAACCAGGTAAAGAAGACTACACTCAACCAAAGTCTTATAGACCTATCGGTCTCTTATCAGTTCTGAGCAAGATTATAGAGAAACTGATGGTGAACCGTCTTCAATGGCATATACTTCCAACTCTCAACATAAAACAGTACGGTTTTCTGCCGCAGCGGAGCACTGAAGATGCCCTCTGTGACTTAATAAACCACGTCAAAGAAGAAGTGGCACTTAAAAAGATCGTCCTTGTGGTTTCTCTTGACATAGAAGGCGCCTTTGATAATGCGTGGTGGCCTGCCTTGAAACAACAATTAGTGTCCAAAAAATGTCCAAGGAATTTATACGCCATGGTGAACTCGTACCTAAATGACCGCAAAATCAAGGTCAACTATGCCAGAGCATCGTTTGAGAAGGATACCACAAAAGGCTGTGTCCAGGGTTCCATTGGAGGACCGACTTTCTGGAATATTATCCTAGACTCGTTGTTGCAGACACTAACTGGCGAGGGAGTATATTGTAAAGCTTTTGCGGATGACGTGGTCTTGGTCTTCTCCGGCCACCTAGTCAATACCTTAGAGCAATCTGTAAATTCCACTCTAGATATTGTAGTGCAATGGGGGATTCGTAACAAGCTTAACTTTGCACCACATAAAACCAACGTGATGCTTACCACAAGGAGGTTAAAGTACAAAAACCCCGAACTCTACATGTCTGGCAGAAAACTAAACATAGTTAAGGAAATGAAGCTCTTAGGCCTCACAATAGACCACAACTTCACCTTCAAATCACATGTAACAGCAATATGCAAGAAAGCAGCGGATTTATACAAACAGCTCGCACGTACCGCAAAGGTGAGTTGGGGTCTCAACGGAGAGATCATAAGAACCATTTATGTCGCCGTCATTGAGCCAATTGTGATGTACGCCGCTGCAGCATGGTCCTCTGCCACAGACTTTCAGATGATCACAAATCAGCTGAATGCGCTCCAAAGGGGATTTGCACAAAAGATATGCAAGGCGTACCGCACAGTCTCGCTCACATCGGCACTCGTCCTTTCAGGCCTTCTCCCATTAGATCTGAGAATACAGGAAGCTGCCACCCTCTATAGAATGAAAAAGGGTCTCTCGCAAGACTATCTGCCGACGGGACTGGAGTTGGAACACACTGTAAGCCACAAACACTTACCCCACCCATCAAAACTTGTAGTAATCAAGTATGAACTGCTCGAAACATCAGATCCCGAAACCCTTGCCACTTATCAAATCACCGGACCCCAGATTTACACGGACGGCAGCAAAATGAAAGACAAGGTGGGAGCTGCACTAACTTGGTGGGAGGATGGCAAAGAAACAGAGAACTCCACCTTTAGTTTGCATTCATCATGCACTGTCTTCCAATCCGAGCTCTATGCCCTTCATAAAGCAGTCCAGATGGCCAAAAACAGCAGTGACTCAACCGTTAATATTTTGAGTGACTCTAGATCTTCGCTCGATCTACTCAATAACCCTAAGCTGAAACATCCTCTGGCAAAGTGCATTAAGGACAACATACAGGAGATCAGAGATGACAGACGAGAGGTTCGGTTTTTCTGGTTGAGAGCTCATATTGGCACTGCCGGGAATGAACGGGCAGATAAGCTTGCAAAGGCGGGTGCACTAAAATTGGTAAGCGCTCCAGATTACGACAAAGTCCCCCTGTCATACGTCAAGAAAAAGATCCGAGAAGAATCAGTCCGCAAATGGCAGGACAGATATGAAACATCGAGCACAGGGTCGGTCACAAAAACGTTCCTCCCGTATATCAATGAGGCATACCGTATAGTGAGGTCTACGAAACTGACACCCATACAAGTGCAGGTTTTGACAGGTCACGGAGGGATTGCAGAGTACTTACATCGGTTCAAATTAAAGGACAGTCCCGGATGCGAGTGTGACCCCGGCGTTAGTGAGTCTGTGTGGCACATATTACTAGATTGCCCACGATTCGCAGCTGCCAGAATGGACGTTGAAATCATCATGGATACTACACTAAATAAATCAGCGTTGCACGACATCGTAGCTGATGCTGTAAAAAGACACCATTTCCTCGCGTACGCAGAGACAATATTCCGTGTTGCCACCAAACGCAACAGCACTATAACTCAAATAGCACCGAGACACCCCCCTATTCAAGCGCCACTCTCAAGTGTTCAAGTCACACAAACCAATTTTATCCCTACAGGGGAAATGACAGTCAGCCGAGGCGACAACGCAAGCCAGCTGCTTACGTACGGAGAGCACGGTGTACCCGGGCTAAAAATTCGTGGAGTGGCTCTTTTCATGGACAATAACACTGAAAGGCTGGGTATAAGCTTTTGCTGCGCCACAGCTCGAGGGAATGTCACGCTATCACCAGGCCTCGCAGCTCTATTAAACGGCAGTAATTTCAAAACGAGCATGAAACGAAAGGCATTTAATGCGCTGCCCGAAATAAAAGTAGCGAACCATTCATGCCGACTTGTGCGATCACGCAATAAGACGGTAGCGCTATTTGAAGGAAGCGCAGAAGAAACTCAGTTTGCTCAGGCATGCTCAGTGCTTACAAAACTAAGAGAAGAGAGCAACAATATCTTGGTAACATCCCGAAAGATAAGTGTTGACGCAATGGCGGTTGGACACGTCAAAGGCGAAGTGTCTGATTATATGGGATGTGTTAAAGCCTCAGAAGTACACGAGGTAGTTGTTTACGAAGATAGAGGTGAAAACCTCAACTTTCTCTTACCATACACACCCAATAACGAGACAACTACCAATGCCACCGATAGCTGGGGCCATCCCATTGCGGGAACACTTAGTGGATCGGAAAGGCTACAACAAAAGATAGCTGTAGCAAACCGCACAACGCAGCAGAAGCATAAAGGGGGAAGTCAAAGTCAAACCAAAGGCAAAAGCAAGGTCAGTGCAATTCTTGATGCATTAAATGCCGCTGCAGCCAGAATACCAGGCATCCTGAAGAAGAAAACTAACAAAGTAATCGCTGCAGAAGAACAGCAAGCAGCTGTTAAGAGTTTCACGAAAGGTATTCCTAAAAGGCAGCCACCAAACGCCCCATCCAACCGAACAAAAGCTGACATGGGGCAAGTAGAACCGCCCTCTCTAAGGCAGGCAGTGACTCCTCTTGACCACATGGTAAACGCATTTCTTGAGTTCCTAGCAATAACAAAAGCGACCAGAGAAGTCAATGTTAAGACTTGCGAGAATATCTTGCAATCTTTCATGATAGAAAATGAAGGTCTGCTAAAGGTGAGACTCGAGGAAGCGGATGCAACTGTTTACGACAATGTCACCTCCAAAGTTCTGAAAGGTATAAAAATGAGTCCACACATGGCCGCATACAACAAAACAAGTGGCTTTGTTACTCTCAATGAGGAAGTAACTCGCCGCACGGGTACAATAACGTTCGAAACCCCTTCAGATGATCCTATAGTTGTCACAGCCCGATGCACGAAAGTCATGCTAGATGACAGGATCCTCCGAATGGCTGAAGCGGTTTCGAGGGATGTTTCGGGCGGCGAAAGCTTGGATTCCTGGGAGGTGCCAAAAATATCGTGGATAAATGGAGTTCCTGGATATGGAAAAACAACTTGGATCGTAAACCGCTTTGATGCCGAATTAGACCTGGTAGTAACAAACACAACCGAAGCAGCGAAAGACCTGAGGGACAAACTTGCGAGTCGTATAGGGGCTGACGTGAAAACCAAGGTGCGCACCCTTGCATCAGTTCTTGTAAATGGCCTCAAAGAGCCGAACAGGAAGAGATGCAAGAGACTCATGGTAGATGAAGCACTCATGAGCCACTTTGGAGCTGTCATAATGGCGGCAGTTATCACGAAAGCAAGCGAGTTGTTTCTCATCGGTGATATAAACCAGCTACCATATATTGACCGCAACAATCTCTTTCCTTTGAAATACACCCGTCCTGACTTAATGAGTAACATCACGCAAGAGCTCCTGTGCACCCATAGAAACCCACTCGACGTAGCATTTGCGCTTAGAGAAGTCTACAGCGGCATCTACTCGTCAAAACTTAGTGCACACTCCCTGAGACATGAAAGGTTTACGGGCGCGCAGATCAATGGAACCAAACCCGAGACGTTGTACCTTGTCCACACACAGGCAGAAAAGGAAGCCCTGAAATGTGAAGGATACGGGTCGGGAACTGGATCACGCGTCCTCACCATACATGAAGCACAGGGCCTAACGTACGAAAACGTGGTAATTGTTCGTACTATAACAACCAGGCAGGAGCTACACAACAGCATCCCACATGCAGTGGTTGCCGTATCGCGCCATACCGTCAGCTGTGTATATTACGCGGATGACGGTAATGATGCGATAGGCAGTTTTATCAAAGAAGCAGAGGCGGCGGGCCGAGGAAAAGTGATTGATTATAACCTTAAAATGGCAATCAAAAATCGGGATACGGTTGTTATCGATGCTTTAAGGACTGGAGACAATAGACAGAAACCACCGCTGGCTTAGGTAAATAAACAGAATAAAAATTTATTTAAGTATATTTTAGTTTCTTTATATGTATTTATTGTAAACTCAAATGGAGTATAAAATCTGTTGAAAATGTAAAATTAGTATTAAAAATATAAATTATAATAAGACAAAGGCACGGACATCAAGTCTGTGGATGCAAAATTAAGTGTAATTAAAAAAAAAAAAAAAAAAAAAAAAAAAGTCTTTAAGTATGAGATTGCTGTTTTCCATTTTTAACCCCCGACGCAAAAAGAGGGGTGTTATAAGTTTGACCGCTATGTGTGTGTGTGTGTGTGTCTGTGTGTCTGTCTGTGGCACCGTAGCTCTCAAACGGGTGAACCGATTTGGATGCGTTTTTTTTTATTTACAAGCAGGTTTTTTGGCGATGGTTCTTAGATACGTTTTATCAAAATCGGTTCAGCCGTTTCAAGGTCATCAGCTCTTTTGTTAGCTGCGGTAGGGTTCTTAGACTCTTAATGTGTATTTACTTTACTTTCAAACATACATGTGACCTAAAACTTGAAACACTCATGTATGCTTAATAACTATGCAGGATTATGGAACTCTTGGTCTGATGCTGCAGCCAGAATATCCAGAACACTAGCACACTCTTAAAAAAATAATAGCAGATATGTCGTGTTTGGACTCGTTTTGTTCAGTATTTGATTCTGCATACAATGCAATGGTGGCAACACGGTGAGCTGATGCTGCGGCCAGGATATCCAGAACACTAGCACATCCTTGAAAAAATAATAGCAGATATGTCGTGTTTGGACTCGTTTTGATCAGTATTTGATTCTGCATATAATGCAATGGTGGCAACACGGTGAGCTGATGCTGCGGCCAGGATATCCAGAACACTAGCACATCCTTGAAAAAATAATAGCAGATATGTCGTGTTTGGACTCGTTTTGATCAGTATTTGATTCTGCATACAATGCAATGGTGGCAACACGGTGAGCTGATGCTGCGGCCAGGATATTCAGCACACTAGTACACTCTTAATTATTATGAAAATAAGTTAAAAATTTTGAAATAAAAATTAATTAAAAATTTAAAAAACCCCCCCCGCAAAAAAGTAAAGCGGACATTTAAAAAGTAAAAAATAATACCTTTCGTTGAGCCATCAAATTCATTTCAGAAATACCTATATATATTTTAATTATCGAAATCGATGGATGGCACGATAGGGTTTGCTCATTAAAATGGCGCTATAATGTCGCGTCGTCGGGGTACCGCTTTAGTGAATCAGTGAATAGTCAATCAAATGAAGGGTCTGATTCACTAAAGCGGTACCCCGACGCGACATTATAGCGCCATTTTAATGAGCAAACCCTATCGTGCCATCCATCGATTTCGATAATTAAAATATATATAGGTATTTCTGAAATGAATTTGATGGCTCAACGAAAGGTATTATTTTTTACTTTTTAAATGTCCGCTTTACTTTTTTGCGGGGGGGGTTTTTTAAATTTTTAATTTTTTTAGTGTTTTTTTCAGGACTACATCAACCTATTTAAGCATAGATCGGGCAACAGATGTAACGAGCTATATTTCAGCTTTGTTTTGATAAAATGACTTCAAAATAAAATTTATGAATTTTATTTTAAATCTTCATTACATAACCAATATTTTGATTAAAAAATAATTTTCTCGTAATTTAGAACCATTTTTTCAAGATTATGTATTTGCATGAGAGACCACGTTATTCCAAGGGGTTGTAGATGATACTAAAAATATTTGCTATTCAAAAGACACGCCCCATAACTATGATCATTCCAAATAAACACTCAATCTACCAATTCTGGCAAAGTATTTTGTTTATTGGCAAAAAACGTGCTGTGATACTTGTACCTACCATTTCCTCCTATTTATATTTATACTGTTTCATTTCGCGCTCTATTGGACCCGTCTACTGCTAATGGCAACTCTATCGAGGAAAACTCCGTGATACAATCAACCTTAACATGTATATCTACATATTTTTACGGACGACTTATTCTGTGTTTTTTATTCGCAGAGACTAAATTGACATAAGCAAATGTCAAATTTAAAAATAATGTAAAAATTATTAAGTCTCGTAATAAACAAAATACTTTGCCAGGATTGTTTGTCTGGCAAAGTATTTTGTTTATTGGCAAAAAACCTGCTGTGATACTTGTACCTACCATTTCCTCCTATTTATATTTATACTGTTTCATTTCGCGCTCTATTGGACCCGTCTACTGTTAATGGCAACTCTATCGAGGAAAACTCCATGATACAATCAACCCTAACATTTATAACTACATATTTTTATAGACGACTTATTCTGTGTTTTTTATTCTCAGAGACTAAATTGACATAAGCAAATGTTAAATTTAAAAATAATGTAAAAATTATTTAAGTCTCGTAATTTTTCTGAATATTTTTAAATTAGACATTTGTTTAGTTTGACTGCGGCTAAGCACAACGTGAAAACAACGAGGACAAATATCATAAATCACAAGTGTCAAAATTACAACGCCGGCCGGGGCGAACACGCCTTTACGTGGTGCCCTCAATAAAGTGAAGTTTCACCGTCATCAGAGTGGCATGACGAGCGAGTTAGTCACGGGCTGTGCTAGCTATGCTGATATCCCAGCTTTCGTACACGTAGTAAGAACGGTGATACGAGAGAATTGACATTGCTGGTCAACGCACGCGGAGCCGGATCCCTCTTAGCATTTTTAACTTCCCTTGGCAGTATTACTCTTCTGCCCGGGCTCGGGTCCTCCTAAAACGCCGCTATTTTTAACCCCCGACGCAAAAAGAGGGGTGTTATAAGTTTGACCGCTATGTGTGTGTGTCTGTGTGTCTGTGTGTCTGTGTGTCTGTCTGTGGCACCGTAGCTCTCAAACGGGTGAACCGATTTGGATGCGGTTTTTTTTATTTACAAGCAGGGTTTTTGGCGATGGTTCTTAGATACGTTTTATCAAAATCGGTTTAGCCGTTTCAAGGTCATCAGCTCTTTTGTTAGCTGCGGTAGGGTTCTTAGACTCTTAATGTGTATTTACTTTACTTTCAAACATACATGTGACCTCAAACTTGAAATACTCATGTATGCTTAATAACTATGCAGGGTTATGGAACTCTTGGTCTGATGCTGCAGCCAGGATATCCAGAACACTAGCACACTCTTAAAAAAATAATAGCAGATATGCCGTGTTTGGACTCGTTTTGTTCAGTATTTGATTCTGCATACAATGCAATGGTGGCAACACGGTGAGCTGATGCTGCGGCCAGGATATCCAGAACACTAGCACATCCTTGAAAAAATAATAGCAGATATGTCGTGTTTGGACTCGTTTTGATCAGTATTTGATTCTGCATACAATGCAATGGTGGCAACACCGTGAGCTGATGCTGCGGCCAGGATATCCAGCACACTAGTACACTCTTAATTATTTTGAAAATAAGTTAAAAATTTTGAAATAAAAATTAAATTTAAAATTTAAAAAACCCCCCCCCGCAAAAAAGTAAAGCGGACATTTAAAAAGTAAAAAATAATACCTTTCGTTGAGCCATCAAATTCATTTCAGAAATACCTATATATATATTTTAATTATCGAAAACGATGGATGGCACGATAGGGTTTGTTCATTAAAATGGCGCTATAATGTCGCGTCGGGGTACCGCTTTAGTGAATCAGTGAATAGTCAATCAAATGAAGGGTCTGATTCACTAAAGCGGTACCCCGACGCGACATTATAGCGCCATTTTAATGAGCAAACCCTATCGTGCCATCCATCGATTTCGATAATTAAAATATATATATAGGTATTTCTGAAATGAATTTGATGGCTCAACGAAAGGTATTATTTTTTACTTTTTAAATGTCCGCTTTACTTTTTTGCGGGGGGGGTTTTTTAAATTTTCTCTTTAGAAGCCGCTAGGTCCATTCCAAGGCGCGGTCCTTCGTCGTGCATGTTGCGTCGCCTTTAGCGTCATCGTCCCGCCGCGCCGGCAAGACTGGACTGGCCCATTGTTGTCAAACTTTAGTCTAGGTACATATTTATAATTAACAAAAAGCTTTTTGTGAATAACTGGACTTGCCGATTCTAATAGTCCTACCGCGATTTTAATCCGAGATTACATATCTGGTTTCTCAATCTTCCACGTGCCCTTAGGTATTAAAATGAAAAAATCTTCGAAGTTTTTCATTTAACTTGAAAACCTAGTAAAAAAAGATGAGGTTATCAGAACAATACGGTACATGTTAAGTATAGATGTGCAATATGGTTGGTAGCGTTTATATTTTAGACATTTTATTTTTAAAATATGTATCTTGGAAAGGTAAATACAAGTTTACATGTCAAAATTAAAATTATAACTGCCACCACATTTCAGAACTCTAAAGTATTTATATACTAAACGGACAGTAATTAATAATCGATTACATAAAACCACGACCTTACAAAATGCTTAATTAAGTACGTTTTTAGAAAGCAGGTTATTAATTAATAATTAAAGTTTAACAATGAATGGTTAATGTGGAAAGGATGTGTATAATAAAACTATACGAAATCGTTAGAGTCATTTTGAATCTAACTTCCGACCAACTGGACTTCCGACCTAATCACAAATCGTAAACTGCTATAGAATTGAGACCTACATAATTTAACATGGAGTGTCGGTATATGTATACGTACTTACATTATTATGAGAATATTGCTATCGTCGTAAGCGTTGGAGCTGTAGAATAATTGTATATTTTATAATTGTATTTATAATTGTAATTGTATATATATATTTTTACGTATCGGTAGCAACATGTGTCATTGAACCCTGACCGGCGTCAGCCCCACGAGGCTCGAGTCAGCACAAGAAGTGGAACATAGCATCAGCGCCTCGTGCCCAGCCGCGATCTGCTTATACATCGATTACGCCATCTAATCGTAACCTCGTTAAACCCAAAATGTTAAGTAATTATCTAAAGACGAATCAATGTAGTTCTGACATCGAACTCGTTCGCACCTAGGTTAGTTAGTTTTAGGTTTTCTTGCTTTTTAAACGGTTTTATGTAGCTTGCCCTGTTTGTTTATTTATTTATTTGTTTGGGTCAAACCGATGTAATTTTTTTGTCTGATCAATGCCCTCAATGCCCTTGATTGATGAGGAGAGTGGTGTGATGACTGGTACCTAGGACCCACCGAATTACTTTTTAGCTTTTAGTACACCGTATAAATCATTGTAATATTTATTTTCAATAAAACCGTTTAAGTTAAAAAAAAAATTTACTGATTTTTCTCTTAATAAGTCCTTAATTATGGGTTTTTTAAATTTATACGTTTATAAAGAAGACCAAAAAAATGAAATTTAAAAAAAAAGCTGATTTCTGCATTGATAGCTCAATGGATTGCTGCCAAATCTCAAACGAACAATACAATTCGTTTCACGCAATGTTTTTAACCAAAAAAAGTGCGAAAATGTCGCGGTTTCCCGAGTAAGTACTTTATCCGAAATCTCAGGAAATTAGCAGAGGTCTTTCGAAGCTGCTAACTTGGATAAACGGTACTGGTAGTGATTCTAACAACATATAGAAAAATCAGAACTAGCCGTTAGCTTGCGATTTAAATCTATATCTTCTATATCTATACATATTATAAAAAAGAAAGATTTGATTGTTTGTTAGTTTGTTTGCATTGAATAGGCTCCAAAACTACTGGACCGATTTGAAATTTACACCATTAGAATCCTACATTATCCGTGATGGACATAGGGTACATGATTTTTTTCCTGAATTCCCACGGGAACGAAGTCCCGAGCGGAAAGCTAGTATTCGATATAACTGGCGTAAACATCATGCAGTGCAAGTTAAAATACAAAAGCCCTGTATCCTGATAAATAACGGGCAGAAGATATTAGGATGCACTTATTACATCATCAATTTCTGATGATGTAATCACGAAATGTAGACATACTAACACAAACTTTGTGCTTAAGATAATAATACATAATTTTCAGCTATTATGTATGTAATGTATAATGTTTGCCTATGGCAATTTAATCAAAGTTCATGAATAGCATTAGTTTATCTATGAATAGGTGTTTTCAGGAGAAGCGTTCAAGTGTGATCCCCTCTTTATCATAAGAACGGTACTTACTGATGGTTATGTTTTCATTATATTAGTGCATTGAAGCATGTTGTATTTAAATGTAAACTAATTCCCGATTTTGGAATTGAGAGGTATGTTTCTCTCAATTCCAAATCGGGATTTAGTTACATTTAATATGACTTATTTTATTTGTTATGTACTAATACACATTTTACTTTAAAAAACCGGCAAAGAGCGAGTCGGATTCTATATAAAAAATTATCTCTATAAAAACGGCAAAAAAATCACGTTTGTTGTATGGGAGCCCCCTTAAATATTTAATTTATTCAACTTTTTAGTATTTTTTGTAATAGCAGCAACCAAAATACATCACCTGTAAACAATTTCAACTGTCTAACTATCACGGTTCATGAGATACAGCCTCGGACAGACTTATCTATAAAAAAGAGCAAAAAACACGTTATTTGTATAGGAGCCCCTTTAAATATTTATTTTATTCTGGTTTTTAGTATTTGTTGTTAAAGGATCAATAGAAATAAATTATTTGTGAAAATTTCAACTGTCTAACTATCACGTTTCGTGAGATACAGTCTCGGACAGACTTTCTATAAAAACGAGCAAAAAACGACGTTTTTTGTATGGGAGCCCCCTTAAATATTTATTTTATTCTGGGTTTTAGTATTTGTTGTTATAGGGCACTATCACGGTTCATGAGATACAGCCTGGTGACAGACGGACGGACGGATGGACGGACGGACAGCGGAGCCTTAGTAATAGGGTCCCTTTTTTCCCTTTTGGTACGGAACCCTTTAAATTTAGAGGTCTGTGAGATGTAAACGTGAGTCCACGATAGTCGACCTCATTTATTATGCAGGTATTTATACTTTAATTTTGTCTTTCCATAGGCACATTTAACCCACACACAAAGATAACTTGTTGCTTAGTTTTTATGGGTTTGGTCGGATAGGAGAAAATTTTATAAATGCAAAATTAGAAGCAGGAGTCTACCCAAAAGCTAAAAACATCGCAAGTGGTTTACGTGATAAAAAAAGTTTGAGGACCTTTGACTTTTGAGTTAGATCGAAGGCGAATGGTGCCAATTAAGATCGAATTTAAGGGTGATTACATAAAAGAAGCAAGTGTTTGATCCCAATTTATCTCAGTTATTCTTATTATCTTCCATTTCTATTACTCATCCGTACAGATTTAGTCATATTGTATAACCGCTGCTAAGAATTATATAAATGTGATGGAGGTCGCCATGATTGCTTTGTCACGAGCAGTGCTGCTGTGCAGGATTACTTTAGATGGGTCTGAATAGGAGTACCTATCGAGTTTTACATGGCATTTGCGTTGTAGAGCAAATGTTTAAGGCGAATAAACGCTGGCACTTTTGAACGAGAGTTTGTAAGGATTGATATTACTCCAAAAAAAAAGTTACTGGATGATGGATGGTATATAATGTAAAAGCTGTACGTAATTAATAGTTATTTTTATAGAACAAGGGCTCATCTCAAAAAATCAACTTTTTTATCGATTTAGAAAGTTAAAACATTTTACTCTGACAGATTTGATCACAAAAAATAGGACGACACTGGACTGAGATATTTTTTTTTTAAATTGACCCGCCTTCAAAAAGGGTGAAATAATTTTTAAAGCAATGTTCACGAGTAAGTAGTGGTTACGGGTAAAACAGCAAATAGGTGAATTCATAGCGGACTATGGTAAATAGAGAGGAATGTTTTTTTTAACGTCGGCGCCAAATAAAAAAGTTGCAATAAAAAATAAGTTAATAATAATAAAGGTCAACATGTACATATACGGTAATTTTTTCCGGGTGAGCTTGCTACATCCTAAACCTCATCATCGCCCCTAAGCTAGATTGTAATTAAGAGCGAACCCATATTATAAAAAAAAAGAAAACTCAAATATGAAACCGTACAAAGAGTTAAAAAAAGAGAGAAGACAAATTTACTGCATGAATAAAGTTCCTAGAAAAGGAATTCTATACAGACGTAGTATTGTTTGAATGGCGGGATCGGCACAAAGATCACAATGCACCCTCAGAACAATAAGGGCTCATCTCAAACAATCATCTTTTTGGGTGTTTTTTTTATTTGACCGTAATTATTTCACTTGTTTAAAACATGTGTGCTTATTCTATGATTAATGTGCCTTTTTTTTAATATTCATTGGATAGAAAAGAACATAGCTTTTTTAGTCTCTTTATGATCATAATTCAGTTAGCAAATTTCTGAGTTAAGCCCCTTTCGTTCTGAAGATGCGAGTTCATAACCACAGATGGTCAGCAGTTGTGGATGCCAGTCTTTTGTTTTGTCTGCTTAAGGTCCGATTCCCATTATATGGAAGGGGACGCTAAGCCAGGCAATAAATAAACCTTTAATTACTCTCGCAACACCACCGCCGCACGGTAGATAATAAAACTAATATTTTTACCGTGTACCTAAGAAAGCCCGTAGATGGACAAATCTGTTAAATCGTCTAGACTCTAGATCACTGATTTCCAAGGTGGTCCAGGTGGACCCCCAGGGGGGGTCCGCGGGCGACTCGATTAGGGTCTATGTTGGCGTGACAAAAAAATGGGCGTTTAGGTAGGCGTGACAAAATGTTGGCGTTGGGTTCACAATTCGTAAGCGGGGTCCACGACAATTTATCTGGTTTCGATAGTAAAGAACTAAAATATTGGCTTGATTTCACCTATGAAGTCAAGCCTACATTTTAGGCAGATAAATAATTGATGGAAGTGCTGTGAGTAGATGTCAAAAAAGTAAAGTTGGATGGAATTTTATTTGACATCCACTCACAGCTAAATCAAAAGTTTGGGAACCTCTGCTCTAGATGTTAGGCGGTAGCGGCCATCAATATCACATACACATTTTTCAAAAACTGCTTAATTATAAACCCATCTTTAAGTTCAAAGTTCACAAAAAGGCCTTTCTGAAAAGATCTATACAACGAATTGGGGATATAAACATGGAATCTGGATTTACATATGTATTATGTAACTCTACTTCCTAATATAATCCGAAACATAAAATATTCAGAAAACGTATAGGGAGTTTGATTTTCTATAATCTAAAAGTTCTTTGTGCCGTGCCGTTTTACTTCCGATTAACCAAACCTTTAGGTATATCGGAAGAGACGATAAGATATACAAATCTTTCGTTTTATTTCAAGTCAAAACATTAAAATGAAATAACTTACTAACTCACTTATTTAGTTATTTATTTTAATTTTTTAGCCAATACTTTGTTCTACTCGCGGTTGCTGTTTAGCGATCAATTGCAATTGCATCAATTGCACAATTGCACAATTCTGTTATGATTTTTTTTTCTTTATAAGGATGCAATAAAGTATTTGTATATTCCTCTATCTATAAATCCACACTAAGCTCATATGCTGATACTTAAGTGAGTTTGAAGGAGAATATATGGGATCTGGTCATGAAATTAATTTCCCACAGCCTAGTATCTATTCCACGTAATAACTTCTTGTATAGAAACTTCTTGTATAAAAACCGTTTTTTAACTGTAACGTTAGAAATGTTGAAACCGTGTCAAATTAAGCACAGTGCTTCTATTTTTTTAATTTGTCTCGGCAAACAGGGGTTGTCTCGTTCTTGTCTTTTTAAAATCAACCTATCGAATCGAAATACGAAATTTGCCGAATCACAATATGAAAACAGAAGCACTGTACCTATAGGCAACTTCGTCGCCGGCAAAAACTTTGAACTTCGTAATTAGAACAACTAACTTCCAGGTAAGTGGGTATTTCAAAAATCACGCCGGTCCTTTGGAGAATGTAAACACCTTAAACTGATTCAGAAAATTGAGTTAAAAGCTACGTGACAGTTTCTCGCTCTCGTGATCCAATTACTCGTTTTCATGTTTAAATCGAGCGCTTCAATTGTGACGAAAACAGTTCTAGGAAATTTAATAATCCTTACTTTAAATGTTTTTTGATGCTACGATAATTAAAGTTGTAAATGTTGATAAAACTGAAAATCAGAGGAATCAAACGAAAAATATCTATAACTAGCTGATGCCCGCAACTTCGTTTGCGTGTTAATTTTTTCTTTTGAACAGATTACACTTTATTGACGGTCCATTAATGGACCTTCATTTAGTTTATTAAATATTGATTTAGTTTAAGATTTAGATTTTTACATACAAAAGTTTTTTCCCGCTAACTCCCGTTCCCGTGGGAATTTTGCAATATCCTGTTGCAACTAAGCTTTAAGTTTACTAAGGTACCTGCATGCCAAACAAGCGTCTAACTTAAGTAGTTTAGATTTTTCATACAAAAGGATTTTCCCGCTAATTCCCGTTCCCGTGGGAATTTCGGGAATTCCTTTCTAAGTGCACCTCTACGGTACCTAAGCTACGTCCCTTTCAAATTTCAGGTGCCTACGTTTAGCCGTTTAGGCTGTGCGTTGATATGTCAGTCAGTCAATCAGTCAGTTTCTCCTTTTATATATTTACATAATGAATTTTTAAAAAACTGAATAATCTCCAGCAAGAAAAACACGAGAATCTCTCATTCATCTTAGCAGATAAATAATTAAGAAAAAGTCTGTTTAGTTATAATTGTAACATCTAAAATAGTTATCATGTATACGAGTACAGAGGCCAACGCATCTGGTTACTTCATTTTCATTGCAAAACCGCTCTTATCACAGCGCCACAGAGTGCACGCGTTCTCTTGCGGCCGTCCATACATTATCGTACCTTGTAGTGTACGGTACGGGAGTATGTAGTTGATGAGCATTAAAAAAGTTATCGAAACTTTAGGAGGTGATTCTCCGCATGAAAAACACCTTTCCCCAAAGAACGTATGGTCGAAATATGAAAAAAAAAATCCGTCTTTCCATACAAATGGAGCAGTCAGACAATTGCCTCGGTATGAGTGAGAAGTCGATTTTTTTTGGTAATTTCATGCGTGTCTAGGGTAAAGTTATTCGTTTCATTGGGAGTATCACCTACTAAAGATTCACTAAAGAATTTAAAGTCACGCATTTAAACTTTGATAATAGTTTAATAATCAAAAGAGCACTGTTTAAAAGTAAAACAAATTGGGAAAAAACAACTTACATATCTATTTTTATGCTTATCAATGCAGTGACCTTATTGCTAGTATTATAAGTCATAATTTAACCATAAATACAATTAAAGTATGTATATCCCACACTCGCTTATCTTATCAAATACTCGTTGCCAAATATTGTTATCGGGATACTTAATTTGAAAGGAAACCATTTGTAATTAAATTGTTTTGTTTTGGTAAACAGTTTCTAGAATATTCAATTGCTTCTGTCCTAAGGTCACATTTAATGGTCTTACTTGGAAGTTGATAATTTTTATAGTTTTGTTTACATGCGAGTATAAAAGACCAGCATCAGTCAGAATGTGGTCATTCAGAACGACACCCTGTGCACAGCTCGTATGTTGCTGTTTTTTTTTATTTACTTGCAATGTACGTATGTTTGTCCCAGTCAAATCTTGCAACTGAATTTTTTCTTGGTCCTACCGCTAAAGTCCAACTGATCGGACGATGTGAACTTTTTTTCCTATCGGTCCTATTCGTCGGACTAAAAGGAAACACAATTCCTTTTTTTTTATTATGAGATGGGTTACGGTTAACTATTGATCTCAATCTTGACCAAGGTCGTAGATGAGGTCGACGATGATGGAGCGAGTACCGACGGAACCGACACCAATGGAACACAGCAAGCTGTTTGGCGTCGGCCTTCGGTAGGAGGGTGGTAGCGAAGACAGCCCTTTACAGAGCCTACCACACCACATGAGACCATAGGACGCCACCTCAGATTCAAAACAAACTGAAGTGTCGTTCCCTAAGATGGGCTACTAGGAGGCAGGTCTCATTTATGTTTCCTTAGTCGCCTCTTACGACACCCACGGAAAGAGATGGGGTGGTGTTATTCTCAACCGATCACCACACGGCGGAAATCGGCGGGTGCCACGAGTTGGAGCGGTGCGACCGGCTCGCGCGACGGACGAATTTAGCTTCAAGCGTCCGAAACAAATATAACGAATGGAATGTTGTCAATTGCTTTTTCCTAAGGAGACCCATGTACATCATTCCATTCGTTCATCATTGGCTCAATCAGCATCAGCCTTAGGTGTTAGCCCCCCAGCTTAGTACTAATTTTATAACGGACACGGAACTTTTCGTAACAGAATTTATAACTTTTCACATACCTAATATAATTTATTAATAGAATTTATAACTTTTCACATATCTAATATTTTTGCCGTGTGGTTAAGAATAACACCATCCCATCTCTTTCCGTGGGTGTCGTAAGAGGCGACTAAGGAAACACAAATGAGACCTGCCTCCTAGTAATCCATCCCAGGCAACGACACTTCATTTTTTTTCGGAATCTGAGGTGTCGTCCTATAGTCTCATGCGGTGTGGTAGGCTCTGTAAAGGGACGTCTGGTTCACGACCACCCTCCTACCGAAGTCCGATGCCAAACAGCTTGCTGTGTTCCGTCGGTGCGTGGCAGTACCAGTGCCTTTATAGGCATTTTCTGGGTTAACTTGCTCCATCGTCGACCTCATCTTTGACCTTTATGGTCAAGATTGAGGTCAAGACTTAACCCATCTTATAACAAAATAATAAAATAAAAATAAAACAATCGAATGTGTTCTGGTATACTCGTTACTAATTTTTCGGGGTATTTCATTGTATAGGAATTTGGATTTGGAAGATTCTTTTCTTTTTTAACAGACTTCAAAAAAGAAGGAGGTTCTATGTTCGACTGTACATATATTTTTTTTGTAGGTATGTTCACCGATTTCTCCACCATTTATGGACTGATTTCCAAAATTCTTTTTTTGTTCGAAAGAGTATACTCGAGAGTTGATCCATTGTCACCAAGGATCTGATGATGGGATCCCAGGGAAATCGAAGGAACCCCTCGAATTAATTAGGCACTCAGATCGTTTTTCACGTACTTTCTAATTATTTACACTAAAAATTAAGTTGCACTACGAAAACGGTCACTACTACTAGCGCAGTAGGGGCGAGCACGAAGTCAAAGTGGGGTAACCTGATGTGCTGCTGTGTGTACATCCGCCTTCACACCGACTTCAAACAGATCAGTAGATATTATTATTACTAACTAGCTTTACGCCCGGGACTTCGTTCCCGTGGGAATTTCGGAAAATTATGTAGCCTATGTGTTAATCCCGGGTATCAGCTACCTCCATACCAAATTTGATCAAAATCAGTCTACCCGATCTCGAGTTATAAGTTCCCGTGGGAATATTCCAGTCAATTTTCTAATGTTTTTAATAGTTATTCTGCTATTCGGGACGGAGAGAAATACAACAAATCAAAAACCATGGAAATCGGTCCAGCCGTTCTCGAGTTATAAGTGTTGTAACAAACACGACTTTCTTTTATATATATAGATATAGATATAGATATAGATATAGATATAGATATAGATATAGATATAGATATAGATATAGATATAGATATAGATATAGATATAGATATAGATATAGATATAGATATAGATATAGATATAGATATAGATATAGATATAGATATAGATATAGATATAGATATAGATATAGATATAGATATAGATATAGATATAAATATAGATATAGATATATAGAGATATAGATATAGTTACTAATTATTTACTAAGGGTACATACCTACTCCTTGTCTTGACTTTGTCTTTAACGAAAAAGAAATTTGATTCCAAGCAGGATCGTACCACTTTTTCTAAAGCATTCTGAGTCCGGTCGTCATTCTAAATCCAATATGGCGGACCGCCCAAGATGGCAGACTAGTTATGTTATTTTGCACTACCATGATAGGTTTCGAATAAAAATAAAAAGGATTGTTGAGAAAAGTAGGTACAAGAAAATATGATCATTTAAATAAAAGATTGTTTAAAAAACTTTGAAACTCAAGAGCTTTTTTCTGGAAAGGCAAAGTTTGTCGAAAGTTTCATTCCTATCTATGACCTAGTTCTCAAGACTTTTGCTTCTCTTATTCTCTTATTTCTATGCTAGACTAGAAATAAGTAGAAAGAAAATGGTTCTCGCTAGTCGCTGCACTCAACAAGTGACTGTTGCAATTATTTAGCCCAGTTACTTGGAAGAAATTGCTCTTTAGCAAAAGGGTCACTGTTTAGTAAAAGTAATAAGTGGTCTTCTGTAGT
This sequence comes from Aproaerema taeniolella, assembly GCA_949987775.1. Lineage (NCBI taxonomy): Eukaryota > Metazoa > Arthropoda > Insecta > Lepidoptera > Gelechiidae > Aproaerema > Aproaerema taeniolella. Next base: position 12,730,897 of record OX465254.1, read on the forward strand.
ACCCATCCTACTTATATTATAATGCATGTGAGGGTGGATGGATGTTTGTATATTACACCTTCACGCAATAAACTGCTAGACGGATTTTTATGATTTTTTGCAGAAATATATCTTAAACATCCAAAAAAACATAATGCTACATAATTATCCCAAATTGCTACTGTAAAAATTCTGTAAAAATTCCAATGCAAATTAAGTGTTTAATAGGTAAGTAAATATCTCAGTACTTACTTGTTACGAGCATTTTGTGATGGCGAATTTTACACACTTCATTTCGCGGTTTAGAAATTCCTCAAATCACACTCGGAAAGGTGTCCATAATTCGGATTTTTCAGTCTCATACATTTTGGAAGGAAGAAAGAAATGTTTCTATTCTTAAACTCCGCAACACCAGATAACTAGTAAGGTACAAAAGACAACTAAATCATAAGCATGTAACTATGTGAAAAGAGATATTGAAGAAAGAAAAAGAAGGAACTGCCAACTTGTGCAAATCTTGTATAAACTAGGAAAATTAAGATACTAGAAAAAAAAGAACATACTCGTACTTCGTTTCCCGTGTTAGATCAGTTCGAAATTTGGTCAAATAAAAACCTACTAATTTATAGTTTTTATTTGCAAAGATTTGATAACGTTTTAGTTCTAACAGACCATGTGAAACATTATGTAGCTTTAATTGATTAAACTGTATGTTGCGATTATCACGTCAAACGATAAGATAAGATGATGCCTCATAGTCATAAGATGAATTTGGATTATTTTATGGCTTTAGAAATGTCCAGTTTATTTACAAACTTGGTCATGTCTCTTAAAAAAAAACTATGTACGTAATACAAAGTTATTACTTTCGCAAAAAAATGAAAACGCAAAATTACAATATTTTCTGAAGCAAAATGCCACTTGAGTCCAAATATTGATAAATTTATTCGTCCTAAAGAAAGGCTGCAATATGTAGGAAATATCTATCAAATCTATTACTGAATACTTTACTAATAGCAAGATCAAAGATATCCCTCTAAGTAAGTTATTTTTTATTAAAAATTATAGTATTTTAATACATATGTAATGTAATGAAACCTCAGATTTTTCTTATTTGGAATAAAACTTTAAAATAAAGATAACTACCACTAGCGCGAAAAATTTGTGAATTGAAACTACGCTCAAAACGAATCAATGTGTGCTTCACTTTGATTTAGATGGAAAACTTGCGAACGCGGAAAACTTGCAGCGAATTTTCCCCTTCAAAAGCGTGGGGACCGCCTAACGACTGAAACTCGACTGAGGGCTGAAAACAACCTGAAAACAGCGCCGAAGCCTGAAAATGGGAAACACAAACATTGACACACCGTGTTCGTGACATTCGAGTTATGAGGTGCTATTAGCTATATTGCGGAGTGTTTACACCTTCGATCATCCCAAAATAGACACAATACAAGCAATTTATTAATACGTCAATAATCTAGAAATAATAAGACTAATATTAATTTTTTTACCGACTTCAAAAAAGGATGAGGTTCTTGATTCGACTGTATGCTTTTTTTTATCTTTTTTACGCAATAACTCCGCCGATTGTCGGCTGATTTCTAAATTTTTTTTGTCATATTATTTGGATAGGTAACATTTTGGTTTGTAGGCATTATTGAGATTGAAGTCGGTGATTCTTACTTTTTTGACATGGACTATTATTATTCATCTAATGATTGTTGTACTTTTATAGAACATTTCCAAATCAATTGTTAACGACGTTGTCACATTAATACTCTATAAGACAAATTAGTTTTTTGATTAACTTTTAACGTAATTTCATAGTATATAAGATGTTTACTGTCCCTTAGTTAGTCAGTTCAATTCTAATGTCTTAAGTCTAGTTATTGTAATAATAACTACTTTTTAACTTCAGATTAATTGTATTCGTCATGTCATGAGTCAATTTTAATTTTAATAACATTACAAGTTTACATGGGATCCGTGAACTACATAATAAAGTATCAGCTTTGTACTTTTTACTCTGGACTGGGAGTTTTTAAACTGTAGCCAACAAAATATTAGTGAACAAAATTAAAAACTTATTTATTTCAAACTGTAACATAAAATTTAAATTATTTGAAAATAGTAAAAAAATTAAAGAAAAATAACTTCTTGCAGGATAGATTCAATTTATAAAGTAGGTACAGTTAATTAAAAGCATTGATTATGGAAAAATAACATTTGTAAGAAATAAAAACATAAACTAAAAACCAACTTTATAAGGCTTCAGAAGAGACACGGCAGCGTCGACAGATCAAATTACATTTTCTAGAATTAAAGGTCACTGCAGTACAAAACACGTATAAGGTAGATCACCGTAAAGATTACATTTTAGAATTCTCACTGAAAACTATCTTAGAATAATATTCACCAAGTTAAATGTAACAAAGCCATCCTCAAAATCATAATTAAAAATCAAAACACGCAATAATTGTAATACATATTAAAATTAAATAAATAAAAGAATTAGTAATAATAGGTTTCGGCACACACACGCCTTACATAGGTTTGGGATATAATTGCCCGTGGTTCTAAGGAAATCATAACTCAAAGCAAATTCAGAATATACAATCATACAAAAAATATATAATAATTACACATGCCAGATAAAATAAGTAGAACAGCGCGTTTAAGGGTTCATTCAACCATGTTGTAGCAGTATTCTAAACCGCGATGTCATCAAAAAAACTAAGGAAAGGAAGTAAGTTTCGCAATCCACAGAAAATCGTTTTCACAAACATAAAATGTAAAATAAGTTAAATACATTTTGCAATAAGCACATGAGCTCATCAAAACCTAAATGAATAAGTAGGTACACATATTTAAATCAGCAATATATTTTTTCTAAAGTGAAAACTTAAGAACACGAAAAAAAATAGATACTTAAAATGATTAAAAACAAACATATTAAACACTTAAACAAGAACTTCAGGAATAACATTGAAATCTCACACTATTTTACAAATAAACATAAAAGACATTTTTAAAGATCTAGCAGTTAAAATAAAAGTTAACTAATAACAGTTTAGAGTACAAAAACTACAGCAAATAAAAATAATAGAAATAAATATTAAAAATAAAAGGCGAAATTAGTGAAACAAAACAAGTGTTGCGCAAATAACCATAAATACGAGTATATACGAACATAACATATTACCAACTACTTAAATATTTTTTTAAGTCTTATAGTAAAATCAAAAATTTAATGCCTAACCCACTAGGAAATAAGCGTGATTCCAAATAATGTACCTAAGTGATAGAGTGCATAAACCTATTGTGCAAGATGACACGGACCAAGCGACAAGGTCGTAACTGTAAATCATATATATGGTCAGATTAAAATGCAATGCATAGCGTTTAAATTTAAACGAATAGGATATCTAATGTGATAAAAATAAGGTTTATAGTTAGAATGTGCAATACATAAACAGAAGAAGAAAATATGCACTAAATAATAGGTCTTTACCTATGAAATTGCCGATTTTTTCTCAAGCTTTATTTTATTCATAATTTATTTGATTGAACAGCTATTACTAAAATTGATTTTTATTTAAAACCTTGGCCATATAACGGAGATATTGAGTCAAATTATATTTACTTTAGATTTATTTGCTGAAAAAGAAGCTCAAATATAGCTCGTTTCAGCCGTTGCCCGTTTCATTGCTTATTTTTGCTGTACCGTTGTTACAGTTACACTTTCAATAAATTAAGTATGATGAAAATTAACTTATTGTTGTCCAAACCTTCCCACAATTTTTTTCTAAATTTGGATTTCGCATTCCCGAGAAAAATTCAAAAACGTTAGTATGAAAAAATTCAGTTTTCCAAAAATATTGTATGAAAAACGGCATTTTCATAGGTAAAGACCTATTATATGGAAATATAAGGACTATGTAGTTTTATGTGACATGGACTGATCATTCAAAAACACTGCAAATCTAGTTATGCCATATCATTCAAAATAAGGATAGAATGAGTTGAGTTTCTTCGAAAAGTCGAAGCAAAAGATGTATGAAACGGGATGCAGGTAAAGGAGATAGCGTAGTGTGATGTGATGAGACGATATAATGAAAAGTAAAAGGTTTGAATAAAACTCAAACAGTAACAAGGTATCATAGGGATCATAGCCTTCGGTCAAAACATCGTAGTCTAAGCACACGATCTTCAGTTAAGACAGTTGGCGACTAGAAAGTCTTAAAATACTATAACAAGTTTGATTTAATACTAAAAAGAAGTTCCAAACGGACAACGAGCAAAGTGAGCTCTAATCGGTACAATCGGTACAGGGATCAGATCCTTCAGGTTTAATGGATACTGTTGGAAGCATAACATTATATTGTAGCTTTAAAACGATGACCCCATATAATAAGTAGTCGATTGGGCGTCATATCCTTTTGTCGATCAAGGGTCAACGAGTTTTGCTCTGTGAGACATATTGAAGTTCTATAGTGACTTAAACCTAGACCCCAAATCACTACAATATGTAAGGGCGTGGCCATGACCCATGTCGAGGCAAAAATATGCCTATATTGTAATTAAAATGTCAATTAAAAAAGTAAATTAAAATGTAGGGCCGGCCGGACCCCAAGAAATTTGCAAAGTGCACTATAAATATATACGTAACTATACTTAAGTAAAACCACGGATATGACTTTATAAAAATAAATAAGTAAAATAATTAAGTTAACAAGGACATTACCATACAAGTAATAAGTTTTAAAAGAAATAAGTTTTTTTTGTAGTATAAGCTATATGTAATCGATTTATGTTAAAAAAAATAAAGATAAGAGAAAATAAAAACCAGTAATGAATTAATTGTCTTAGTATTTAAAATAACATTTAACATAAGCAAAAAAAAAGGGAAAAGAGTGCAGCCCAACAGGTTACAATACAATCTATTCTTATTCAAGTGAAACCCAAAAATTATTATTATATTACCCATTTTTGACCCAAGTTTTGGCTTAGGGAGGATAGACATTGTCAAAATAAAATCCCTACTAATATTATAAATGCGAAAGTAACTCTGTCTGTCTGTCTGTCTGTCTGTTACCTTTTCACGCCTAAACCGCTGAACCGATTTTGATGAATTTTGGTACAGAGATAGATTAGAGCCTGGGAAAGGACATAGGCTACATTTTATCCCACAGTTGGGCACGATATAACCTGTAGTCCACGCGGGCGGAGCCGCGGGCGGAAAGCTAGTATTCAATAATTGTGTAATGTGTACTGTCACAAAACAAACATATTTTGTAACTATAGCATAAGCAAAACTTTGTAACTCTGATTAAACCCTTGCAATATGTTTTCTTGGAATGAAAGCCAATAATTGTAATTATACTACCAATTTTTGGGCTGGTGTTTAAAAGCCTACCAGAAAAGCACTTATTTTACTTCCAATAAATTCGAAATACCTGCCAAAAAGGATAAAAGCTTACCAAAATGTGTTTCCGGAAGTGTTGTAGAAATGAAGCTAATTTTCTTTTTACTGCATGCCATCAAACCAAAAATTTTATATTATTGCTAAATACATAGATGTTAGCAATATTGTATTTTATGACTTTCATTTTAGTAATTTTTACTGAGGCAAAAAAATAAAGGTTTTTTGCCTCAGTAAAGATTACTACAGTAAAGAACCACAAAAATATAACAAAGTAGTTAAATAAATATTTCATTCTCAATTACTGCGCAATGCGCAACTCTAATGACTAAGGTATTTTATTTTTAATAAAGAATGGATAAACTTTTGAGTCTAGACTTGAGTCTCCTTCTGTAATACGGGTCATAGAATCGACTCCGGCGAATCCACTGGTGAACTCGTGATACTTATCTGTGGAGTTAAGGTCAGTGGGTTACCACTCATGATAGTCAATGACTGATTTCGTCTAAACAATGAGGTGCAGAGGCCAGTGCATCAGGTTACTCCATTTTCATTGAAAACCGCTCTTATCACAACAGCACAGAGTGCACGCTTGTGGAAACCTGATGTGCGGCCGTCCGTACATTACTGCATTTGGTTAACACCTTCAATTAAAATCACATTGTGCCGAAGCAGTAAAATCATAAGCAATCATTGTGCGAAATCATAAGTAAGTATTTTTATTTTTATATTTATTTCTAGCCACCACCCGCTTTGCTTTGTTACCTCTCGGAAAATATCCTTACCTGGAAGTTGTCTGTAAGAGATTGCTACCTTAGCAATAAAGCCGCCTTTTCCCTTTTTTACATTTTGTTGGTTGTTTATTTATGTTTATGTAATTTTTGTTTGTTTCTGGTGTGCAATAAAGTATAATCCATTCATTCATACTTTCTGAGTACCTATGTTATTAACCTCAAAATCAATGCGTCGAAATCGACGCAATGTAAACCATCACGATCTATGGTAGCCCCCAGTAGGTTAACTTTCAAATAGTATTTTAAAACACGGAAATCATTTCATAAATCTTTTGATTAAGAGTGTCGTCCGGTTGCGGCACCGTATTTGGGCTACAATGGCAAAAGGGAACAATACGAAAAGTTGGTGTTCCATTAAAGAATAATAAATTCGGAGTAACGTGAGAACTAATTTGGCTATTCCCTCTCACGGAACTGATTTCTTCTCATACTCTTTCACAGTCTATGCGGCAAGGTTGTGGAACTCCGGGAATCGAACCGACTAAAATCTGTAAGAATTACACCATGTACTTTTATTGCATCGATCGTTAGGGTCAATTATAAGCATGAAATCTGCTGGACTGGGAGTGAAAGAATAACTTAGAATGTGCCAGCTACCTCCTCTTCCCAGGTATACAGTAAAAGTCTGTAAGAGGGATGCGAGGGTTTTGCTGTATAATGGGCGAAAGGCTGACCACCTCTCACCATTATACAACTTGTTCCATCTGATAACCCTTACAATTAGTGTCAAACGTGGCATCTAGTGGTTCTAGAACCAGTGATGCTCCGCCTACCCCGTTAGGGATTATGGGCGTGAGTGTATGTATGTATGTAAAACTCTGTAAAAAACTTGGTAAATGAAATGAAAGGAAAACTATGAAATCTTAAAATTACTAACATCAGTAAACAGATGAATCTTTGAGTAAAAAAGCTTTAACTTGACCCATTGAATTTATAAGTCCGGATTTCATGGTTTTTCTTTCATTAAATTAACCAAGTTCGTAAGAGAGATTTAATCCTTATAAATTAGCCTAACGATCGATGCAATAAAAATACAGGATGTAATTCTTACAGATTTTAGTCGGTTCGATTCCCGGGAAAATACTTTTTCTAAAATCCTTGAATGCAGTTTTTTTATTATTTTTTTATTATAAGATGGGTTAACTTTTGACCTCAATCTTGACCAAGGTCAAACATGAGGTCGTCGATGGAGCGAGTTAACCCAGAAAATGCATATAAGGCACTGGTACTCGCACGCACCGACGGAACACAGCAAGCTGTTTGGCAACGGAACACAGCAAGCTGTTTCCCAAAAACCTATAACGACACATGAAATGTCAATATGGTACAGCTTGGCTTTCGACCTTGCCTCACTTTTAGCGTGGAACTTTGTATGGCACTTGTTTTGGATTAGGCTGAACTTCGTCGTAAATGCTAAATGCTCGTGAAATATTTAACATTTTTTTTCATTTTAAAAATTAATTTTTCGCAAACGGACTGCTGAATCGAAAAACGTTCGTAGTAAACTCGTTCTATCTTTTAAAAAACTATCCTATGACATCCCACTCGATGATATCGGCGAGAAAAAAAAATCCATCGCCCTTTCATACATTTATGGGAAACACCCGAAAAATTTTTTTCTACAAAATTTTATTTTTTCTTTTTGTCGGCGCAATTAATATATATGTATGAACATGCCAAATTGCAGCTCTGTAGTACCAAGGATCTAATATTAGTAGATATATTCTTATTAATCCCAACAATGTTTGGCACTTGGACTACCATTACTCACAAACTTGAAGGGCCAACTTATGTTTTATAGTTTTCCGTTTAAATTTAATGTATATTCTACCTCTGTGAATTTTTCCACATTTTTAGAAACAACCATTTAGCTGGTAGAGGGGGGGGACACTTGTGTTTGACAAAAATTTTCACTTTAAAAATTTATGATTCGCAAACGGAGTGCTAAATCGAAAAACGTTCTTAATAAACCCCTTCTATCTTTTAAAAAGCTATTCTTTGACACCCCACTCAATGATATTAGCGAGAAAAATAAAAATCTCTATGGGAGATTTTTCTAAACTTTTTTTCTAAACTTTTTTTCTAAACTTTTTCTAAACGTCTATGGGAGACACCCGAAAAATTTTTTTTTCTAAGGTTTTATATTTTTTTCTAAGGTATGTATAACCATGCCAAATTTCAGCTCTGTAGTACCAAGGGTTTCTTAGAAATCCCGCGGACAGACGGACAGACGGACATGGCGAAACTATAAGGGTTCGTAGATTACTACGGAACCCTAAAAACCACTCCGTCACATTTATTTACATGTTTAGTATAAAAATATCCAGTGTAATTTTGAACAGTCAGAATAGGTTTATGCAGATTTAAAGCACATTCTGTTAGAATAAGAACGTCGATGTTAGTCTGAATCTTTGATAATGGAGGTTATTAAGATTACTGTAAACACTACACATGTTTTGTGAAATTATTTTAAGATCAGTACTATTTATTTGGATGTGGTCTGCTAGTTTTTCAATAGGACATGCATAATTTTCCACTATCACAAGTTCGTCTAATTCATTTGAATGTGTAAGGTTGCTATCCATTTAATAAAATAACAGAATTATAAATAGTCGTTACGTAAGATAGTCCTTCAGAATATCTTTGGTGGTGGATTTCAAAACTTGTTGGGGGTTTGATTTCATTAGTAAAATGGCACATGAATAATTTAGTTATGATTGTTAAATAAGATGTGTAGAAAAGTATATTGGTATTTGGGTAAATGTGAGTAGTGTGTTTTTGTAAAAGGGTTAAGTTATGTAGGTTTGTTTTGGTGTGTATGCACGAGTGTTAGATTGTAAGATGTGTATTAGTTTAGCATGCATAGTGTTAAAGGAGAAGACATGGCAAACATTGAATAAACAAAAGGTAAGAAAAAATAAAATAAGGTAACATTTAACGTAGTGTAAGTATTGTATCAAATCTAATCATATTGCCTGTGATAGCAGTTTGTGCACCTGATCCTCACTTTTGATAGCTATTATTGGAGACTGTTCATTCTTTCTCACGTACACTCTCCCATATGAGGTCCAGCAAAATTTATATTTCTGTGACTTAATTAAGTCCCGTGCAAGGAAATACAACCGTGCACTCTTGGCAGTGAGCTGTTCTGAGATGAATATAGGTTCATCCTCATTCTTTTTAAGACCCAAATGCTTTGCACAGAGTTTTTGCTTATTCTGTATATTAAAGGACTTACATTTTTGGAGTATTTCAGTTTTTACTATGGTAGAAGTTGTCTCAACTATTATTGGTGAGTTATTTCGTCCGTCCTTTTTCCCCTGAATCCTGTATATATCTTTTATTTCAGATTTGCTAATACTGCAGCCAATTGTATCAGACAAGCAGGTTACCATGTTTATGAGGTCTTCTTTCGACTCCTTCGTGTTGTTCTTAGGCACATTTTTGATCTCGAGATTGCTTTTTCTGTAACCTCTTTGTAAGTCTTCTACTTTGTCCTCGAGTAGTGTAATGTATTCTCTGTCCTTTTTTGATTGCTCTTCTAATTTTTCGACTTTCTTCTGGAGTTCAGTGTTTTGTGCAGTAAGGAATTCCATGGATTGCTCTATATTGGTGTTGGACTCTTTTATGTCGGTAATAGCCGAAGTTATTTTTTTCAGTTCATTGGCCTGAACAGTCAACAATGAAGTCACTGTTTGCACTATTTCTTCCTTAAAGGCGCACATTTCGTCGAGTCCACCATCCTCATCTCTTCTTCTCTTATAGCGCTGAGTGACACATTTTGGCGGCGAATCATCATCAATGCGGTTTATATTTGAATCCGAAAAAGATTTATCAATTTTAGAATTCAAATAATTCGGATGAGTACTAGGAAATAATAAACAGAAAAGATCGTCCAGCCGATGCAGCAATGTACGTCGAAGTCAAGCGCGCAGTGGACGTCGAATGGGCGTGGCGTCTTTTGGGAGTGTGCGCTGTGTACTGTAGTGACCGATGCAGCGGAGCTTGCGTGTGTGTGTGTCGCACAATAGAACTGGTTTCGTTATCGCATCCGGTGCGTCGTGTGCACAAAATAGATAAAACTTTGCTTACAATTTGATGCTTGTTAGCTGTGCAGTACCAGGAGAGTAGAAACACACGGCGATTATACGTTGCCGGTAGCACAATATCTCTTCTCAGTTATGCACTTCTATTATTTCTTCCAAATTTAATTTTGGTGATTTTATAATTTGAATTAATAAAAATTAATAAAATGAGTCTTGCACACGTCTACTCGATTACGAGGTCCGGGGGAACCTGTTGTGTTGTCTTTCTCTTTGTGTTTCTTTTTATATGTCTATTGTGTACAATAAACAGTAAATAAATAAATAAAAAGAGATCATAAAAAAATTAACAACAGCAACATAATGTATACAGGGTTTCCTCATTGCTAAGGTAACAATCTGTCCCAGGCAATCTTTTAGGTACTGATCCCTAACTGTACACTCAAGAGCACGTCAAGCTTGACACTTTGGACTTTGGACCGGCCCTGCATTGTATGGCGCTCAGTATAAATCAGAGCTCAGCTTAAACTGGTAGTGTAAAGCGTGACCTGCTCTTGACTGTACACACGACAGCTCATCAGACTATACATGGTGACCTTGACGTCAATGGCACTATTTATGGTATTTACCACATAATACAAACAATGAAAAACTAGATTTACTATTTCAGATTAAATCTATTTAAATTTAAAGATTTATTCCAAATCTCATTAGGTATAAGGTGGTACATAATATCCAGATTGATATGAGACGCCCAAGGGTATACCAATTATAAATACTTACCTATCTAGGTACTTCTTCTACTAAAACATCTACTTACGTACTAAAACATTGCTAATTTTGCAATCTATTCTTACAGCTTCAATAGTCTAATTTATCTTTAAAAAATTCTGCAATGATATAACAACTTTTGGATACGAAAATAGAAAACTAAAATCACTTTCAGTTTCACTTTTGACTCCAGCCTAAGAAGTTTTTTATTTAAACTTCCGACCCCAAACAATTCAAATCTACGACTAAATAACACTAACAATTAATTGCGCTGTTTCAAGCAACGTAAAATTAATCTTAACAGCTACGGAGCAAAGGTTTTTCTTGTCCGTCGCTCCGTCCTCAGACACTTCGTTTTTCAATTTTCGGAAAAAACAGTCTTTGTTCCTTAGATTTTAAGATTCATTTTACGTTTCTTTGATCGCCGCGTCGCCGCGCCACATCCTTTGTGTATAATCAGCGTCAGCGTCTATGGCGTCGAAGGACAACTGTGTCGCTTCAAAAATAAACAAATCGTAACTTAAACTTCTTATCTAAAATAAACTTAGACAGTAATGGTTATGGGACTACAGAGGGATGCACTTAACTCTGGAATATTAATAATCAATAAGGGTGACACTTAAGAAGGAGTGACTGCTCTAGATATAGATTCTATATATATATGTAGATACTAATATAGTTTTTATATATAGCTCAGCCGGCAATGACCTTGCTTACGACCTGAAGTTTGCGAGCTCGATTCCTGACCAACACATATATTTTAAAATCGTATTTTCAGGCATATGTTGAAGAATCGGGGTGATTATAAAAAAAAAAGATTAATGATTATTTACAATAAATTTTTATTGTAAATAATCATTAATCATAGAAAGTACACGAGAAACATTGTAAATGCCTATGGGTTGCCCTAGATTTTTGTGGGATTCCATCATTAGATCTTTTAAGTCAGGACCACCTCTGGAGCATACTCATTTGAATAAAAAAACAATTTTGAAAATTGGTCAATAAATGGCGTCGAAATTGATTATGCAGCATTAAAAAAATACATACCTTTATAGTCAAACATAGAACCTCCTCTTTTTTGAAGTCGGTTAAAAATTAAGTTAAAAGTTTAATTAAATCAGTCCTCATAAATCGCTTATAGCAAGAAGAGGAAGCCTAGATAAAATCGTAAGATTCTGAAATGTATAATTTTTTTTATTATGTCTGTCAATCCAATACATTTTATAACACATTTGCTCGAAAAGGGTCTCTTATTTCACCAATTTCAATATCGTATTGTATCTCATTTCATTACGTAGGTACTTGTCCTGTAATGTACTTAATGTAAAACGGACGCTCCGTTCCGTCTAAAAACGAACGGTACTTTTTAAAATCTTAGAAAAGAGTTTTTATGTCAGAAAAGTGGTCAACATTTTATGAATAAAATTAACTTTGGGAGTTAAAACATAATAAATAAACATTGAAGTCTTTAATTTAATTAATTTTGACAATAACTTATCTATAACAAAAACACAAAAATATTAATTTACTTTATTAGTAAGTAATACTGGCTGTTTTTTGTGACTTTGACTAAAAAAAAAACAACGGGTTGCACTCCGGGAGTGCCGGCAGAAGTGAATGAACATTCGCGAGGTCGCGAGGCGGTTGTGCCCTTATTTTAAAAGTTTCAAAAAATTTGCCTTTTTTTATTTTCACGGCCGCCATTTTGGATTTCAAAATGGATGTCATTTTTCCTTCGCCCTTCGCGTCACGATTCCCTCAACTAAAATCCAAGATGGCGGATATGACATTTTCGGATGACGGTCGGCGAGTAAGATGCTTGGTGACGCTTCGGGCTTCGCCGTACGGAGCTCGGCCTTCGGCCTCGCCTCGCGCGTTCGGCTCGGTCTACGACCTCGTCTCACCTAAAGGATTCTTCAAAAAAGGTGGCAACCCTATCCTACGCATTTTCGATCACATCTGACGATCACGGTCACGTGACATCTGACGCGAGTTCATCGCGAGTTTAACATTTTTTCCCCATACAAACCCTGATGCGCGCGCATTGCTAATTTATGAACAAGTAAAAATTGTTCCGCGCGCTTCTTCTTTTCTTTGTATTGTTTTTATTTATTTCCTCGCAAATATATTATAAAACGTCGTATGACATACGTGCGCTTTGATAATTACAGCCTCTGCTTTCTTGTAGCCTCGGCTGTAATTTTCAACATACCGCACTTATATCATACATAATGTATTATTAATATTATTATAATATAACTTTCGATTTTCTTTATCACTAAAAATATGTAACATTGTCTAGAATTCCAGGGTGCATTCAACGGGGTCAGTGAAAAATCTCTCTTATCTCCCTTGTGCTTCTGTGCTTCTGTGCTTCTGCAAACTTGTGCTTCTGCAATCCTGCAATCGAACAAGTGAATGGGAAACTGGTTTGTTTATTTACATTCAACTCACTCACTCCCTCCCTCTCTCTCTCCAGTCAGTCAGTGAAGCACGCGACACCGAACATAACGTGTGTTGTGTACGGCATCGCCCGGTCTCGTCAATTCTCGGACAAATAACTTTAAAATTCAGAATAAATTTGAATTTGTGGGATACGATGAGGAAATTGTGAATTTAATGTGACATTTTGTGTACTTACAACGGAGACCCTAAGGATTTTGTATGCGCTACGGCCGTTGAATAATTAAAGGTATGTACATACTTTATGTTCTGTTCTTTAGTGTATAGCTTTTTATACATATGTATAGGTATGTAGGTATTCGAAGCTGGTTCGCGCAATTTAAAAGTAACCTTGCTCTTAAACTTTCAGTACGGGGTTTGATTCCTGGCCGGGGCAAATATAGTATATGGACCGTCGAATTAGGGGTGCAGATGGGTGGGGGAGAGGAGTAGAGGAACCCCTCATGCAAAAATGGAGTTACGGAAATTAGTACATAGTTTTCGAGAAAACAAAAAATGAATTTTTTGAGGTTATGTTCACGGACTTAGCCGAATTTTTAAGATTCTTTTTTTTTTAAAGTTCGCGTACCTTTACTTACTAACTTTGTTAAAACTAGTCGCGACCAAAATCGCTGCGTCTTAATACACTATTATTCCTAAAAAAACCCCGCCCTATCACACCTTCGAGGGTGGGGGGGTGTGCACGCAGAGCCTCCACGCCCTTGAAACAAAAGGTCATCATGACCTTCAAGGTCAAGGTCGTGACCTTAGTGGTCAAGGTCGTGGAGTTCAATTCAAGGGTTCCTCCCCTTCCCGTCCCCCTCCTCCGCCCCTCTCCACCCCTTAATTCGACGGTCCATATACTAAAGTTTATCCCCACAGCTGATGTTTATACTCAGGATTATTGTAATACTGTGACTCAGGTCTATGGGTAGTTCGTGTGTGTGCTTGGTTGTGTCCCGAAGGACTCTCGTGATACTCGTGAAACTGTTACGATTTTTATTTTATTTTGCTAACGGTACATAAATTCCCACTGCCATATTTCACTTTATAAGTGCTTTCCCCGTCAGGACATCGAACTAGAGCTCAATCCGCGAGTCATTGAGCTCTAGTACCGCCTTAGCAGGGTTCGAAAGGATAATTATCACGATAATTATCATGATAATTATCGATAACATATGGATAATTATCGATTGATAATAACAAGCAACAAAGCCAATGGAAATACTATCATCATCGGATGAAGATATTCCTTTGGCTTCTTTGGTCAATCTAAGTAAATTTATTTACGACTAGCTTTCTGCCCGGGACTTCGCTCTTTCCGAAAATTGTGTTACCTATGTGTTATTCCGATGCATAAGCTATATTATTGTTAAGTTTAATTAAAATCCATTCAGTAGTTTTTGTGTCAAAGAACAACAAATATCCATACAGCCACATTCACTTTAATAATGTTTTGTTACAATTTGTTATGAACCAATATAACAAATTAATTTCTTACACTGGTGATAATTATCCGATAATTATCAGATAATTATCAGATAATTATCCGATAATTATCAGATAATTATCAAGAAGCGTAATTATCTTGATAATTTCGAACTCTGCGCCTTAGTCAGTGAAAAGTACCCGGCTTCCGGAATGGAGAAAAACCTGTCCGGTCTTTTCTCCAGAGCCGGTGGGGACAGTGGCGTTAGGGTTGCCAACTTTTATTAGATGAAATAAGTAGCTATACCAAGTTGGGCGAAGGTATTTTGTCAAGAAAACAAACAAACAGTATTTTTAACCGACTTCAAAAAAGGAGGAGGTTTCTCAATTCGACCGTATTTTTTTTATTTTTTTTGTGTATGTCCGCGGATAACTTCGTCGTTTATAAACCGATTTTGATAATTATTTTTTTTGTTGGAAAGTGAGTATCCCAAGGGTGGTCCCATGATAAGGAAACCAGGATCTGATGGTGGAATCCTGAAGAAATTGAGGGAAACTCTCGAAAAAATTGTCTTTTTGGGATTGAAGTCGGTGACTCTTACGTTTTTGACGTGGAATTATTATGTCAAAAATGAACAGTACATATTTCATTTCTGTAACGTTTTAAATACATATTTTTTGTGGCTGTAAACCTATCGCATGAAAGCAAACCATTTACGTTTACTTTCTTTTGTATGGATGCCAATGATTCTGAAAACAGTATTTTTTATACTTTGTTTTTGTTCAACAGTAAAAAGTATAATGTAGTCCAGTGTAATACTGTTTTTAACAGTATAGTTGGGAATCCTAAGTGGCGTGCATAGACATTATTAAGATTTTAGATTGTTAGTTAAAAACAGCTTAAGGTTATTCAAATCAAAATAACCTGTATTGTTCCAAACGTTTTTAAAACAGTTTGAAAATAAAATGCACGGAAAACAAAATAGCGGTTAGTATGCACACAACCCGTGAGCCAATTATGAATATCGTATATTTTAGTATTAAAATGTCTTACTGCGGTACCTTTTTTTTGCATCAAATCCAATCTGGGCTCGCTTTTGCGATAATGTTTACTTATCACACATACATATACAACGGCACACACACACACACACACATACACACACACACCCACACACATGCACGTACACACATACACATCTGCACACACTTTGATTTAAGTAAATTTAGATATATTTTTGTTCTGTTTAAGAAATTTTGTTATTTAAACTGGGATTGTGCGAGGCACACCCAACACAAGCAAATTAATGCTTACTGGGCTGGCCTCAAGTGAAAATGTAAAAATTACTTCTAGAAATAAATAAATTTTCATTTCTTTTTTTTTTTTTTTTTTTTTTTATCGCACTTACGCAATAATTACGCAGTTTTGGGAAACAAACATCATTATCACACTTTTCACAACTTAATGCACTCATTGTGTTCTAAACAAATGTCTAACAATCACTATAATCTAATAAAAAAATAATTTGCAAAAGTTTTCGTACGTAGTTGCAAAATAAAAACAAACTAATATATGGCCCAACGCATACAATAAGAAAAAACCGACCAAGTGCGAGTCAGACTCGCGCACGAAGGGTTCCGTACCATTACCTATAAAACCGGCGAAGTGCGAGTCGGACTCTATAAAAACTATTATCTCTATATAAGCGGCAAAAAAATCACGTTTGTTGTATGGGAGCCCCCTTAAATATTTAATTTATTCTACTTTTTAGTATTTGTTGTTATATAGCAGCAACCGAAATACATCATCTGTGAAAATTTCAACTGTCTATCACGGTTCATGAGATACAGCCTTGGACAGACTTTATTTACAGTTCTTTGCACACATGACAAATATATATAGAATCACAAACAGAAATACGACATAAAAGGTTAGCTTATCTCTAAAAAGAAATTTCTTCCAGCAACTTTCTATAAAAACGAGCAAAAAAATCACGTTTTTTGTATGGAAGCCCCCTTAAATATTTATTTTATTCTGGTTCTTAGTATTTTTTGTTATATGGCCAATAGAAATACTTCATCTGTAAAAATTTCAACTGTCTAACTATCACGGTTCATGAGATACAGCCTGTTGACAGATGGACGGACGGAAGGACAGCGGAGTAATAGGGTCCCGTTTTTTCCCTTTGGGTACGGAACCCTAAAAAAAGAAGAAAAACAAAGAAACAAAAAAAAAGAAACTAAGTATATTTAAAATATTTTTTACTTATTATTATTAAGGCGACTACAGCACCCGATAAAGGCAGCACACATAGGAATAGTGCCATCTCCGTCTCTCAACAGGCCTGGGCCGGCAGTGCGAACAGTGTCGATACACGAAGTTTACGGACTATGAAAGCGTGCGTGCGTAATAAAAACATGTTCGAAAGTTAGGAAAATGAGATTTATGGAAAGTTAACAGCTTAAATCGAAAAATGCGTTAACTACTTATCGAGAGTGTTCAATCACGAACATATTGATAGCAAATTCAAGTTCCTGTGTGCATTTTACTATCGTTTTTACAGCTTAAAAGATACACAATATTGGTATTTAGAGGTGACTTTGTGAGCTTTTTCTATCGAACCAAAAGTGCTGAATCATGGTTTTCAGCAAATTACTTATCTAGTTTATGTCCTGAATATTACCTAAGTATTTTTTTCTTCGATTTAATGCAGTGCGTCATGCTTATCTACGCATCATAAAATCGTAATTTAGGTGCTGTAGTCGCCTTAATAAAAATATTGTATTTGGGTAAAATTAGACACATTAATTGCGTTTAATCAGGTTAGGGACCGGCAAACGATTTCCACGGACCGGCAAACATATAGCCCAATCAACGAAAACCAACTACTGCCAAATAGGGGAAATAATTCGTGTAAAAGCGATGTGTCTGAAGCAACATACTGAAAGTCCTGATGGATAGAGGTGGAGCTAACGGGTAGGGGGAGGTGTAAAAGTCCCTTTTTTAAGTTCTTCTTAAATAACTCGTAAACGATGAGCCACCGTTTCTAGTAAAAAAAAAAACTTTATTTTCACCAAAAAACAGTTTACATTAATAAATTAAATTTGGTCGTTACTAACCAAATTTTAATCGTTATAGATCCTAAACGGTAATTCTGATTGAAAAACGAAAACCTATGAAAAACCTAAAAATGATTTTCAAATACCTATTTAACGACATATTTTTGACATAGTTTGTCGATTTTCATTTTTTTCTTTTTCACATTATGGCGTCAAAAATCGATCATTTTGATTTTTCCAAATTTTTATACTTTCTATGACATTTACGCCGTCATGACAAATCCAACGACGTACTCGTATCACTTATCAAAATCGGGCCACGCGGTCTAAATAGTGCCACAGAGGTACGAACATACATACATACATAGGCTGATAAACACATTACCATAACATAACATTACCCTCCTTTACGTCGCGCAGTCGGGAAAATACCCATTGTTCCTATCATCATCATCATCAGCCTGTATCAGTCCACTGCTGGACATAGGCCTCTCCTATGGCACGCCACTGAGCTCGGTCTTCAGCTCTCCTCCTCCAATCACTGCCCTCATTGTTCCTATGATTGTTTTAATTAGTACCATGACACAATGAATAAGAGTAATACCTGTAAGTAACACAGAATTACAGACCACAAATTATTAATAGTAATGTGTCTACGATATTACAGACATTGTGAAGCGTGACGACAAAATTAGTATCAATGTGACAGTGACATTGACAAGGGATCATAGATAGTACCTAGTAGTAAAATTCACCACAACGGATAGGCAATGGAACTGAGTCATACAGCCAAGGGATTATAGATAATGAAATATTTTATATGCAATGGCTTTTACATGCCATAGACGGCATGGTATAACAATTAACAGAATTTTAAAAATGGTGATCGGTCGTGAATCGCTATCGATGTGAAGTTCACGCGCTACTCGCCGTTTGTGCTTGGGATGCTGCTTAGGTTGGTCGTCAATATCAAATTTTATCTTTATCCACCTTATCATTAGTATGCTGTTACATGGTTAGCGCATTAAATACAGCAAGCGCTGTTCAACTACACTTTCAATTGTATAATTCTATTTACATGTAGTCATTATGAGTTACAAAAATTTAAAAACCTACTAATTGTGACATGTAAGCCGAAAACAATTGCAATTTTTTTATCGACAGGGATCCGGTATTTTTGTCATCCTTACTAATATTATAAATGTGAATGTAAGTTTGTTTTAAGTTTGTTTGTTTGTTACTCTTTCACGCCTAAAGTACTGAACTGATTTTGATAAAATTTTGTATAGAGATAGATTAGACCTTGAGGAATGACATGGCTGCAGTCATAATAATATCCATTTAATACAGGGTGTAAGGGACAGTTTAGCAAATACTTAAATGGTGGAATCTACACTTAACTATAATAGGCTACAAGTAATTATTTTTTCCTGGAAACGTCATGTTAGACAGTTTTTTTTGTTATTTTACCTACTTTGGCGAAACCGCGCCCCGCGTGCGACCACCCCGTGCGGTGTACATTACTGGTTTTCGGGTTTTATGCTGTTACGATTGTTTTTTTTAGTGTTAAATTGGAGTGTGTTTGAATAAATTTAAATTATTTAAATTTCCGGGCGCTTTTTGCACACACAGTGTGCAAGATTTGTATCGCACGCGCCGTATACAAGCCGTGACGGTAAATTTTTAAGTAGAAAATATTAAATAAAATAAATTAATTTAAAAAATAAAAAACCCGACTGCGTAGTGAAAAATGAAAAGAAAAAATAAGTAAGTCCAGTAGTCGAGTTGAGACTTTTATTTTTGGATATTATTGAATAAAATAACGATTTTAACAATCGGGACCCAGTATAAGGAAGCCGGACTTTTGATGGGTCCCGACTGTTAAAATCGTTATGTTATTCAATAATAAGGTCTCGACTACTGGACTTACTTGTTTTTTTTCTTTTCAGTTATTACGCAGTCTGGTTTTTTATTTTTTAAATTAATTTATATTATTTTACACTTGTTAGTTAGGGTCAGATATATTTTTGTATTTGTTTATTGATCTCAATTGACAATTTCCGAATTAAAAGCCTACATTTAAGTGAAAAATCGTTACTAACCAACTTTAAATCGTCAAAGATCCTTAACCGTAATTCTGATTGTAAAACGATATGAAAAAAAAAATGCCATACACTCAAAGGCCCACAATAAGGTTTTCCCTTGTGTCGTGGGTCCCTCGGAACACACATAAAGACAAACACAAACACCCATGACCCGAGAACAAACATCTGCTTTTTACACAAATATTTGCCCCGACTGGGATTCGAACCCAGGACCCGTCGATCGAGAGGCAGGGCCACCACCACTCGACCAAACCGGCCGTCATATGAGAAACCTAACAATGATTTTCAAATACCTATTCAACGATACCCCACTCGACATAGTTTGTCGATTTTCATGTCTTTCTTTTTCACATTATGGCGTCCAAAATCGGCCATTTTGATTTTTTCAAAATATTTATATTTTTATGTCATTTGCGCCATCATGAAAAATCCAACGACGTGTCATTCATCAAAATCAGCCCTCGCGTTTGGTCTAAATACAGTCAAACCTTAGTAAGTGAGAACTGAGTAAGCGAGAAAACACTATTAATGAGAGTATTTGCCAGGTCCCGTCATTCTTCCCTCCTAAAACCTATATAAGTGAGAAACATAAACCTGGATAAGTGACACAATTTTTCACGCAAATATCTCTAGACTGTTACTTGCCTCTACCTCTATAAGCGACAGTTTTTAGAGGTGGACGCATTTAACATTTGCTATTTATGACTCATTTTTAAACGAGGAACTCTTATTGTATTCGAATTATCAAATGTGCGTATGTTGCTGTTTTTTATAGTTTTCGAAACTCACATTGTATTCGAACGACCAAAATGTGCGTCTGTTATTATTTTATTATAAGTTTGAGGAACTCACATTCTATTCAAAAAAGCTAAATGTGCGTACCCACTTATTGTCACTATTGGCCGTATTGTTATAGACCTCTACAAGTGAGATAGACCCCTCCTGTAACTCTGTAAGCTAGAAACTCGGGTTAGTGAGAAACCCCTGTAAGAGAAAAAGAGATCGTGGTCCCTTGGGCTCTCACTTATCAAGGTTTGACTGTAGTGCCACAAAGGTACGTACAAACATACATACATACATATAGGCTGATAAACACATTACCCTCCTTTGCGTCGCGCTGTCGAGTAAAAACATGTAACAATTTTGAAAACTTTTCGGAAAAAAATTCCACTGGAAATTCATTTAGAATGATGGTTTGAATTCCAGGTTTCAGTTTTTGCTAAGCTGTCCCCTACACCCTGTGTAATCCACCTTAATGATTTTATTCACGCAACATTTTAGTTAGGGCACCTAGACTCACTAACGTTAATGTAATGTTGTTGGATACACCCATTTCTGTGAAACGAAATACCCTAATCATTAGGGGACAGGGCCTAATGTAATTGTTTATTTTATTACCTTTCCTAGGCCTTATTTTAGTATCTTTCCCGCAAGTTTCATGCCGGGTCTCATTTTACGATCGCGTGTTCTCTCTCTAGCTATAGAGAAATAGAGATAACGTTCTAGCTTTAGACATACTACGCATTAAGTTCAAGGTTAACTGACCTGGGTGTTATTTTCTGGCTCTGTATATGGTGTTTTCTGACCTAAGGGACCCCGATACAAGGGAAAACCTTAAAGTTGGCCTTTGAGTGTCTGGCGTTTATAATGAATTAGCTTTCCGCAAGGGACTTTGTCCCGTGGAAGTTCGAGGAAATTATGTAGCCTATGTTCATCAGGGATAATGTAAGATTTAACAATACAATAGTAGATTGTATGACAAGGGAGAAAAGAAGTATTTTTTACGGCGAAGGGCGCTACTTTGAACCACGAGCAAAGCGAAGGATGGATTCAAAGTACATTGCCTGAGGTAAAAATTAATTTTCTCTCGAGTCATATACTCTGCTTTTCATCCCCTTTCTATGAGAAAATAAATTACAAGAACAGAGACCTAATTCGTGCTTTTTTTTTCAATTAACGCGGGGGTTGCTACCGTGCAGCCATCACGTGCCAACCAGTATTCATACAATTTGCATTCGATTTCTATGAACGACACATGTTCTAAATTAAAATCTCTTTTACGCCCGCACAAGAGTTCTTAACAAAAATGAGCTCTTTTGCTCCCACTTATAGAGGAACAAAGCGACACTTTTCGAATAGAAGGGATGAAAAATACTTTACTGCACTCCAACACAAATAAGGTACAGTTACATTTTAATACAAAATAGTTATGTCAAGATACAAAAGGCGCTCCCATTGCTAAGAAACAATATCTTTAATGGTGAAAGAATGTTTCAAATCGGTCCAGTAGTTTTGGAGCCTATTCAATGCAAACAAACAAACATTCAAATCTTTCCTCTTTATAATATTAGTGTAGATTGTGTTATCATTGGGTGTAGATTAGGGACCATCCATAAATTACTTAACACGTTTAGGGTGACAACATTATGTGACAAAGGGTGGAAGGGGCATAATCATAAGTTTCGTGACGACACATTTTAAGATCTATAAAATGAGTATTTTATATAATTATATAACTCTTTATAATTTTCAATACACGTTTATAAAAGTTTTTTTTTAACTGTTCGAATTAAGCATGTCCACAGAATATTAAATAGGCATGTCGTCGTATACTGAAATGAAATAAAGTACTAAAAATACATAAGTAAAAACATGTTGAGACAGTCTTTATTATTTTTTATATAAAAAAATGGTAAATATGCAAAATTGTGACATCACACTAGGGAGGGGGGAGTCTAACAAATGTGACCACCTGTGGCAAGAAGAAAGGAAGGAGGTAATAATAGTACATTGCTGTCCTAGGGGTGAATCTGGTGAATGTGACTTATATTAGTCCCGAGACGGGCGTTGGCGCCTGAGCGTAACCTTCGACGCGCTATTTATAGGCACGCGCGCGCAGCCGCCCGTTCCCCCCTGCCGGTACCGCCGAACCGCTATGTCCCTGCATTTTAAATCTGTAATATCTTCGAAAACATTTATTTAAATTACATGCTGTTAAGGACCATATTGATCTATATTAAATGCACAATGTATTTTAGGTACTTAATTGGATAAGAATTAATGCTGTATTGCTTAAATTCACTTCGTAAATAAGCCATTATTTTTCGTAAAAAGTAAAGAATAAAAAATATATTTTATTTATTTTATTTTATTTTTATTTTATTTTATTTTATTTGGTGAGCTTACAGTAATGTTTACAACACAGAAACTTAAATAAATGACTAAGAGCTAATAACAAGCTTCAATAACAAGATAGACATTGTATACCATCGCGGACTTTTTTGTAGACCTTTTTAAGGTGTACAGTACATTATTTTGATCTATCTCGTAGGGTTCAGCCAGCATTTGCAATGTATGCGCAAAAAAAGTGTTTATTTACAACATCACATTAGAAACCTAAAAAATTAGGGTAAAATTATAAGTGTTTCTCTACTATATTATGCATTTATTATACTTATAAACCTTCCTCTTGAATCATTGTGTATAATGTATTAAAAGAATCGCATCAAAATCCGTTGCGTAGTTTTAAAGATCTAAGCATACAATAGGGACAGACAGCGGGAAGCGACTTTGTTTTATACTAAGTGTGTACTGCAGCTCTAGCACGATAACGACAAACGCGCTCGGCTCACGCTGAAACTGCACTTTGATTGCGCGAGAGTCCCGCGCAAAGGCTTGCTCGCCCTATGGCGTTCTCAATGTTGACATTTTGACACAGAACCGCGGTGTTGTCGCGGCGCCGCTGTCACTATCGTACTCGGCCTGCTGATGATGATAAATTAAATTCTATAACTCGAAAAAAAAAAATCGAATTGCCACTTTACAGTGCATTTTTTTTCTGTGGCCAGCAAGCTATTCAGCCATTATTTTTCATTTTCATGATTTAAAAAAATTGGTAAATATTTTGCCCAAATCTATGTTATTTTATAGAAATACCTAGTTAAAAGTAAATTATAATAATGTAATTTAAACAAAACATATTCTTTCATTATTAAACTTTATGTTATTTCAATTTAACATAACGCTGTAATTATGTAAGCGCCAAGACGGGGGACAAACAAGTGCAAACGTTCGAGGATTTCGGGAGAACCTGTAATATTAGGTACTATGGTGAGAGCTTGAATAAAACATTTAGATCAAGCATTATACGGTGTAGCTTTAGAAAAAAAATATTTAAAGAAAAGAAATAGGAGCCTTAGACTAAAATTTGCCAATACTCACGACGTGAACCAGCTAATCCGGAAACTCAGTAGCAATAAAGCTCCTGGAGCAGACGCTATCTGAGCTAAGGATCTGAAATAGATTGGCGCCGACAAGGCTCCTGCGATACAAGCACTGATTAACTCTAGCATCAACTCTGGAATATACCCTGACTTACTTAAAGTAGGCATGATTCGACCCATCTATAAGAAAGGAGAACACAAGCTTTACTCCAATTACTTGCCTATAACCATTCTACCGTGCATTAATAAACTTCTAGAAAAGTTTATTGGTGATCAAATACAAAATTTCTGTTATAAAAATCAAATAATACTCTCACAACAATCTGGCTTTCAACCTAAAAAAAGCACCACGCAAATATTAGATAACTTTAGCGATGAAACCAATAAACATCTAAATAATAAAAGATTTGTACTAGTGTGTTTTATTGACTATAGCAAAGCGGTTGACACACTTGTGCATCAAACGCTAATAAAAATATAGATAAATGTGGAATAAGGGGTCCACTAATAAAGCTACTTCAGGACTACCATACCGACAGAAAGACTTTTGTTAAAATAGGAAATACAGAAAGCGATAAATTGACTTTCAAATGCGGCACTGCACATGGATCCATATTAGGTCCAATTGAATACATTGCGTACGTCAATGATATAATCGGAGTGATTGAAAAATGTACGATGTACCAATTTGCTGACGATACTGCAATTATCTCAGCACTCTCCGATCTGAAAGTGGCTCAGCTAAACCTTCAAAAATACTTTGATAATGTTAGCAAATGGTCTCATGATATGGGCCTAGTACTCAATGCAGACAAAACTAACCTACTACTTATTCACTCTGTACATAACAAACTTAAGGAATACCTAAAATGCTTCTGACGAAGCATGTTGCTGATTAATTTTGTCTTAGTTTTTAGTTATGACGAAGCCTGTTGTAGATACGTTTTGTTTTTTTTTTGTTTTTTTTTTGTTTTTTTTTTTTTAAATAAATAATAAATACCTAAAATAGTGGCTCATACGCACGCATGCTTTCACAATCAGACAAACTGTGTTGGTGGATGTCCCAGGATTGCGCTAGTAAATGAATGCAAATGCTTTAGAGCAAATTCAGTTAAATGAGTGATGTGGACGCCATCTCAGCAAACTAAGAGCACTCCTTTCGAAATTCTGCATTCTTAGACACCGTTTACCAACGTCCACATTAATCTTATCTTATCTTATGTAGCCATTATGTGTCCCACTGCTGGGCAAAGGCCTCTCTCCGTTCTCTCCATGACTCCCTATCTTGTGCTTCCTGCGGCCATGCCTTACAAAAGGCGTCCAGCTCGTCTCGCCATCGTGGTCTCGGTCTGCCGCGTAGTCTTCTATCGGTCGGTGGCTTTCACTGTGTGGTGGTCTTTGCCCACAATTCATCCGGCATGCGGCAGACGTGGCCTGCCCAATCAAACTTTAGCCTAGCCGCAGTATGTGTCACATCAGCAATTTGGGTTTTAGAGCGCAGTACGGTGTTACGGACCCTGTTGATCCGTTTTAGACCCAACATGCTGCGCTCCATGGCTCTCTGGCAAACCGCGAGTCTGGACCTTTGAGCTTCCGTCAAAGACCAAGTCTGAGCTCCGTAGGTGAGTATTGGGAGAATGCATACGTCCACGAGTCTACGTTTTAGAGACATAGGTAAGTCACCTTTCATATGCTCTTTCATCGACCAATAGCTCTTCCAGGCATTTTCGGTGCGTCGAGCAACTTCTTTGTCTTGTCGTGCCTGGAAAGAGACTATTTGGCCGAGATAAACATACTCGTGGACATATTCCGTTCTCCCGCCGTTTACCGTCACCACCCTCTTCGAGCTATTAGTCATAAGCTTGGTCTTTGACATGTTCATCATTAGTCCAGCTTCGCGGCTTGCTGTGCTGAGATCTTGCAGCATTGCCCCTAGTTCAGTTGCTGAGGACGAAAATAAGACGATATCGTCAGCCTTTACCATCCCATGCGGGCTCTATCTTCTTGAAGATTTCCTCCAGGGCGCAGGTAAATAATTTTGGGGACAGCGGGTGTCCTTGTTTGACGCCTCTTTCAATTTTGAATGATGGACCTGTAGAATCTAGTTTTATTGCGGCTGTATTATTTTTATATATGAGTTTTAGGAGGTTAATGTAAACGGGGTCTATTTCTTGGCTGTGTAAGGCGTCAAACAGGAACTCGTGTTTTACGCTGTCGAACGCCTTGGAATAGTCAACGAAGGCTAGATATAAGGGCAAGTTGAATTCGACGTGTTTTTCTAAAAGTTGATTTAAGGATTGTAGGTGGTCTGTAGTGGAAAGGCCCGGTTAATACTACCTATTATATAAAGCGCTCGTGGAAGAACTTTTCCAACCTACCTAAACGACATTTTTAAAATCCAACTTCGTATTTTAAAAACCATTGCTCCCATAAACATTAAAAGTAAATATAAGAATAGTCCAGATCAACTTTCACTTTAATACTTTGCCTGTAACTAAACAATTCGAATTGATGATTTTAAAACAATATAATAAAAATTCCACTAGAAATTTAAAGCTACAAATCATATCTCATAAAATAATTACTCGCTCAGAAACTGCTAAAAAATATACCAACCTAAAATAAATAATTAACATCCTGTATAATTTCATAGATAAGAGCCTTTTGTTAAAGGTCTAAGCGAGCGCTTTGTTTGCATTGTTTTCGCATTCTGTGCGTAGTACTTGTGCGAAATATATCCTTCTCGCTCTTGCTTATCTAATGCTCATATGGAATATTGTATTGCCTTTTCATTATTAAAAACAATTTCGTAGATGTAATTGTGCTTTCGAGAGCAGGAGACGTATTTTTGAAACAATTGAATTCCAATTCGCATACGAATTGACAATCATGCGAATCTTGTCAATTCGCATGCGAATTGGAATTCTATCGTTTCAAAAATACGTCTCCTGATCGAGCGACGACACGTTCTTATTTCGTGCTCATAAGAAGTAGTCTATTCTAACCATCGATCTGCCCTTGTTGAGTGTACTTCTAAGGCACAATAGAGTAGTGTCAACTTGTGTTTAGTAATTTTTATGGTTATGATAAGCTGTTCTGCAAACCCTGCCTATTGTTTATTTGTTATTCGAAACGTCAAGCGGCGTGCTTGAGTGGGCTTGATACGGGACTGGCACGAAGGGTAATTAGGAGTATTTGATACTCTTAACAATAACAAAGGTGTTATTCTAAAGAATTTCCGTCTAGTCGAACTGTGGGATTGCGTCTTAGAGTTCATGACATGTTTACAGCAGGGCAATCGCGCTAAAAAAAGTGGATTGAATCGCAATTGAAACGCAGCTGGGGGGCTACCACCTAAGCGAAGCTGATGATGATTGAACGAATGGAATGATGTACATTGCTGTGTTTGGTTCATGTCGTTAATCAAGGTCTCCTTATAAAGAAGCAATCGACAATGTTCCATTCGGTTACCCAACATCAGCTTCGCTGAGGTGGTAGCCCCCCAGATGTGTTTCAATTGCGACTCAATCCACTTTTTTTAGCGCGATTGCCCCGCTGTTCTATTACTTCCCGGGGGTCCTTGGGCAGAAAAACTATAGAGCTTGCACAGTACGGACGTGCGCCAGCCCCGTATCCAACCCACTGCGTTTCGTGGCTAAAAATAACTTTGCGTTAAGTCTTATCGCGTGTTTAGTTAAGTGTGTGACCTTATGGTTTTAAAGTACTTTATGTTCTAACATTATACGTACTTGAAGTGACTTTAAAGCCTGTGTTTGTTTTATAACAACCCGTAATCATGAACAGTGCTGATAACGAGGGCGATCAGTCTCCTGTGCCTCCTGACGTCTCGTTATATGTATAAAATAATCATGTAGTATACAATGTCAGACGCGACACATATTAAGCCCGACAGGGTTTCGGTGACATATTAATGTATAGTTTAATCTTAATATTAAAATGCTTTCATGAAATAAAAAATAAAAATAATTTATCCATATACTGACAATCCAATACTCTTTAATGCACACAAAAAACATAACACTAAAACCAAAACAAATGTTCATCATGTAGTGTACAATGTGGCGGCCTTATTGCTAAAGAACAATTTCTTCACTGCCAGCAATACATTATAGCAACAATAAGGAGGCGCGACTTATAATCTGCTTGTTACACAAACAGTTGCCCCGACTGACGGTCGATTCAGAGATAAGAGGACCTTATTAAGAGGACCGTCTCAGTCTGGACTTGCGTCTCAGTTGTTTTACATGCTGTCTCAGACTTGTGCGAATGGGACAATTGCAGCTTTCCGGTGAAATAGCGAGTTTTATTTCCAAAATTATGAGTTTAGGCGTCAATGATTTCCTACCCCAAAAACTTAATTAAATCGTACGTTTCTCTATAGATTTGTAAGCGTAAAACGAGGTTCGTACGTTTTGTTTTTTTCCAAAATTGTTCTTAGTTTTTCAACAGTCACCTCTTAAATGTTGAGAATTTTTTTGGCAAAAAATGCTGACTTTTAGTCTCAAATATCTTTTTATTTACTAAAAATATTAAAACGTACGGACCTAGTTTTTGGTGTTCCTGACACTAAGTATATCACAATTTCACAAGGATCCGTTGAGGTTTAGAGGATGGAATCTATTGACGCCGTTTGTATGGGAAAAAAACACTGAGACGATCCTCTTTACCTCTGGACCAAACCGGGCGTCAAATAAAGGATGTCCCAAAAGTAGGTATAGGATGTTTTTGTAAATACCGATTCTTTTTTCGAAGTTTTTATGACAATTTCACACATTTCCCTGATCGGTGAAATAACCAATAACTCGACGAATATTGTGTTTCAAGTCGTTATAAATGTTTTGTGTTGTTCGTTGGGGTATCCGTGACGTAGCCCAAAAGAAATTTATTTGCGACTAGCATTCCGCTCGGGACTTCGTTCCCGTGGGAATTCGGGTTTAATTTTACATGTGTTAAGATGACATGTGTCAAATCTCAACCCGCCATATTGAATATTTCGAAAATAGCGCGAAATTCAAATCCTATACCTACTTTTAGGGCACCCGTTACATAATTATATATGTACATATTATACATTAAATATACTCTCTTATCACATCCTGTGCCCAGCTCATTGTGCAGTCAAGAGCAGGTCACGCTTTACAGTACCAATTTAAGCTGAGCTCTGATTTATACTGCGCGCCATACAATGCAGGGCCGGTCCAAAGTCCAGTTTCAAGCTTGACGTGCTATAGAGTGTACTAATAATATAACAAAGGTTCCAAGTCGAAAATAAGGAAATAAGTCACTTATTCATATTTTCTTATGTTATTAGTCATTAGAAAAAGGCTGCCCAACCATACGTCCGCGGTCCAAAATATAGAAGAATTTGTAAGCTGAACCAATTTCGATCAAAAATTGCTAAGAACCATCTTGATTGCGTCAGCTTTCAAGCAAAAAACCACATCGAAATCGATCCATTAGTGTAGGAGCTACGATGCCACAGACACCGATACACAGACATACAGATACAGACACACAGATACACACGTCAAACTTATAACACCCCTTTTTTTGTCGGGGGTTAAAAATGGCCCGCGCGAGCAAGTCGAAAAATTCCCACCAATTTGAAAGTGTTGCGAACGCGGCCAGCCCACATTTAAATTTTCTGTGTTTATAAGACTTTTTTTATTATTATTAAACGGTTTTATTTAGCTCACCCCGTTTGTTTTATTTATTACTAGCTTTCCGCCCGCGGCTCCGCCCGCGTGGACTACAGGTTATATCGTGCCCAACTGTGGGATAAAATGTAGCCTATGTCCTTTCCCAGGCTCTAATCTATCTCTGTACCAAAATTCATCAAAATCGGTTCAGCGGTTTAGGCGTGAAAAGGTAACAGACAGACAGACAGACAGACAGAGTTACTTTCGCATTTATAATATTAGTAGGGAAGTAGGGATTCTTGGGTCAAATTTAGTAATTCAAATTTCACCCTCTTCCGATTAATCTGAAATTTTGTATACACTTTGGATTTTGGTGACAATACAATTATGTTTATTCATTAACATTATAAATTCAAGATGGCCGCCGCTACAAAATGGCGGATAATTTATGTTTTATTAATCCCATCAATATGGGTATCAAATGAAAGAACTCAACAAGCAGAATACAATATACTATAAAAAATTGAAATCCAAGATGGCGGCCGCTACAAAATGGCGGATAACGTAGGTTTTATCAATCCCATCAATATGGGTATCAAATGAAAGGGCTCAACAAGCAGAATACAATATACTATAAAAAATTGAAATACAAGATGGCCGCCGCTACCAAATGTATGTTTTTAATAAAAACTAAAAACTAGAAAATAAAAATAGGTAAAAAAACTTTTTAAGTTAAACGGTTTTATGTTAAACATACATTAATGAAGTGCCCCACGGTTTTATTTTAGTCTAGTCTATGCATATGTTTATAATTCCCACGACTGTATCTATTTTATTAGTTTTTTGGTTTTTAGTACATTTATCTTAAACATTGCAATGTATGTTTAACATAAAACCGTTTAACTTAAAAAGTTTTTTTACCTATTTTTTTTTATCTGAGCCTTTTATCATGAATTTCCCTGTTCATTTTTGAAAAATGTGCCCGTTCAAAGTGTTCAACAATGTTGAGTGTCAAAACAGCAGCAAGCGGCGATTTGTCGTTCGTGAAGGCTTACAGATTCGCAAGTTTTCCAATTTTACTAACGGTAGAAGAAAGCCACTTTCAGCTTAACTTGTGAAAATCAAATAAGTAGCTGTTTTCTAACTAAGTAATGCCTTAATACAAGGTGTTTCAAAAAAAACAGAAAATTATTAAAATTAATTAGCTTATTGCGCAGCTCTATTACAAATATGACAAATATGTCATATTAATTATATGAAACTTTCATTTTGAAATATGTCAAACCGTGCAACTGATTACTAGAGTTGTGACTATTTCACTTTTAAAATTAAATTTTGGAATTTCTTTTTTTTTGGTTTTTTTGAAACACCTTGTATAAAGTGCACGCGTTAAAGGATTTGCGTATTCTTTTTTTGTGGACAATCCACACTTGAACCGAGTGTAATCAAAACTACAAATACATTTTGTTTTGAACTACAAATCCGCCGTTTGGCCCGATAAATTACTTCGAAAACTAATACACATAAAAATATTATATTACCTACATAGCCAATTGGTCGTCGTCTCAAACTCGTCTTGGACAAATGATAAAATGTTTACGATCAAATTTTTAACGACTGATTTAGGAAATATTCATATTTCCTTATTTAAAAGTCAATGTTATGAAAATCGGCAACCTTAACTGTCACATTGTGGTCACATTAATAATACTTTAACCACCTAACTAACTAAGCTTACAAAACAGTTTCAAGACGTGTCCAAATATCAAGCATCGTATAAAATAAAAACTAAAGAAAACTAAAAAGTAAAATAATAAAATTTCTTTCTTGACCTTTTTAACTTCATTAAAAAGAACCTGTAAACCTATTTATTTGTTGAAGACATACTATTCCAGAAAGATAAATCTGCCAAAATGCATGTATGTATGTACTGGACAAACGAACAAAGTTTCAATTTTAAGACCACACCACAGCCCCTTACAACTCGTTGGGCTGAGAGCCATCTGCGCTCGCCACTTGCTCGGTGAAGCTGTCAAGACCATCAGCGGCCAACAGTGTAGTCATTTAGAAAAAAAAACCTTACAACTCACTGTGTCAATCGGCACGGTCAGACACAGTGTTGCGAGGCGCTGTTTATACACAACACCCCAAATAACTTTTGTTTTCCTTTTTTTATCAGCCCCAAAGCATCCTTCTTCTTCTGAAGAGTTCTATTCTTAAAGAAACAGTAACTCTAATGCGGGTTTTTGACAAGGTAGGAGTTTTATTTTTTTTTTAAATCAAGGTTTTTTTTATAACCAAGGGTTTTTTTATTACCCCATATAGGTACGTCCCCGCCGAGGGGCACGGGCCTCCCCTCGAAACACGAAGAGGATTTAGGCCATAGTAGTCCACCACGCTGGCCCAATTTTTTCTGCCTTACTAGTTATATTCTGTTTCGACGTTTTTCTATAAAATACTGATCAAAATTTATTGTATGTACATACCTATTTCCAACTACAAAGTCAACCGCGTCGTGTTTCGCAGGTAGTTAAAGCTCAACGAAAACTTTACCTGCTAAACACGACTTAAAAAAACTGGAAATGTAGGTCGTAAACCCCAAAGGACTCAGGTAGAAAAACTTTATTTTAAATAAAAAAAATTCTCACATTTTTACGACTTAGTGTAAAGGAAACTAAACATAAAAAGCCACTCCGCTCATTAAAATTCGACCCGCCGCCGCCCCGACTGGGATGAAGGACAACGACAGTATAAAACTCGGCATTCCTTAATTCAACTGCGCATTTGCGGTCGCGACGTCTGGGGTAACGGACCGGAGCGGAGCGGCGCGGCGGCTGCCCGTGCGTTAATTATACGAAACATTATGAACATTGGACATTATCACGAGGCCCCGAATGTACTCGCATTAGTGTCAAGTTTTTAGTGCCGTGTTTCAGCTAAAAGGTGTTGCGTGTTTACTAGCATAGTTCTACATTTCTAAAGGCAAGATACATTTTGTATTCGGACTCCATTCAACTTTTGACTGGGGCTCCGAATTAATAGCGTTATTATTATTTTGATGTCAGTCTCTTCTAATAAATATGTTAATGTTAAAACATGGTACTAAGCCCATAAGCGGAAGTTGTTAAAATTAATGTAATTGTGAATGACGCTATATGGAATTGTGTTTTATTACTCTGTGTGAAATAAAACCCATTTAAAAAAGGCATATAAATTTGGAGGACACAAAAATAATAGTGGGGGTGGCTGCAGTCAGCTACTAAAAAATAATCAGTCAGCGATAAAAATAAACCTGTGACTATTGTATTGACTCGACGACAAAAATGCGGCTTCTCAAAAATTGAGAATGGATGTCCGCCATCTTGGATTCAAAAATGGGTGACTTACGTCATCTTTATAGATGCCTCCATCCCAGACACCATAATTAAAAAAATATATACAATGATTTTTGTACGATCAAAATAGGGTTATCTTATCACAATTTTTAAAAGCAAAAATTTTACTTTTTCCCTATATACAGGGTGGTCCAAAAGGTGACGTCAAGGAATTTTTTTTTTTTGATTCCTCACCCCTTGGTGAATCCGAAAATACCGATTTTTTGTAGTTTAGAAGTTATAATTTTTTGAATGTGTTTTTCGAATTTTCTACCAGCGCTACTTTAAAAAATCATAATTTGTTTAATAGTAAGAATTTTCAAGATTTTATTTATGCAGTGATCACCTTGAATCCACCTTTCAAGTGATAAATCAACAATGCCACAGTCTTCATTATAAGCTATCAAAAAAACGGTCGAAAGTGAAAATTTTATGTTTGCGATGAACGAAGGATAATTTTCAAAAATCTTTCAAAAATACTAAATGGCTGTTTCATAGGTTCAAACTTATTTTAGAAACTTCATTAATTCCTCAGCTTTCAAAATAATAATAAAAAGATTGGTCTTAATACGGGATTTTTCGATGAAATCGGTGTTTGAACTTAGGTGAAAATTCGCTTAGAAAAATTTATGTTCGAAAAAATTTTTTTAACTTGTTTTTTCATCCTAATAACCTTAGTGAGGCATATTCAAATTAATTAAAATAATATCAAATTGAATAATCAGTGTCACATTTTGGCAAACTAATCATTGAATTTGACCAATTTGATTATCAAATTTTCTAACCAATCTTTTTATTATTATTTTGAAAGCTGAGGAATTACTGAAGTTTCTAAAATAAGTTTGAACCTATGAAACAGCCATTTAGTATTTTTAAAAGATTTTTGAAAATTATCCTCCGTTCATCGCAAACCTAAAATTTTCACTTTCGACCGTTTTTTTGATAGCTTGTAATGAAGACTGTGGCATAGATATTTTATTACTTGAAAGGGTGATTCAAAGTGTGATTATGCTGAATAAATAAAATTTTGAAAATTCTTATTATTCAATAAGTTATGATTTTTTAAAGTAGCGCTGGTAGAAAATTCGAAAAAAACTTTCAAAAAATCATAACTTCGAAACTACAAAAAATCGCGGAACATACATGGGGTATTTTCGGATTCACCCAGGGGTGAGGAATCTTAAAAAAAAATCCTTGACGTCACCTTTTGGACCACCCTGTATATTTGGTCGCTTGAAAATGAATTTTGTTGCCAAAACATAAATCTCGCTGCCAGTTTAAAATTAAAACGCTACCTGGAATTATTTAAACGGCTTGACCTGTTTGTTTATTAAATTATTTGTTTGGATCAAATCTAGTAATTAAAATGTTACCCCCTTCCTGTTGACGGATTGATCTTAAATTTGGTACGTACCTTTAATACATTCGATATTATTGTAAATCCAAGATGGCCGCCGCTACGAAATGGCGGATTATACATATTTTATCACTACACTAGTTTTCAAAATTAAAAACTAAAAACTTGAAAATAAAAAATGAGTAAAAAAATTTTAACAATAAAAAATAAAACTTGAAATTTTTGTTTACTCATTTTTTATCATAGGTGTAATGTGACTTTCTAAATTTTATCTTAATTAAGTATAAATTTTATCTTATTAACTATCATTTTTACAATCTATTAATAATGACCATGCCTCGTTAATTTATAATTTGACTGATTCTTTGGAAAGTTCCTAAATAGATAATTAATAGGCTATTAATTTATCGTTAATGTAATTTCCTACTATATAAAACATGATATATTTTTCAACATAGTTCAGTTCAAAGTTCACTTTTAAGCTCTTAATTAATTTCAATTTTAATTTTGCAAACTCGGGAAGTCTTTTACTACTGTGACCATAAGTTATCGTTCGCGTAGTATTCGTTCACGAGGCTCCGTATAGTCCTGCGAATCTACGAATCATGTACCTGCATTATGTAGGAAACTTGTGTGTTTTTAAAACCTGCGAAATCGTCGAGCACAACACATCCCCGTGAAAACTTCATCGTCGTGCCAGTCCTGCTGAGCCAAGCGACATCGAACTGCGGTAACGTGTGAAATGCAACCATTACATAGGGGCCGATTTTTTATTTTTTTGACTAATGCATTAGTCACCAATCAATTAATTGTAAAAGCAAATTTAATTTTTTTAAAGAAATTAATAATAAACTCAATTAAATACGATCCTCGAAAACACCATTTCAAAGTTTAAACTCATGTAACTGTACTTTTTATGACGATGTTTAAATAAACAACATAACGCCCCGAATAATATCAAAGCAAATATTAAAATTACGCACAAAGAGGGGCGAAGAAATTGTAATTTATGGATCAGTCAACGCTTTCCCTAACACTTCATTAACACGAAGCTAAAATGTATTGAATGTCATGCAGTCACACAACCAACATTTATACATATACCTACTAGCATTTTTCGAAAGTATCTATAAAAAATATCGGAATCGATTCAGTATTTTAGTATAAAAAAACTGAAATTTACGGTCATATAATGTGGATGATAAAATAGGTCATCAAAGTAAACGAAGTTGTTTTTTGGGGCTCTTTTTTGTGTCCCGGGGCTCTACCGTTCAGTGATCGGTAGAGTTATAGAGTATATTACCATTACCACCTTCTTTCCTGCCGTCTGCCGCGGTGATCGGTTGATAGTATCACCACCCCATATCTTTCATGCCATCTGGCGATCGGTTTGAGAACTGTACCACCCCGTATCTTTCTTGCCATCTTGCGACTGGTTGTGAATATCACCACCTCATATATTTCCGTGGGTATCAAGAGGGATGAAAACGATTGATTACCATATCGCACTTTAATCTCGAGTGATTTAGTGTTTCACACTAGTGTGATTTAGTGTGAAACGATTGATTACCATATCGCACTTTAATCTCGAGTGATAATAAACTAGCTTTTCGCCCGGGACTTCGTTCCCGTGGGAATTTTCCCGTCAATTTTCCAATGTTTTTAATAGTTATTCTGCTATTCGTAACGGAGAGAAATACAACAAATCAAAAACCATGGAAATCGGTCCAGCCGATCTTGAGTTATAAGTGATGTAACTAACACGACTTTGTTTTATATATTTAGATCTACGAAGAAAGTTCTATGAATGATGCTAACCTTTAAAAATAATAAAATAAAAAATTTAACAAATAAATTGACCCGCCTTCAAAAAGGGTGAAATATTTTTTTAAAGCTATATTCACGAGTAAGTAGTGTTTACGGGTAAAGCAGTTAGGTGTATTCATAGCTGAATATGGTAAATAGAGAGGAGTTTTTTTTGACGTCGGCGCCGGCCTGAAAAGGACCTAGTTTAGTTAGTGAAATAAGTATTCGCAGAAGCGTTTTTTGGCAGTATAAAGCAGATAGTTTTAATAGCCATGCGAGTAATTGTTCGGCACCGAGGCAACGTCAAAACAAAATATCCCTCTCTATTTACCATATTCCGCTAAAAAAACACTTATTTACTGTTTACCCGTAACCACTCGTTACTTGTGAATATTGCTTAAAACTATAATTTCACCCTTTTTGAAGGCAGGAAAATTGTTTTGTTAAAAATATTGTAGAAATGGTCATTTATAACATGTTTAATTGCCACATGTACAAATTGATAACAGTTATTTTATTCCTTTCAGATTCGAATTCCTGAAGCAGTTACCATGGACACCGATACAAATACAAGAAAAGGTACACTAACAAGGTTTCCTTAAAACTTTTGAAACTATTGATTTGTTGTAGTTTTTTAAGTGTAAAAAAGTTCGTCTAAAAATTAAAAGCTTGTTTTTTGTTTCAGAAAGTATTTATGAATTACTGAACAAATTTGATTTCAAAGAACCAGTGAAAGTAAGCGTTATATTTGAAGATAGCGACGAAGATAATGGTGAAAATAAAACTGAAAAAAACAAACCGAAGAAATTAGAGCCTGTCCATAATAATTGTATACAATTGGAAGACATTAAAAAAGAATGTAAAGTGATTGAAAGTATTCAATCTGTCCCTGTTATTGATTTTGAAGATATACAAGAAGTTAATGAGAATAATGCCTTAAGTACAGTAAATGCAGTTCCAGACATATCAAAATGTATAAAAACTGAAAGTATTGAAAATATCCAGATAGCCAACACTAAAAGTATTCAAGAAGAAAATTCCACTATAGCAAACATCAAAATACCTGAATTTATCAAAACAGAAAAAATTGAGACTCTTGAGATTGATTCCAACACTGAAAGTAGATCTGATAATAACAAAATAGGCAGTTTAAGTGTCATAGAAAAAATATCTACATTGTCTGATAATGCAAATAAAACAAAAATAAATGAAAAAGCGCCCAACAGTAACCCAGTAGTTCCACTAAGTGTTATTGAAAGTACTGTAAAATTACCTGAAAGTAATAATAAATCACCTAATGCAGTTATTGACATAGACATCGATAGTATTATAACCAAAGCTGTCCAAAATGCAAACACTTACCAAGGTAATCAAAACGATCCCAAAAAAAGAAAGCTTCTTGAAGAGGCACGAGATGCACCGATGATCAAAAGAACAACAAATAATGCCAACAATTCTTACATCTCAACCACATCATCCTACAATACGACCGATATTGCGTTGACATCCGAATCAAATTCCCAAATGACTAAATGTGTAACGGGCATGTTAGAGACAGTATCAGAGTACATAATAAATATCGTACGAGCTTATGATTACCACATGAGGAATAGATTATCCAAATCAAAAACAGAATCAGAAAAGGCTAATTGTGAATATCAATTCAATCGTTACAAATATTACCTGTTTCATTTGTTATTTTGTACTGTAGAAAATGTCATACTACCGCATTTACCAAATAAACAATTTGTCAGCAAATTTATTCAAGATACAATAAAACTAGGCCAAATAAAAACTGGATTTACCCAATTAGTACATATAGTAACACCACTTTTTATGGAACTAATTGATTGGACAAAACGAAAACAAGCTGCAATGAAGAAAGTGCACTCAATAGTTGAACCAGATATCGCTCACAATCAAAAGCAAGATCATCCAACGCTGAAGCGTCGATTGACGGGACCACCGATGTCAGTTCATCCTCCAAATACTGTAAATAAACTAACTCCTGCACAGTCCGGAACATATCCACATGCATTCGTATCAACTAACAACAACAACGTTACACCAGATCCAAGATTAGCACTTCCAACATTAAACCAAGGAAGTAACCAATTAGCAAACTATAATAATAGAAGTTACCAGAATGGGACAAATCAAGGTCCTTCTGCAAACATAGTCGATGAAAGTGCAAGAAACGTGATATTGTCTTATGGGCCACCTTCGAGACAAATAAGGATAAGCATCGACCAATCTTCAATACCAGCAAATTGTGATTTAAACAACATTGCTGCTAGTGACTTGTTACAAAGTTCAAACATAAATCAAAACCAAAATTATTCACATCATCTTCAAAAAAGTAATGCAAATTCTTATCTACAGCAACATCAATACACCAACGACGCAATAGGGTTACAGACACAATTTCAACCGACTCCTAATAATTATTATAATAGTCCGTGCACAAGTCAGGTTAATCAACATCAACTTCACTCCAAAAATCCACCTCCACCATATCCAGATCACAACCCAAATTCGGTGACATCAGTTTTCTTTCAAAATCAAAAGTCTGCAAACGCAACTCCTCAAAGAGGTTACAACCCCTTACAACCTGTAGAAGCATCAATGAATCACAAGTTAACAGATTTATTACAAAGAAGAACCATTGGCAACAATCAATACTGTGATCCTGTGGTACAACAAGGACAAAATATAGGGCCACCCTGGCAAAATCATCAGCAACCTACAATTACTCTAAATCAGCCTGTTGTAAATGTTCAAATTGAGCAACAAAACTCCGAAATGACGAGGTCTAGGTCTACGGACAGTGGATTTGCAAGTCCTGTATACTTCAATAACAGCAATGAGCAAACATCGGTAAATATTTGACACATATTAAAAAAAATATATAATCAATAGGTACAGTCAAGGAATTGAATTGTTTAGCAGATTAATGAAATTTCAATTTTGCCAGGTTATAAATACCTGCATTTTCGAGACCATAAGACTGCTGACGAATGACACGTCTTAGTCTAGAAGAAGAAATATTTATCTATTTAACTTGTCATTTAGTGACGTCCATTGATTATGAATATACCTATGCACAATCTGCATATCCATATACATAATTATGTGTTATCGGAAATGTATGTAATCCGTCATTGAATACAATTCCTAGGAAATGTATATAATTCCTAAGATCGCGCGAAAATGTGTGAAATTAATTATGTTAGATACATTTCCTAAGAAATCAATACATTTCTTAAATAACAATCGGAAATGTATTACATTCAAGATGTCAATGGGTACTCTTTTTGTAAGTCATTCGACTTCTTTGTTCGATTACGACAGACGGAACTGCAACAAGTAGGTTTGTTAGTATCCTAACCCAGCCAACTCGTTAAGGATTAGGTTAGGTTATAACTGAGACGCAAAACGAGCGAGCCGAGCAAGCGAAGTGAGCGCTGCCAATATATGTATATTGTGCCAATATTTGTACATTTCCTAGATAGCCTCGGAATTGTAAACATTATCTAGGTTTCATACATTTCTGGTAACATATGCACTATCAATTTCATAATCCGGCAAATTTAAAGGGACTTGAATTTGCTAAACATATGTATAAATTCCGTGACCGTACGTTGTATTTATCGCATCAAAAACTTGAAACACGCAATATACTTTCAGAGAAAAGATACAACGCCGACACCAGTAACATTAAATGTAGAGGGATCTTGTTACACTTGCGGAAAAGCTACTAGGCAATTGTGCATGGGTTGTTTTAAACGATACTACTGTTCTGCACCTTGTCAGGTAAATATAAATTCCACTAATTTACTCACAAATGTTTCTCATCAAATTCCTTTGTAAGTTACGATATTCATCTTTTTTTTTCTTTTTCAGAGTATAAGCTGGCAAACACATAAAAGTGAATGCTACCTGGATATATGAAAATGGTGTTTTAAAACTTTTCCTTGCACATTTTCTCATTCTTGCAAAAAAAATTGAGCGTGATCTCGTATAGGAAGCCTGAGTTAAAGATGTTAAAAGCATTATTTAAAGTACTGATTCCCCTTATCAATACAGAAGGAATCAAGGTCCTCGCCTGAACTGCCCTCAGCAAGAGTTTTGCCAGCATATTCAACTATGAATTTCGATCACAAAGTAAACTAATTGGGGTTCTTATTTGTAAAAGTAGACAAGTCAATTTTGTGGTGCCGTAGAAAGAGTGAAACAGACTGCAGTGACTCTAGTAACTTTAGTTAAAGCCACTCATTCTGAAATCTAGAACTGGGGGTAGTTAATGATAGTGAATGGAAAAAGATTTTGAACGGTAACTGTAAATAGGTGCTTATTGGGAAACAGGATGGCTCCTAATTCAAAAGATCTTGAACGACAAAATTAATGGAAGAAGTGGAATTGTAAATAGCTGTAGAAATCAGGAGGATTTAGCCTAAGTCCATCAGGTGTCCTCCGCTGAGGTAGTACCATTCAGCATAGAGCCGTCAGTTTGGGGCGCCAGCTGACAAAGACCTCATGGTTTGAAAGATTGAACAGTTTCAATCCATCGTAAAATGTTGTTTGGAGTTATAAAACTTGATAAATTAAAGACTTTCTTGATCTATTTTTTTGTT
The DNA here is from genome assembly GCA_949987775.1 of Aproaerema taeniolella. Classification (NCBI taxonomy): domain Eukaryota; kingdom Metazoa; phylum Arthropoda; class Insecta; order Lepidoptera; family Gelechiidae; genus Aproaerema; species Aproaerema taeniolella. The sequence continues at coordinate 12,772,001 of OX465254.1, forward strand.
TTTCTGTGACTATGTAAAATAATATGAAACTTGTTTTAATTATCAAGAAAATAAAAAATGTCAAATGTACTTAGATATTACTTGTTTTAAATTGAAAAGGCAACAAAGTACATTTTTGTGATTTTTGTATTATTTTTTATTTTAATTATATTCAGAACAATAATTACTATTGTTAACGTAAGTGTAAAATAGATACAAATAAATTTTAATAAAACTGTTACATTTTTAAAATAAAACTTACATTTATAAAATAAAACTGTTACATTTTTAAAATAAGTATGTACTTAAGTCCCTAAATTTTTATATGTTTGATTGGTTGTTTTATTTTATGTTTGTACTATTTTGTACCGCCACTTTCAAGGACAAAAAAATAGTTTAACTTCGTACAAAGTGAATAAAGACCATAGTATCTCCTATAAAAATGTAAGAGGTGGTACAAAATAGTACAAATTCTTTAAGCCCTTTTATACCGTTTGAAGATTTATGAAAGGGAAAGGAAAGGTAAACCCACCCAGCACGACCATGGAATCTCTGAGGGGCTAAGAGGTACAAATTGCAAACTGGCGGTACAAAATATCGTGAATTTTGTGCAGGCAGCCTTGCAAAAACGCTCCCTGGAACTTGGGTCATATACCTATAGTATAATATTCGATATGTTGTTGTTACTGCTATGCCCACGCCGATAGCTATGAATTTATTTACATAGAATTAATAAAAATGGAAATTTATGTATGCTCGTAAAAGGAGTGCTAAAAAATGTTCTATCTATCTATACTAATATTATAAAGAGGAAAGATTTGATTGTTTGTTTGTTTGCATACCGCTCCGAAACTACTGGACCAATTTGAAAACTTTTTTTACCATTAGAATACCATTAGAACAATTTTACAGTATTAGATTTTCCATTTTTGTCTTAATTTAAGTCAGACGGTGGCGCCACTGGACTACAGCTCGTAAAACGCGCGTTTAAATCTATGAAAACGCAAAAATCGGCATCTACGGCGCTGAAAACGCGCGTTCCACAAACGCGCGTCGTCGGCGCTTTTAAAATACACCGTGTGCCAGGGGTCTAAGAGGGTCCAGTTACACAATATATATTTAACGCAAGAATTGTTCAACGTTTTACATTGCAGTACTTAGGGAATAAACAAAAATAAGATTAATTTGCATTTATTGATTAAACACCATATTTCATTCTTGCCAGTCCAATCAGCTACTCTTTATTGCGTCATAGGTACATTTTTATCAGTAAGTAAATGTATATTTTACTTTTAAGATAAATTCTAAAAAGAAAAATAAGCTTTGAATCACAAAATATTTATAATGGCAGGATTTTGTTCTCTGAAAGGCCGGCTATTTTCTGATTAAAACTGGTTAATTTTCTGATTAAAAATAGTTTAAATTAAATTGTATTTCTCAAAATTACTTAATAAAGGGTGCATAATGTAGCGGCACCTCAGGAATGCGCATAGATAGGACAGATATATCACATCTGTCGATTGTCGTCAATCTATCTTAGCACGTATTGTTGCATGCTAGTATGACCCTCAACACTGGTGACCCGGACGACCCTCAACACTGGTGACCGCGATGACCCTCAAAACATAACAAAACATAAAACATACAGAGCTATTTCTGAACACTGCATTGTAAAGAAGTGAAAAGTCCACTTACTGACAACGCCAACGCAGTTATGAGTCTGGTTTGACTTTGTTCTCCAATACGGCGGCGTCATCTAAATTCGTCTGGCCGAGATCTATAGGTACCTACAATTTAAAGCATCAATAGCGATAACCGATGACACGCGAGGAATGTTTCTGAGAAACAACCCATAAAGATATCAATTTATGACTGGGACCAAATATTTTGAACAGTAGACCACAGTTTCTTCTCAGTATGGACCGCCTTAAGTAAGTATTTGAAAGAAGTAAGTAAAATAAAGAAAAATAAATAGTACTTACAGCATTATCTCTGTAGGTAAGTAAGTAAGTAAAAATACTATGGGCTACAGTTTCTGCAGTATTGACGGTTGAATCCACAAATAAATCGACCTAAATATACTCGTAGAAACAAAATATTGGCAAATGATCAACAAAAATAAAATCTAGACACGGGGTACCGTGTCAAAGCCAAGTTCAAGAAACCGGCGAGGAGGAGACGTAGGTATTTTTGAAACAATAGAATTCCAATTCGCATACGAATTGACAAGTTTCGCATGCGAATCCGCTAAATCGCTATTTTTCAAAATTCATTCCGTGAATTCTGCAGCGAGTGGTCCGATGTATTTTCTTACTAGTAGAAAAGTGACATTGACAGTTACACACGTTTTTTGTTTGTTAAGTTCATCTCTTTCCGGAAAGGCAAAGGAATTTATGAAGACCTAACCTAATTACTGCCAAGTCTTCTATGTATTTTCCCTGTATAAGCTCCTCCCGTCCTCCGTAAACCGATTGTGTATTGTCAAAAAACATTGAGGTTTTTTTTTAAACGTTCCTTTATTTAAATAAAGCGTTACCGATTCTTATAATTGGATACCGGTTTTTATTTTTCTGCGTGGAATGAAACCCATTTAAGTTTTCTAACTTTATGGCAACACCGAATTCGAGTGTTTCAAAAATGCATAAAAACAAGGGTAGTAGAATTTTATTTCGTAAATGAATTACTTTAGCGCACGAATTCAAGATTGATTTCTACTGTTTCAAAAATACGTCTCCAGCACCGTGTGTAATTTTACACGAACCATTTGTAGCCACTTTTGACCCCCTCATAATTTAAAAACTATTGCACATAAACATGTGAAAGGCTCGTAAATATTGGGACCCGCCGCCCGCGAGATACGTTATTACCCGTCGCGCGCTTGTTTACGCCGCGTGCGATAGAAATCCTGCACACACGGGTGTGTGTGCATACGTCGTGCGAGGGTTTATGTGCTCCCACCTCAACCGGTTACTTAGATATTAACGTCCAAAAATCGTCATTTTTATCACTGACCTACTTATAGATCAAAACTATAACCCAGTTCGAGATGACCTAGAAAGTTTTGGCATCCAGATAGGTAGTTGGATGAATACAAAGGAATAAATCAGAAACAAGTAAATTTTATTATAATTTTTCAATAAATTAGATAAGATATTTATTTCATAAAAACTTAAGCCTAAATACAAAAACGTATAATGAACAAATTTTTAAATTATCAACCTAATTAATTAGTCCAAATGCTTATTAAATAATGCTTCTTACTTAATTTTTATTACAAAATGATTAGTAGGTCAGGTATGCTAAGTATATTATGATACCTAAACTAAGTAAAATGTTTACTTGTATCTTAGGTACCTATCATGGGTTAGTAACATTAAAATTAGTGCTTTAATTAACAATATTTCTTATAGAACAAGAATAAATAATAACAGCTTAGATTTAGAACTTTAGTGTATTATTAGTTTTACTTATTGGCTAAATCTTAATTGATTCTATTAGGAACACTTACTTAAAGTGCCTGTAATGTAAGAATCAGCAATTAAAATTATTAACAGCCGGTCATAATTGTATTAAGAATATGTTACTACTAATAATTTCTGTACAAAATGTCAGACCTTAGGCTTCAATAGATATGTTTTCTTAAGAGAAGAAACTATATTTTAAGTTACTATAAAATATTTTATGTTGTTATAAATAAATTTCAGGACTAAGTAACCATTGAACTTGGCACTTAATTAGATTTCAGTTCTTTTGTCGATGAAGTCAACAACCAAGGCATGTATAATATATTCATAATACTGAACTTGGCTCTCATTTCACATTTATGTTTTTGATGGGATTATTGTTTCTGTTTATAGGAAACTTCAACATAAATTAGGTAAACGCACATCCGCCTCAACGTGACCTTATCAAAGCATTAGTTCAAAGAGCAACAAAGTAGTAAAACATTGTATTTTATGAGCATTTTGACAATTTGTTACGCCAAATATTAATATTTTACGATCTTTTGAAATGCCATGTGTCACAAAATTCCGAGAGTCTACGTGACTCTCACTAAAAATTATAATTGGTCAAGTATGCGTTAGTTTTGTATAAAAAGAGCTGCGCCTCCTGTTTGAGATCATTCTGCTGCCAACATCTGTAATAGTAACCTTACTATTCAGTTCTGTAATCTTACTTCTTATATATAAAAATGAATCACTAAATCTGTTGGTAACCGCAAAACTCGAGAACAGCTAGACCGATTTAGATGGTTCTTTTTTTGTTGCGTTTATTATTGTCACGACCAGGTTTATATTTTTTTTAATGAAAATCCACTGGGACAATTCCCACGGGAACAAAGTCGCGGGCGGACAGCTAGTTCTTAATAAAAGACAGTCATCACAAGTTATAAAAGTTTCCTGCAGCTCGAGCATGATGTTGATGCGCGACAAACTCGCGCGGCTCGCCACTCGGATGACGGTGAAACTTCACTTTGATTGCGCGAGGGCCCCGCACAAAGGCTTGCTTGCTCTCTGGCATTGTAAATGTTGACATTTTGACATAGGACCGCGCCGCATTATGATCGTAAAATAGATCTCTAAGTATGTAGTTTTTAGGTTTTTTTAATGTTTTGCTCTTCTTGTGTAATCATGGAAATTAAAAGTTTTATTAAATTAAAAATAACTTATTCAAGTTCAAGTACCTACGCATTTGTTTCTTTGGATTTCACCTGCTACAGCTAGTCGCCTAGGTATTATACTCCCGCTCACCAAACCCTGCTAAAGTAATGCGACGCGGAAATATGTGAAATGTCAACATTGACAACACCAGAGGGCGAGCAAACCTTTGCGCGGGGCCTCGCGCAATCAAAGGGAAGTTTCAGCGTCAGCCGAGTTGTCGCCATCGTCGTGCTCAAGCTGTTGTACTACATATTGGTCCATATCCATGACTCTACTAACAAAAACCGTGGACCAATAAACAATGTCCATGCTAAAACCTACTAATATTTCGACTTATGTGGTCTTTAGGTACTGCAGGTTATTTTCCGTGGACTTAGTAAAGATTTGAGCTGATGGACGGACATGTATGTATACGGCAAACTTAGTGACGTCACAATAAATTCAACATCAAGATCATCCCGAGTATAATCTGCTATTAGCCTTGATCACTGTCTGATAATTTGGTAGGGATGAGGATGAGACCAATTTAATTTATTGAATATAAATGTCCATGCTAAAACCTACTAATATTTCGACTTTTGTTCCTTGGGAATGGTTGTTTAGTTCGGCTGATTTGATAACTAATTTAAAGTCACTTACTATATACAGGCCTTAGGTATATCTCTTTCAACCTCTCGGGTGGTTAGTCAGTTCATGAAACTGAACAACTTTCCCCCAATAACAGGTCAAAATACGAAAAAAATTTTGTTAAGTTCCCATACAAAAAGCGCTATATGCTGATGAAGTTTATAGGTACATACTAAAAAATTATTTTTTTCTTATTTTGACCTATTATCGGGGCTTTAGGTATTTCTCTTACAACCTCTCGGGTGGTTAATCAGTCCATGAAGCTGAACAACTTTCCCATGGAACCTAGGTCAAAATACAAAAAAAAATAAGTTCCCATACAAACTTCATCAGCATTGTTGGCAACCCCAACATTTTTATAGTCTTTTGTTTTTTATGTCAGATGGCTCACTTCCTGAACGACCGCTGAAGCGGCAATTTGTAAATTTCTATTTTAATTAATATAAGTGTTCAAGTTTATCTTGTGTTTCGTTTGGCTGCACCAGCAATAACAACAGTTCATCAGCTCACACGCTATCATATGGTCCTTCGAGCCGGATAGGAGTCAAGCTTTCGGGATAAAATACACAATATTATAGCATCCCAGTGTGACACAGATTCACTTAGTTGATGTAATGCAGCTAAGTGCTGCCCAACCAAGGACACAAAGCTTCTCAAACTAGAGGCAGTTGACTTTACAATGCGCTTCATGTCTAACAGTGAGTATATGTGTTCGTTTACAATTTTGTATTTATTATAGTACCTATTTTCTAAAAGCCCAATGGCCCTTTCATAACTTTCCTTACAAATTGGTAATTTTTTTATAAGATCAAATGGTTCATCTTTCAGAAAAGATCGAAGGTAATACAATTTCTGCAGAGGATCCAAGCTTTTGTCACCATCAATCACTGAATCAAACATATTTTGAACGGAATGTATTCAGTGAATTTGCCATCGAAGGTTTTTATTTGTATAGGTGGCAACTTTATTTTTGCGAGCGAAGTGGCGGATGTGTTGGAATCAGAATGCCCCGTTTTTGTTTCTAAAAATGAATTTAGTTGTTCGTTAATGGAGGAGAGAATATGACAGTACTTCTCCTCGACCTCATCAGCATCCTCATCCTGGGAAGAAGAGCGGCAAAAAATATCTTTATTTAATTGATCGTATTCTGTGAAAATCTGAATAACACGATCTTTTTTTATTTTCAATGTTTCAACGCTCCAATTTCCCATGTTATCTAAAGATGAAAACAATCTAGTTAGCAAGGCCTTCGCGTAACCACGCTTAGCACTCAAAGATTTCAAATCTGCTTCAGCCACTTTGCTCGCAAAAATGTAATTTGATAATAAATTAAACATAAATCTTACCAATTACCCATTGAACACCACTTAGAAATAGAAATAACACTTACAGTCATTTTAAAAGGCAATCCGTAACCACAGAAAAAACACTTTTTGATGTCTCACTTTCTTGATTTTATAATAAACTTTAATTTCACTGATGAAACACAAACACACAACAGAAAAAACTGCTAAGATTCGAAAATTTCAAACCGCTTGGCTTGGCTTGGGTAACTTAGGTCGTACATACCAAACTTGTCGACACTCGAACAACGAAAATAAACCGTGACCAATATGGCGGTGGCAGGATATGGCCAACCACAGAGAAGTGACGTCACAGCGTAGACCAATGAGGGCTCGAAGATTCGGGGCGGCGCGTTGTGATTGGTGAGATGAAAACAAACTCGCCCGTTCAGCACAAGCTGCCCGGCCCGCCGATGCCTCTTGCTGCTTCCTGATGTAGAACCGACGCGGTAAAATACAAAATTTTCCTGTCCAAATTTTGCTTACTTTGATAAATTTTTCTTTACCACATATGATAGCGTGTGAGCTGATGAACTGTTGTTATTGCTGGTGCAGCCAAACGAAACACAAGATAAACTTGAACACTTATATTAATTAAAATAGAAATTTACAAATTGCCGCTTCAGCGGTCGTTCAGGAAGTGAGCCATCTGACATAAAAAACAAAAGACTATAAAAATGTTGGGGTTGCCAACATGCTGCGGCCTCAGAAAACTTAACAATTTTATTTATTCTAATATAATATGAACTAACTTAAAACTTACAATGCCTGTCATGGATAACATTTTGAGACAAAACATTAATAAAAAAATAAAACCTTTGAATTGCTTGACACATTATTCTATCAAACAAAGTATTTGTAATTAAATTATGAAACAATATTATTAGGGTATACTAAAGCAAATTATAACAATGAAATTATCAATTAGTGCTAAATATCATCAATAGGAAGAACGGACACTTTTGTAACGGCACGAATGTGACAACTGCCTGTTGAGGTTTTTACCTCCACTGCCCTAACTCTACCATCGTGTCCAGGGAAAACATTTGTCACTCTGGCCATTGGCCACACAAGTGGTTTTACATTAACTTCTCTTAGTATCACTAAAGAGCCTATCTTTATGTTACACGCGTCATTCCGCCATTTGGGTCTGTTCTGCAATACATTTAGATATTGTTTGTGCCACATTTTCCAAAACTCCTGTTTTAACTTCGTACATAAGTTCCATAATTTCAGTCTATTACTAGGTACGTTACTGATATCATTTTCTGGGTACATAGTTGGTACAGTACCCAATAAGAAATGTCCTGGTGTGAGGTAACTGTAATCATTAATATCTGCCGAAGACAATGGCATCAAAGGCCTCGAATTCAAAACGCATTCTATTTCGACTAGGACAGTATTGAGTTCCTCATATGTAAGCGTTTCCTTATTTAGTACACGTTTTAAATGGAATTTAGTACTCTTGACTGCAGCCTCCCAGAGCCCACCAAAGGTAGGTGAGTAGCTAGGAATAAAATGAAAGGTTATTCCTTTTTGAGCTGTGAAATTATGCACCCGCGCCTGGCGTTGCTCTGAGGACTGCAGTTGATAGAGCTGGACTAATTGGTTCCTTGCACCCTTGAAAGAGCTGGCATTGTCACAGTAGACTTCACTGGGTAGACCCCGACGGGATATAAATCGTCTGAAGCAAGCGAGAAAGCACTCAGAGGATAAATTAGAAACTAGTTCTAAGTGAATGGCCTTTGTTGCAAAACAAATGAAAACACATATGTAGCCTTTACCCACAAGAGAACGTCTCACGCGGGAGCATTTTACTTCTACTGGCCCAGCGAAGTCTACTCCGACTCTCTCGAATGGACGACTGGTAGCAGTCACCCTGCCAGCCGGCAAGGAACCCATCAGCTGTTTAGCCGCGGTGGCTTTGTTTCTGAAACAGGTAATACATTTTTGAGTAATTTTTTTTACTACATTAAGACCATTTGTTATCCAATATTTTTGATTTAAATTTGACAGCAAAAGCTTTGGACCCGCGTGCAGCAGTCTTTCATGCTCACTTCTTATTATAAAACCAGTAATTTGAGAAGCTTTGGGTAAAATGATAGGATGCTTCTGTGAATATGGTATTTCTGCATGGTGAAGCCTACCACCTACACGTAGTAGCCCTCGGTCATCCAAAAAGGGGTGTAAATCTTGAAGGGAGCCCTTACAAGCAGTTCCCTTTCGTAACGCCTCAATTTCAGACCGATAATGAGTGTGTTGTTCATGCTTAATAATGAGTAATAAAGCTTGTTCTAACTCAATGGCAGTAATGAATTTTTGAATAATTTTGTTTTTTTTAGAATTAATGTTATTACAGAATCTTAAAGTGTATGCTAAAATCCTTTTCATTTTGTGGATGTTAGAGTGCTTGTGTAATTTTTCGAAAATATTAACGTGGCCCACTGTGGCGCTGCAAACGATCTGATCGCTGGAGGATGCTGCGCAGGGTTTCGTCTCTGGTAAGTTTTGAGGTAATTCGACTGTAAAATCAAAATTATACCTGTCGTTCTGTAGAAACGCAGGACCTGTCCACCAGAGGGCGCAGTCGCCAAGTTCAGCCGGGTTAACTCCTCTACTAATGAGATCAGCAGGGTTATCTTTAGTGCTAACATACAGCCAATGACAGTCAGGCGTCTGTTGACGAATAACATTCACACGATTTGCCACATATGCCTTTAAAAGTGTTAACTCAGTGCGTATCCAAGCGAGCACTATTGTCGAGTCGGTGAATAAATAAATATTTTTTAGGCTTATTCTTGATATAAGCGTGTCACAAACCTTTGCAGTCAATTTAGAAAGCAGCAGTGCCGCATTAAGCTCCAGCCTTGGAACCGTCATGCCCCTGTTCTGAAGCGTGTTTATGCGTGATTTTGAGCAAAGTAAGTGCATATGCGGTTTACCTGTGCAGTCAACGACCCGTAAGTACAAGCAGCACCCGTAGCCGGTGGAGCTGGCGGCGTCAGAGAAACCTATCAAATCAACAGCATCGGAATCTAATACAGGAATGTTCCTGTGTAAGGACATAGGCTTCATTAGGGCTAAACTAGATGTGAAATGATACCAATCAGCCTTTAATTTATCGCTTATTTCTTCATCCCAGCCTAAACTGTCTGACCAAAGTTTTTGCATAATCTCTTTAGCCTTGACTATGATGGGACTGACATAACCCATAGGGTCATAGAAGCGCCCTATGTAACTTATAACGCTACGCTTTGTTATTTTGGGGGCATCAAATGGCCCTGGGCATGAAATGAGAAATTGATCATCATTGACTGAAAGTTGCAACCCTAGAGCCTTCATACAACAATTTTTATCTTGTAATTCAATTTTATCAAAATGTTGGTCATTGGGAGGAATGTCAGACAATATGCGAGGGTCATTGGCTGCCCATTTATGGGTATGAAAGCTTCCCATGCTTAATAAATCGCGCAATTGTCTTTTCGCCTCAATTATGACGTCAAAATCATTGTGAGAATATAAAATATCATCTACATAAGCACATTTCCTAAGGACATCTGAGGCAAGAGGATATTGCTCTTGGTATCTGGAGGCTAACTCTGCAAGGCATCTTGTTGCTAAATAGCTGGAACTCTTTAAACCATATGTGACAGTATCCAATCTAATACATCTGATACTGTCTTTCGGACTGTCTCTCCATAATATGTTTTGAAGGGAAGTGAATTCAGGAAAAACTCTAATATTTCTGAACATACGCTTGATATCAGTAGTGAATGTGTACCTGCCTAACCTAAATGAAAGAATAATATCAAACAAATCTTTCTGAACTGTCGGGCCATTCAATTGTAAATCATTAAGTGATACTTTGGTACTAGTTTTCATAGAAGCATCAAAGACTGTGCGCAATTTTGTGGTTTTGCTATCCTCCCTCAGCACTGCATGATGTGGTAAAAAACAGACTGCCTCTTTTTTTAACTGATAAAGTTCAATGTCTACATAGTGACCATGGCCTAGCTCTAGATACTCATTAATGAAACCCTTGTACTGGTTTAATAAGTCAGAGTTATTTTGTAATTTTTTCTCAAGGTTAAGAAATCTTTTAAAAGCAAAATGGTATGAGTCTCCTAAAGCCTCGTTTACTTCAGCAAGTGGCAACTTCAGTGGAAGCGCAACATGAAACTGATTATCCTTTAACACTACAGTGCTTTTATAAATATGCTCACAGAGCTCCTGTTCAGAAGATTTTTCTGAGAATCGTTCAGGTACTTGTTCGCATTGCCAAAACTGTTGCATGATATTATCTAGGTTATCATTATTAGATGTAACACATTTTAAAGCTACCTTATTGCAGACCCCATTTTTAGCAGAAGTGTAGTGTGGCAGTTGTCCCCCTACAATGTACCCGAACTTGGTGTTGATGACTCGTGGCTGCCGTTCATCACTCGGCTGCTGCAGCTCCTCCTCCGTCTCCGCCGACGGCATCAGGACCTGGAATACCACATCAGCACCCATAAAAATTTGTATTTCGCCAGGGACATTAAACTGCTCATCTACCAATTTAAAAACTTCTGGCAATTTTATAGTAGCTTTATCAAACTTGGTCTGAGGTAAGTTACAAGTGATTCGATTTACAACGTGACATGTTAGCGTTGTTTGAAAGGGAGTCTTCAAAGAAAACACCTGTAAGGGTAAACAATATTTGACATCTTGTTTCGAGTTGCCAACTCCAAATATGTTGGTGTTGGTTGGGTTTGGTTTTAAACCAAGAAGCTCTACTAATTTTTTAGTAACAAAAGAAACCTGTGAACCACTGTCCAATAGGGCTCTTACATGAAGCTCTGTACCATCCTTGGCAATTAGCTTTACTCGTGCTGTGGGAAGAAGAGTGTCATGATTAATATTGCCTGTCAACAGTGTGACAGGGGGTGCGGGGGGGGGCAGAAGGCTTGTCGCAGTGTAACAGAGTATTGTGCTGTTCCTTGCATTCTGCACACCGAAAATAGTACCTACATTTTCCTTTATGCGCACCTAAACAAATAGTGCATAATTTATTTTTAGCTGAAAATGCCACTCGTTCTTGCGCTGACAGATTTTTAAATGTACTGCAAGTAAATAATTTGTGATCGCACTTACAGTATTGACATACTGCAGCGGTGGCTGCCATCACTGCTGCTGATGGTTTGGTCGAGTCTGGAAATTGGCCGTGAGTATCCTGCATGGTGTTCTCCAGTGCCAGTGCCCTCTTCTCTATGTATGCAAGGAACTGCTCGATGTTGAGTTCCACTTCAAGCATATAGCACATTTTGTATGGGAGATCAAATTTTTTTTTTCGTATTTTGACCCATGTTCCTCAGAGAAGCTGTTCAGTTTCATGGATTGATTAACCACCCGAGAGGTTGAAAGAGAGATACCTAAAGCTCTGTATACTATCCTTACTTAATATTATATGTATAAATGCGAAAGTAACTCAGTCTGTCTGTCTGTCCGTCTTTCACACCTAAACTACTGAACCGATTTTGATGAAATTTTTTTAAGTACAGATATAGATTAGAGCCTGGGAAAGGGCATAGGCTATATTTATCCTATAGTTGGGCACCTGTAGTCAACGCGGGCGGAGCCGCGGGCGGAAAGCTAGTAAAAAATAAAATAAAATTGATTTGCCTTGTCAGCTACTAACTGAATATACTGCGTTAATAGGAAGATTTGCAATGTAGAAAGTTTGTGGACACGGAAAATAACCTGCAGTAAAGACTATACCACGTGCAGTTGGATTTAATACTCCATAAAATTTTCCCATTTAAGAGAGACTCTTTTGGAGATTTTCAACGTGGAGTAAATCCAACTGCATGTGGTGTAGGTTATTAGGTTATTTTAGGTTATTTTCCGTGGACTTAGAAAAAATTTGAGCTGATGGACGGACATGTATGTGTATACGGCAGAGTAAGTGACTTCACAATAAATTCAACATCAAGATCATCCTGAAAATCCTGATTATAATCTGCTATTAGCCTTGATCATTGTCTGATAATTTGGTAGGGATGAGGGAGGATGAGACCCATTTAATTTATTGAATAAATCCGTCAAATTGAGGTATTAGTGCTTAAAAGTGACGGTTTGTCTATGAATGCCAAGAAATCAATTGCATGAATGTCTTCAAACTTGGTTCCCATGATTTAACAGATGTATTAGTTTTCATTGCTGTGGCAACTGCGTCAACCGCGACATACTCCGGGCGGAAAAGAGCCGGTAGGCTGTCTATAACCATGGTGACTGATGTGTTAGGCCAGTTGAAGTTCAAGCGGAAACAAGCGCTGAATAGGTCTTATTGGAGGTTCGAACCTGTACCACCCTACACTCGCCATCTGCACCGGCGCAAATGTTTTCTACTACTGCCAGAGGCCATGAGACATGCTTCTTGTCCTCAGTTTCGACCATCTCGACATCGCCAACTTTAAGTGATTATCGTTTGGCTGTGCCATGCTTTTGAATCAAAAAACTGAGGTATTCGTTTTTAAAACGAGCACGCAAATCCTCATGTAATTTTTGGCAGTGCTTTTAGAGAGAGAGAGAGAGAGAAATACATTTATTCATGACACGGTACATGTAACATATCTACAACACAACACAAAAAAATAATTAACGAATAAAGAACATTAAGTAAACATGTAGGTACGTACATGCACCGCATCGGTGAATGGGCTTGGACTCAGCTTAATGTTGTGAGAGTGCCACAACGCTGTTTTTGTCTTGCTGTTATCGCCCTTTCACCCACTTTGTCAAAATCTGTGACATTCTTGGGTGACAAGGGCTGAATAAACATGGATGGCGTCACTGGTTGCAAGTCTTCCTTATCACCGACGCATGTAAGAGGGCGGCTATTTATAACCGCCTCACAGTCGCAAAGTTTTGTCTGCAGTTCCACTAACGATAACGCTGCTCTTCCTAAAACCCTGCGGAGAATTTGCTTTAGAAAACTGATTATTCTCTCATAGAACCCTCCCCACCAAGGAGCTGCCGGAGGCAGAAAGTTCCATTTTATTTTTGCAATGGAAGAGACGCGTTGTATTTCTTCCCAATCAAGTGTTCTAAAAGCATTGTCAAGTCCTCTAAAGTTAGTGGAATTGTCACTAAATAAACATTCTACTCGACCTCGTCTTGCGACAAAACATCTGAGAGCCATTAAAAATTCTGCTGTAGACAGAGACTCTACCACCTCCAAGTGTACCGCACGGTACGTAGCGCATGTAAACAACACAATCCACGCTTTAGTTCCTGATCGTAATAACAGCGGGCCTGCTAAATCTACGCCGGAATATTAAAAAGCTATATAGGACACCCGTGGGAGCTTGGCATCGTTTTGCCTTGAACCTCTTACATCTTATGCATTTAGTAACGACGTTGCGAATGACCCTTCTCTGTCCCACAATCCAAAAAGTTAGACGAAGATTGCACAGTAGCGTCTGGGCTCCAGCTCCAGCATGCTGTAATTTAATATGCCGTCGTTCCACTAAACGCCTTACTAGCAACTCGCCTCCTGGACTTCAAGTACTATGGGGTACTTGAAGTTTTCGTCTTCACTGCCTAGTGACAGCTTAGTATTCAAACGAATGATACCCTTATCATCGACAAAAGTGTTTAATTTCTTATCACTAAGCAAAGTGTCTTCATATTTGCGTTGGACCAATCTTATAAGAATATTCTCCGCATACTCGTATTCCTCGTAAGTCAGTTCCTTGCTTACTGGCTTCCTTTTCAAGCGCAGCATCCAACAAATCATTCTTACTATCTTGGTGTAATTGGAAAAATAGGTTAATCTACTAAGAAACGATTCTTCTTCAACGATCATAGCATGAGTACCGGTTTTCCTGCGTTCATCAATGACCTCTGACACGTTGAACACGAGTTTTGTGGTTGGCCAACGGTCCTCGCTTAGCCTCAACCATGACGGGCCCTCCCACCGTCGTCGCCTTTCTACAAGACGTTTGGAATATATGCCCCTAGAGGGTAAATCAGCAGGATTCAAGTATCCAGGTACATGTCTCCAGGAAGAAGCGGTGCTCAGGTTTAAGATCTCCTTTACACGATTCGATACAAATACTCTCCACGGTCCATCACATTTTATCCACGTCAACACAACACAACACTTGAGTCTGTCCAGTAACAAACATCGCAGTTCGGAATCGCTAAAGATTCAATCGCAGTCGCGGACAGTCTGCAAGAAAGCGTGGCAGCGATCAACTCCAGTCTAGGAATCGTAATACTCTTGACCGGTGTTACTCTAGATTTAACTAAAACAAAGCTAATGTTAACATTTTCACCTTGTTCAGAGCGCATAAATACGCACGCTGAATATGCATCCTTACTTGTGTCACTAAAAACATGTAAAGAAACTTTAGTAGAGTCTATGGGAGTCTTAGTAAGCCGTCTTGGAATCACACATTCATTTATTATATTTACTAATCTCTCTTAACATATGTCAAAAACTTGACAGTCTTGTTGACTTTTGGAAGCCGCCAAACAAACAATGGGTAAGAACCTCTTTTTTGATAGACTTAAGGCCTAATTTTTCAACAATATATTTTTTTATGTAGGATCTCTGTGCTCCGCTATCTATGAGTACACGAACTCAAAACTCTTTTTTGCCATGCACGAGTTTTGCAACAAAAGTTTGCAATAAAGTTGTCTTTGAGTTGGATTGACATGACAAGTTACCTGACGTCTCCGACTGTGAATGAGAATTGTTTATGTTATTGTTTTGGTTAATAAAACTATTATTGTTATTCGCAATCGCTAAATCCCCACACATAATTGTATAATGCCTTTTCTTACAAAAAAGACACTTCGGAAAGCTCTTGCATTTTTTAGTGACATGGTTAATAATAATAATAATAATAAATCTTTATTTCCTCTACAATGGGTTCTTAAAAACTAGTAACAGGTGCCACCGATTAAGCTCATCGCCTGTGTCGGGTAACACCACTCTTCTTATAATTAAATTACATACATTGTAGGTAGGTACGCCAACTGTAAAACAAAGGTAAGTAAAAAGAAAAAAAAAATATTAACGTTCTTAATTAAATTAAAGAAATAACAAAGTGCAACTACATTTTACAATACAGTACCAGGAATAACATGTTTTCACAGTATACCAAGTGTGTAAATGTGTGTGTGTGTGTCTGTGGGTATGCGCGGTTATGTGCGGTGCGAGGGTATATAATTACTAAGGTGAGTATAAGAATAGGTATGAATAGAGTAGCTTTGTGAGTCAGTTCTTATAAGTAAGTTGGTTTAATACTGCATGTGTGTGAATGGATAAAGTGTATCACGCCCAAAGTCCTGGTTGAATTAGGAAACCCCAGGTGCGGAGCCTTACGACTGTTTATGACCCTTTGATTGAATTTGCTCTTCGTTTTATTGAGTGTTAAACCGTATTTGTCGGCTGCCTTCAGAAAGATCTCTAAATTCTTGTCGTGCTCTTCCTGCGTCTTACCACATATTGTTATGTCATCAAGGTAAGCGTAAGTTCCTTTAAGATGTTCTTTACGTATAAGCCAATCAATGGTTCTTTGAAAGCTGGCTACGCCATTAGTAAAGCCAAAAGGAATACGACGAAACTGATACAGATTCCCAGATGCTTCGAACGCTGTAAACGTTTTCTCTTAGGGAAGTATGGGGACCTGGTGGTATGCACTCTGGAGGTCTATTGCACTAAAAATCGTAAATTGTGACACTTTAGATACCATTTCTTCGATATTTGGAAGTGGATAGGCGTCAAGTTGAGTAAAGCGATTGATCGTCTTTGAGTAATCGATGACTAGGCGCTTTTTGTGCGTCTCGCTTTTAGAGATGAGTACTTGCACTCTCCAGGGAGATTAGTTTTCTTCGATAATGCCTTCTTCTAGTAGCTTCTTTACCTCATTTGTAATGAAAATCTGGTCTTCAGCACTGTGCCTGCGTGATTTAATCGCAATTGGTTTACAGTCCGAGGTGAGATTAAAAAATAAAGGTACGGCAGAAACTGAAGCTTCAGCAACGCTGCACACCTTAAATGTCCTCCAAACGCGAGCTCTAGAGCTGAGTGGTTAGCAAAGAACATCATGGCCAATTATAACATCAGCGCAGAGATTCTTGGCAATCAGCAGCTCGGTTTGGTCGTAAGTGTTGTCACCTATTTTCATATTCTGACAGGTTAAACCCTTGACGTGATAGGTATGTGATAGTGAAGCCATGGAGATAGTCTGCGTACAGGGCTTTCTTGTGAATTTGCACAGATTAGCGAAGTCTTCATTAACAAAACTGACGGAGCTTCCTGTGTCTATGAGAGCTTCAGCACGAATGCCTTTTACAAACGCAGTAACTATAGCTTTACGCAGTGAAGCAGGCGTAGCAGCTATAATACAGGCTGAGCAGTGATCGCAGCTTTCAGATAAAGAAGTAGACGCGCTAGTATTTTTGGAGCGGCATACCTTTGCAAAATGCCCTTTTTTGTCACAGGATTTGCAGATGGCTTCGCGGGCTGAACAGTTCTTTCTTGGGTGTACTGACCCTCCACAGAAGAAACATTTGCGTCCTGATGCGGTAGTAGTAACTAGAGTAGCAGCAGCTACTCTATTATTTTCAACATTGACAGGGTTGCTTCTTGGTTCCAATTGAGGATCGTCAAAGACAGCGCTAAGTATAGCGTTTTGATTGACGTAAACTTGTGAGTTGACATCTGCCATCTCCATTGATACTGATGTATTATAAGTCTCCTCTAAAGTCAACGTTAAACTTTCCAATAATCTTGATCTTATCTTTGAAGATGACATTCCAGCAATAAAAGCTCCCCGAATCGTATCATTTTTATTTGTTTCAGCATCTACACTAGTAAAATTACAATCTTTCACTAATTGTTTCAGGGATTGCATATAGGCATCTACTGTTTCACCAGCTTGCTGTCTTCTAGTATTTAGTAAATGACGGGCGTGGATAATATATGTTGGTTTAATATAAACTTTATCAAGCACTGTGATAGCATCATTGTAACTTACACATTCACTAATGTATGCATAGACTCTCGGTGATATGTGATTTACTAACAGTTGTAACTTGACCTTTTCCATGTCTAATTGCGGTGCAGCGTCGTCTTTTGCAGCGGCTGCGGCAGAAATGATCGATTGAGCGGCCAAAAAGTTAAGGAATGTCTTTTTCCAGTGTTCCCATTCCTTAGCCGTTGACTTTACTGCGGGATCACCGTCGAACCTCTCGGGTCTCAAGTACTTCTCCATTATGTTGAATAAATTGAATTAAAAGAGCAAAACCTAGTTAATTTAGGTTTTGTTCAACATAAAATTGAACATATAATTTAAGACAGACATTGAAAGAATATTTTAAACATGATTTAAGTTAGAACTTAGCATAGAGCTTGATACATAGATTGTAGGAGGTAGCACTAAGAAGTTCAACTATCACATCACCTTGCGAGGCATGGATTCGATGAGCTATCCTTAGTCGAACCAAAAACACCAACATTATGTTTTCTGAACGAGTCCAAGGAAAGTACGGCACAAGAAAAGCCCGGCGGTGCAAATGTTAGTTTAGCAGCTTCCATCAACGTCGCCACAAATATTACAGATTCAGATAAGTGAAACGGTAAAGAGATGAAAAATTGGCTGATATGGACAACGGAGAAATTTAGACAGATGTATTATTTTTCATTGCTGTGGCAACTGCGTCAACCCGCGACACAGATTAAAGGAAGACCAAGGAAAAAAGAAAAATTAAAAATGATAATACTTACTGATACTTACTCCAGCAGAGCCATATCTACATCGCTTTTTATAAATTTTTCACGAGAGCACATAACTTGTAATTCACGCCGCGCAAAATCATAATCTGCCTCTAAACGCTGTAAACCCCTCTTAATTTGTACTCTGTTAAGTACATCCTGGATTATCTAACTCCGTGTAGCTCCAGGACTCGATCTCTTAAATAAAGGACCTTTACCGTTAGACTCCTACGTTTTGCTTGGGAGTACATTTTCCGTAATGTTAATTGCACAAATTATAAAAGTAAAATAATGAAATAAGTCATGGTGCTATAGTTTTTGTTTCGGTGCCTAAATGATTAAATTTCCCTATTAGGAATTTTTAATTAAATAGATACATTTCATTAACCTTATTCAAAATAAATTACCTATGGTAGACCTATCAACAACTTTTCAGTAATATTATAATACGTCGAGTTGTCGACAAATCGTATTATCCTCAACTTAAAAACCTCCGATAGAAAAAAAAAATTAACCACAGAATAAATAATAGATATTACTATCACACAGGTAAAGTTATGTGAGACCTAATGACGTCAATTTATTAAGCGAAAGATTATTTGACTTAGTAAAATTTTAGTAAACCTGTCGCACGGTAATAAGTATCCAACACTCGTGCAATGGAATTATTATGAGACTTGACGGCCAGTGTCAAACCTATTAGATTCGGTAATTATTTTAGGTATTATAAATATAATTAAGATTTAATATGTTTTATAATGCGTCGACAAATCATATTATTCTCATTTCAAAAACCTCCGTTAGAAAAAAAATATTACTATCACATAGGTAAAGTTATCTGAGACCTACTGTACTGACGTCAATTTAGTAAGCGAAAGATTTTAACTTATCACGCGGTAATAGGTACCCAACACTCGTGCAACGGAACTATTGTGAGACTTGACAGCCGGTATCAAACCTGTTAGATTCGGTAATTTTTTCAAGCATTATAAATATTGTTAAGATTTTTATCTTTGAGTCTATACACCCTGTAGACTCAAAGATGTCTCATCAAAAAGTGTTGATTCAATCGAAAGGCTATTATCAAGAAATGAAGCTGCAGGGCAATCGCGCTAAAAAAGTGGATTGAATCGCAATTGAAACGTAGCTGGGGAGCTACCACCTAAACGAATCTGATGCTGGGTAAACGAATGGAACGTAGTCGATTGCTTCTTTATAAGGAGACCTTGATTAACGACATGAACCAAACACAGCAATGTACATCATTCCATTCGTTCAATCAGCATCAGCTTCGCTTAGGTGGTAGCCCCCCAGCTGCGTTTCAATTGCGATTCAGTCCACTTTTTTTAGCGCGATTGCCCTGCTGACCCGTATTATCTTATAACTAAGAAGTCAACTGTTATCATTATAATTTAATGTATACTCAAATACTGTGTCATGTTTATCAGTTCATAGAAAAAACCCAATAAATTTCCCATTTAAGACTCGGAGACTCTTTTGGAGATTTTCTACGTGGAGTAAATCCAACTGCACGTGTTGTAGCCTTTACTGCAGGTTATTTTCCGTGGACTTAGTAAAAAATTGAGCTGATGGATATGTATGTATACGGCAGAGTAAGTGACGTCACAATAAATTCAACGTCAAGATCATCCCGATTATAATCCGCTATTAGCCTTGATCATTGTCTGTTATATTGGTAGGGATGAGACCCATTTAATTTATTGAATAAATCCGTCAAAATTGGGGTACTAGGTGTGATACAATATGCGAATAAAAATAAAAATGTGTAGCTTTTTAAAATCCGAATTGAAATTTTTAACAGATCTGGCCCAGCATGAAAAGACTAGATAGATAGATAGATAGATAGATAGATAGATAGATAGATAATACGTTTATTCAATGACCAGCAACTTACATAAAACAAACAACTTCACACAATACACAAATATAAACAAAGAAAAAACATCAAGGGGAATCGTGATGTGAAACGCTGGTCAAGGAAGAGGCATAGTGTTGTGGTTGGAGCCACAACGCTGATATTCTGTCAGTGCCTTTAAAACTATACGCGCACTTCGTAGAACAAACAAAGAAAAACAGGACTACACTGTGTACCCTTCATACTCGTAGAATAGATTAAGATATTATAGTCTTGCATACATTAGACGAAATCTATACATATAATAAAACTGTAGAGGTCAAATTTCTGTACATAGAAAAAAAAAGCTAAAAACCGAGTCAGGGGGATGTAAGAAGAGAAATAAAACAAATCCCGATTTTTTTAGATTTTTTTGTTTCTCTGTTTGTCTGTTTGTCTGTTTGTCTGTTTATCTGTTTGTCTGTTTGTCTGTTTGCACGGGCTAATCTCCGTAACTGTTGGACCGATTTAAATGAAATTTTGCATAGGGGTACCTTATATCCCCGGTCAACATTTAGGCTACATAAAATCTCGAAATTTAGCCAGTAAATATAAAACCAACAACAAAAACCCCTGAAAAAATTCAAAGCTTGGTGTTTTTCAGAACATTTTACTCATACCATAGAGATCAACGTATTTTTGACATATACATGGGCTAAAAGTAAGGACATGTTGTTTTTTAAATTTATCTCTTTCGAGAAAGGCAAAGGAATCTGCATCCATACAGCCAGGTCTTCAATATATGTATTTCTTAGCTATGTCTTCAATTTATATTTCTTTACTTCTTTCATTCTCCGTAAGCCGATAGTGTTTTTGTTTACGAAGAACTATGGCGGCGAGAAGCACTGCCGCTGGATCGGAGCAGATACACTGTATCACTTGAATTACTTTTTAACCGACTTCCAAAAAGGAGGAGGTTTTATGTTCGACTGTATACAGGGTGGAATTTTGTAATGCCACCTGAAGGGAAAGTACTCTTAATACTGTAGATAGAAAATTGTGCTCAAAGAAAACATTCCTTTATTTTTGAAAAGAAAGAAAACTGCATTCAAGAATTTTCGAAAATTCGCTTGCCCCAACCGGGAATCGAACCGACTAAAATCTGTAAAAATACCCTGTACTTTTATTGCGTCAATCGTTAGGGTCAATTATAAGGATGAAATCTTTCTAACAAACTTGGTAAATTAAATGAAAGGAAGACTACGAAAATAAAGATATACTTAAACCATTGTATATCTTTATTTTATGTATGTTCACCGATTTCTCCGCCATTTGAACCGATTTTCAAAATTCTTTTTTTTTTGTTCGAAAGAGTATACTCCAGAAGTGGTCTTATTGTCACCAAGTCAGGATCTGATGGAATCCCATCAAAATCAAGGGCAACCCTTGAATGGAATAGGCACTTACAATGTTTCTCAAGTTCTTTCTATTATTTACGCCAAACATAGAAAAATATACACATCAACACTGTCTAGGGATATTGCATGATTTTTCATACAAAAGAGGTCTGTTTGAGAAGCTATAATACCATACTCGAGATACACGGAGTGATATAATTTTCATATGAGCAAGTGCTAAACATGAATTTTCAATTTTTATCAATTAATTTAATTTTTCTTGAAATTTGTGAAAACGTGACTAAAATGAAAAAAAAAAAAATTGCGCTAATTCCACCAATTTCATACAAAAAGCAGAAAAAAGTGCATTTTTGTTTTCGTTTACGTCACGTTTAAAAAAAAAACAATTTAAACAAAATTCATTGACGAGAATTGAAAATTCAGATTTAACACTTGCTCATCTTAAAATTATATCCATCCATGTGTCTCGAGTATGCTTTTATAGCTTCTCAAACACACCTTTTTGTATGAAAAATTAAGCAATATCCCTAGACAGTGTTGATATTTAACTTATTTTTTCTATGTCTATGAGTACGTAGCATTTGATAAAAGGACCGGATTGAGATTTATGAGATATTTTGTATAAAAGATCCTTTCTTAATTTTTTGTCGGAAGTTTGGTTGAGTAGTAGAGTTACACAGCCTGTGAATCGACGGTTTCTGGGTTCGATTTCCGGTTTGGGCAAACAAACCATACGAGGGAAACTTTAGTGCAGAAAGTTACAGTGTGAAGTGCTAATTAATTGATTTTATGATAGATAGATAGATAGATTGACACTTTATTCAATTG
The DNA here is from genome assembly GCA_949987775.1 of Aproaerema taeniolella. Lineage (NCBI taxonomy): Eukaryota > Metazoa > Arthropoda > Insecta > Lepidoptera > Gelechiidae > Aproaerema > Aproaerema taeniolella. The sequence goes on from OX465254.1 coordinate 12,794,479, forward strand.
ACATAAAAGAGCACAACACAGTAATAGACAAATAACAAACATACAAGTAAACATGAATCAGCAAGCAAACAATGAAGTAAACAGAGTAAGAAACAGAAACAAATTTTATAACACTTTTTTACACCGTGTTATCTGTATCATGCCAATCAAATTGGCACTGACTCAGCATATTGCTGCAGTACCAGACTGCAGCGCCGGTATTCTGCCATGATGCTACTTATTGAGTTTTCTTTGTAGGTAATAATAACCTTTAACTTCATAAATTCACCTTTAAAAAGTACTTTATAAAGAAAATCTGAGGGTGCTGCTCTATAATTAGATAGATGTTATTTTTAAGAGCTATCGTCGAATATAAGTGAGTCGGAAGAAATTAAAATTATTGTAACTGACCCACAAATATCCAAAAATAAAACAAAAACTTCTGTGCTGAACTGGCACTGAACAAAAAATTTGGAATGTGCCAGCTGCCAACCAAATACATTGCATTGTTGGTACAGAGGCCAGCGCATCAGGTTACTCCATTTTCATTGCAAAACCGCTCTTATCACAACAGCACAGAGTGCACGCGTGTGGTAACCTGACTTGGGGCCGTCCGTGCATTACAAAATTTAGACAACGTATTATATACTCATAAACAATATGCCATTTTTTTTAATTTTCATGACATGTAAAGTTATATGACTTATGTTACCCCAACGAGGATTATAGGCGTATAATATCTAAAATATCGAAACTTTTGTCAGCTTTAATAGTTCGGCTATTCTGCACTTTTATAACGAACCAAAACTAAATACTTAATACATTGTTAATAAGAACGAAGTTGATTAAGTATTTAGTCTTCAAATCTTAATTCGGCCCTAACTAAATGACATTATTCAATCTTCAGGATATTACTTTTTGAAAACAATAAAACGGCTTATTTTTATTTGTAAGCAAAGGAATCTATGGCCGTACAGCCGGTGTTTTCAATGCATTTCTTATTTTTAAAGGCGGGAAACTCAATAGAAACTGACAATTGACATTTGTTTTATTAAAACCACTATGAATAAGGTCTATATAGGTTTGATCTATGGCTTTGATGTTCTGACATGAAATGAGGGCTATTTATTGATTTTTTGATTTTAGTTTACATCAAGCGTAGCATTGCGTATATAAGCCATGGATAAATATTATAATATTACTACTCTAATAAGTTTCTTAGTTTGGATCAAGCACTGACACCTTTGCTTATTTCTACAAATGTCCATTGAAGGGAAAAGCTTAGTCATTTCTATCTTAAATTTAATTTTTTATTGAATCATTTTTACACAATTATCGCAAAGCACAATAAAAGCAGCGTGTTAGCTGAAATCTCAAATGCACGGGGGTTGTCTTAGATACTGACATAGGTGACCTGTTTCAGAAACTTCTATTCCACTGAAAATCTCAAATAAGTCCGTAATTAGCACTAAGGAATTCGTGTGCCATTTATTGTACTTACCTAAGTAATAGGTCTTTCAACATACAATTTTCGTAAATTTTTTACTCCACATATTTTTATTTTATCAAAATTTATTTTTTATAAGTACAAAATCCTTACGTTTTTCACAGAAACGCGAAATACAATATTAATTAACCACTTTTTGTGGGATTGTTAAGACAACAAAATGTTTTAGAGGCACCACTGACTCATGTTAAGTGTTGATTGTCTATCTCTGTCAGTATCAAAAAATAAAAAACGACTGCTACTTAAGTATAGATCAGAGTCTGAGTTGCGTTCTATAATACGGACCTTAATCTATCAAAAGCAGTAACAATGGTATAGAAAATATAAGCGATAGAGGAAACAACTATGTTTGACCTTTGTTTTCAGATCCAAAGTAATGTATTAAGTATCAACCTTATATGACATAGTTAGCCAAGTTTTCAAATAAAAAATATTTTTAGAAATTGCTTTTCCTTATATGAACGAAATAGTTGTTATTCGTTCTTAAAACGAAAATATGAACGAAATAGTTGCTTCAATAAAAAACCGCAATTCATGTATCTGTAGTTGTGTCAAAGTACAAACTCGGTCTATAAAAATACATACAACACGCAGACGAAGTTGCGGGCATCAGCTATGTTCAAATAAAACAGCAGGTGCGGTAAAATATGCATCCAATGAACTTATAAAACAGGGAATTACGTCATTATTGTCCAGAAAACAAATATAGAAACATGTGGTTTTTGATAAAGTTGTCCTCATTATTAACCGCAACGTACTTACTGCCTGAAATTGCTTATGTAACTCACCTATTTGTAACTTAGCACATTTTATGATACAAATGTGCTAAGTTGGATATTACATTAGAGGCGAGTTTAGGACGGAGCCGAGAATGTAATATACAATGCGCACGCGTGTCATACGATGTTTTTCAACACATTTGCGAGGAAATAAATAAATATAAACTTTCCTTTGATATTGGCGGCGACAAACTGTCACTTGCATGTTGCGCCTCGGATAGTATTTCTGGCGATGTACCCACGTAGGTTTCCTGTTCTGCACTTGCAGACGACATTTTTTCTGTTGTATTTCTGACAATAATCACAATCTGATTAATAAAAAATGCAGTTTATGAAAACCAAGCGAAAACATCTGAAAAGAGGCGCGATATTTTTTTTCTTTTTTCGCTCGCAAAATGAGATTAACATTGACAAGTAAGTATGCCACACTATATATTTTCACCGTATTAACATAAATAAATGATAAAAAATAAAATCTGATCTCTTTGCTGTTTAGAAAAAAAAAGCATTACGTACTAGTGTTTTATTTTTGTTACGCACGGGCTGGGTAAAACATATAATTATAAACCTTAAAACAATGACATAAGACCCACTTTATGAGCAAATGTGTTGAAAAATGATTTGGGTATTAAACTAAGGGATTTCGGAGTAATATGTAGCGATAACGTTATCAATTGCCAATTATCGGTTGCTTGTTAAAGTCGAACAATTCATATTTCAATTGCTACAGTCGTTAAACCAAGTCAGAGGCCATTTGACGGTTGAAAACTCCGACACCAGGGTTAGTCAAGTTCGCCACAGACTTGAACACGCTAAGAAGAAGACTATACCTACATACTACGAAAGGGGTCAGCCTCGTTTCTAAAGAGTAATTAAGATAATGAGACTTGTTGATTGCCAGTAGTTTACTGTAATCATACCTTTAAATTTCGATTCCTGAGGGCCAGGACCAACAGGCAAGGGTTTTACCCAGGCTGATGCAATAAAATTGTTTGTTACAATACAGTCAACCAGGGTTTTAGGTACCTATTTTTATTTACCTAAGGTGACTAAGTACCTAATAAAAAGACTAAAGAAATTGTTATTCGGTCAAAGCATTATAAATAACCCACCATAAATGATACTCTGTAAACAAGTTGTAATTAATTCGTGCGGTTGGGTGGGTCACTGGCACTAAGTGACAGGGGTCAGGTGCGTTAATATCGCAGGTGTAAATTAAGTGGTTACCTACCCAAAATCCGCTTAATATTTATGGGCTATTGGGTTCGTTATTGTTCTCCTAAGCCTATTCCTACCGCCTAATTTCATTTCAATGATTCGAGTTGCAATTCAGTATCTAAAAGGTGAGAAAAATATTCGGCGCGAATGGGACTTGAACCCACGACCCTAGGATCGATCTCCTGGTGCTCTAACCAACTGAGATATCGTGTCTGCAAGTCAAGCGGCGAAATTTCTCATTCCCTTACTAAGCCCATACGTTGTGCTTGTAGGTTAGCGCCATCTGTGTCTCGTACGGAGAACTACATACCCATATTACCTGTTGCAAAGTAGATTATGACGAGGGCGAAACCAATTAGGTAACGATTTTAATTAAGTATTTTTAAAACGCTTACCCGCGTGAGGAATAATTAATTACAGAACAGTTTGGTGCGCATAAAAAAAGAAAATAAACAAAATTAAAAATTTAAGATAGTCAATAGTAATCACCGTGTGCTGCTGAGCGGCTGTGGAGGTTTATATAAAAGGTATTATAAAACTTATAATATGTACTGTAGCACCCTAAAATATTGCATAGTAGAAATCACTGATGCTCAAGGGATGCAAGAGCAGGTAGCTGACCGCCGCGCCGTCCCAAGCCCAGTCTTTGTCTTATGGCCACATGTTCACACGAGAAAGTGCATGTGCCTGAAAAAACAAAGGAGTGACCGTTGGGAATGCGAGGAGCCCAAGCCACGCTACGAGAGAAGCGTAATCGCGTCGTCACGTAGGCACTAGGGCTTCCAATACCGGGATCCCGAACTTTTTTAGACATTTTCAATACCGGTATTGAAATGTCTAATACCGGGATCCCGGTATTAGTGATTTCATTTTTATTTTTAGTACAAAACTCGTTGCAATAGACAATCACTGCCGCAGAAACACATTAATTATATTATTTCGAAAATTTCCAAATCGATATTTTAATTACTTAACGACTTAGTGGCAATTACAACAAAATTAAGTCATGACACTAGCGCCACGGCGCCCGGTAGCGGAAGGAAAATTCCCAACACGCCCCGCCTCAGGTGCAAGGCGAAGCAGTTAGTCATCAAACAGTAAGCAGTGGAATTGCACGTGTTATCATAGCAGTGTTTTGGCTGGCTCTGATCTGTGACTTTGTGTTGTACGTGCTTTATAACTGGATGGATACGATACGACATAAAAATGTAAGTTATGACTTATATGAGATCTAAAATTTTTTATCTATTTTGATTGTGGTAAGTTTTTGAGTACATAAGTATCAAAATTTTGATACTTATGTACTCAAAAACTTACCACAGCACAAGAAGATCGATATTTGGTGAACACCATGCTTCGTAATCGCTTTCTCACAAGAACTAAACTTACAAATCAGTTTCGACGCCTCGGAGGAAGTAACCCAAGCGCATGGACGGTAAGACGACGACTTGCTGAGGCTAACTTGAAACCACGAAGACCTGCAAACGGCCCTAAATTGGAGCGTGGGTATCGTATTTCAAGACTAAGGTATGCCTAAAACCTGTCGAATCTAAATGTATGCTCTACGAGCACGATGGAAGACACAGAGTGTATAGAAGACCAGGGGAAAGGTTCAAGCAAGCATGCATCGAAGAAAAAGTAGCCTAAGGCGGTGGGTTTGTACTTGTGTGGGCCGGAATTTCTTCTGAGAGTCGCACAGAAGTTCTGTGACAGAACTAGTGTTTATAGAAAACGGCTCTTTAACTAGCGAAAGATATGTGGAAGAAATCCTAAAGTAACACGTTGGTCCATTTATGGTCAATTTGGGTGAGGATGCCATTTTTATGCATGACAATGCCCGACCTCACACAGGTCAGTTTGTAAATGACTATCTTCAAGAGATGAACATTACTCGTATGGACTCCATACTATGGAGTGGCCAGCACGCAGCCTGGATATCAACATTATCAACCCGATCGAGCATGCTTGGGACGAGGTAGGGAGATTCGTAAAACAACGAAACCCTCCCCCAACCACATTTCGTTAGCTCACAATTGCTCTCACAGAGGAATGGAAGAATATTCCCCAAAATCGTATCAGGAACTTGATGTACAGTATGCCGAACCGCGTAAACGCAGTAATGGAAGCACGAGGAGGCAATACGAAATATATAAATTCAAAAAATTCGTAATGTTATTCAAAAATGTCATGTTTTCTGTTTTTGTTTTATGGCAAGATCAGCAGATTTTTTCTTATGTAATTTTTTGTAAATAAAATTTAGTAAATCATTAATTTTATTACTTTTATTTAAGGGGTCATAAATGGTCTATTAAACACAATTTTATTAATATGATTAATTTAAATAGAGACTGGTTATATGGCTGAAATTTTCGATCATAATTTTTTTAGTACTCAATTATAAAAGACTGATCTGTCTGAGTGAGACATAATAAATATTATTACATAAATATTATGTAATTAGAGACTCTTGCCCTCGCAGACAAACTGCTCAAGCAGTTTTGTGGGGCTTTATTTTTAAGAAACAGTGTAAATTTCATGTTTAATAATTTAAATAAATAATAATAAATAATAATAATAACATAAATAAATGGTTTTGCATGGCAAACTTATTTGTTTTATTTAGTGGAGAAAATACCTTCTACAGAAACACCTTCCGAAAGAATGATAAATCTGAAAAAAATATTATTTTTTTTCAATACCGGTATCCCGGGATCCCGGTATTGAGATTTTTTTTTCGGTATTAATACCGGTATTCAAAAAATCCGGTATTCGAAATCCCTAGTAGGCACCCACGCCAACACGTGTATATAAGGCCGCCTCGAGTCAACCCCACATGCAGTTCACGAGTACTCAAGCTACAGAACGTATCAGGAGTTCTGTCCTCCTGTATAAATCGACCATAGTGAGAGTCACTCTTAGGGAACCATCCAGCACTCTGGCTACAGAAATTAGGAGCTCCGTCCTCCTGTGTAAATCGACCATAGCATTGTCGCTGTTAGGAACCAAGTGGCAACCTTGGCTGCAGAACGTATCAGGAGCACCGTCCTCCTGTATAAATCGACCACAGCATAACCACCACTTGGGGTCTGAGCCTGCGCTTGGGGTACAGAACGTATCAGGAGCTCCGTCCTCCTGTATAATTCGACCATGCCTATAGCAACTTCCGTACTTATCTGAGCTGTAGGCCTAGGTCAGGCACGGTATAATAAGTATGCTACAAGAGTATCGTGATAAAAAGACAAGGAGTCCAGACTTCCCCCAGGCTTGTAGGCTACCGGGTTCCATACCAAACGCCTCGGCAATAATAACACTTTAAAAGCATACATAAGTATATACGAGATTAGGTACAAGTAACATGATTCATGTAACCGTGAGTCAACCGTATCTTTAACTAAGGAACTAATTTATGCCTATTTCGTCTAGCTCAACGCTAGACAGTGTTCCGAAACACAACTAGACAAACAAAGAGCCTAGTTATACCAGGCTTTATCCCCCTCCTTATAGAGGGTACCCAAGGTCGACTAATTGCTCCTGTGGTATCCCAATTGATTGCATACATTGCAAACAATATAATCACTGACACCGGCGGACGTGAGGGCGTAATCGAGGTTATATGCCCCCACGGTGACCTCCTCCATCCCCATAGTCACGCCCCTGTCTCCATGACGAAATTAATCGACCGTTCCCGCAAGCATATCACACAATTTGGGTCTCATGGCGTCTAGGACTCAAGACGCCTAGGTGGCGGCAACCTTGTGCGCCTCATAGCTAACAACAATGAGTCCCAATGCGAGCGGCCGGAACACTTTGATTATACCAGGCTTATGCAACATGAAACTATCCAACGGTTTCCTCACAGTTACATGTCCCGTGGCTAAAATAGTTTATTAGAGTTAGGAACTCACCTGATTCCAACGTGGGGCGGTGTGCGTGGCGTGAACCTCACTTACAGACCAGGAAGCTTATTCCCTAACTGCGATAGAGATAATGATAGTGATTGCGATAATTCAATGTGATAGTGATACTGAATGCAATAGCAAAAGTGGATGTTGAAAATGAATGATATTTTACCACTGAATGATATAGGTATGACAGGTTTTCATTGGCTGATAAATTGCCAAACTACCAAATTCTTTCGTGTCTGTAACTAATTTAATATATTTGTCTCTTGTATATTCGTCTCGCTTTCTCGTTCATTTAGTACTTCCTGTCTGAAGTTTGCGATTTTCAATACATTCATTCTACACGGTGATCAACTAAATGACATGTACAGTAAAAATAAGTTAAAGAGAGATGGGGTTGTAACTAAAGTGAATTAAAGTGAGACAGCACGTAGCAACCAATACACTGACCTGAAAACAAGCTTTGTAACCAATATTATCATCTTCTTTTCATGATCCCATCTTTTAAACTTTTAGATAAAAAAATCTTCACATTTGAATTAGGTTCAGTACATACCTAGATATGTTATAAGTAATTCGTTAAATACTAAAACGTTAAAAGAGGATATTGCTCTGTATACCTGAGGTCAATAACTAAATATTGATGGTAATAATTACTTAAATGCTAGACTATAATTACGAGAAACTTATATTGTGCCAGCTGCCAACTCTTTTCTGGGATACTTTAAAAGCCAGTTAGTGGGTTTTGCTGTGGCTGAAAAACTGACAACCTATTAAAAACAATATTCATGTTCTATCTTATATTATGACCGTCAGAATGTAGGTTAGGTATGTAATTGTTTTACAACCATTATGATGTTCTGCTTACTCCGTCAGGGATTTAGGCTTCAGTGTATATATATGTTTCAATAAAATTTTACTGAAACTCAGAGCCAAAATGAGTTATCTAGCCATCCGAAACGTAGTAAATTTATGTTTTTCTTTTCATTAATTTCACTAAACCATTCATTAGTCAAAATAATACAAAATAAAGACAAATAGCATAGCACTATTTGCTTGTGTTGTGTAATGGTGCAGGCGCATGTAGCGTTCCGCATAAGACTGCGACCTTTGCCTCGGTACCAATGTGGTACTACCGGGCCTATTGCCGTGTTTCGGGAAAGGCCGGGCTCTAGAAAACAAGGCTAAGACATTTCTTGTTCAATAACATTTTTCCAAGATCAGTAATAAGTTAATAACTTGCTCCTCCCAGGTCTCTTATCTTTAAAAGAACTCGTCATTCTACAAAACTTCAATAACAAAACCTGGGTCTTCTTCTTCCTCCTACTACTGTAATTGGATTGTAGAGATTACGTAATAAATAATAAAAATTGATTATTATTATTTTCTTTTTCGTGTTTTACTGCCAAATCAAATGGATCCCTTTGAGTACAGAACTCTAAAACACATAAAACTTTTTTTATTTTTCTATGAAAGAGGTGTCTATTGTTCATTTTATCTTTTTACTATAATTACTCTATGTTTATCAAAAGTGTCAAAATTTGTCAACGTCAGTCCACGTAGAAGTAAGTATTTTATTTGTAAATATGATATTTAAATGGTTATGTTATAGTCCCGTAAATAACAGGTTTTTTTACATTAATAGTACGATAATACATCTATGTTATACCTACACTACAACAGAAAGCAAAAAAAAAATATTGCAAAAAAAATATTTTGTAAAGAATGGCAAACGTGCGCAGGGTTTTGAAACCACAACTTCAGGCACAAGCCACTCAATATCGTTTAAATATCAAGCTCTTCTTATATATACAATTTCTTATATATAAAATTGGACGTCCTGATTCACTGACTCATCAACACCCAGCCCAAACCCTCAGACCTAGAAAACTAAAATTTAGCACAAAGGTGTCTTTTGTAAAGGTTGTAAGTACTAAGAAAGGATTTTTCGAAATTCAACCCCTGGGGTGATGAAATGGGGGTTCAGAGTTTGTATGGAGAAAACAATTTTTTTGGTTATTTTAACTCGAAACTTCGTCAAGATTAACCTTAAGGCAAATAAAGGGACGAGTGTTTCCGGATTTTTCGAAAATCAAGGTGTCAAGAATGAAATGGGTGACTAAAATAGTTCTTTGCGCGAGCGTAGCCGCGGGTAAAAGCAAGTCTATTATATTTACAACATCAAAGGTATTTTGCATAATTTTCATTAATAAATCTGTTTGCAGGGTAATTGATAGAAAATGACGTCTACACTCTAACTTCATCCACACAAAACCACGAAAATGCGAAGTTACAAATTCAAGATCAAACATTTGTAAATACCTCAAGTATGTATCTTATACATACGAGGAACGACAGACAGTGGGCCAAGGCAGTCTCGAATGGTGGCCAATGGGAGCAACAAGGCCAATGAGCAGACCAACCAGCCCGATGATCAGAAGATATCGTCAAAATGACGGGACCTGTATCGATGAGGTTAGCACAGAACCGTGACGATTATTGCTACAGAGAAGAAGCCCATACCCAGCAGTGGGTTGATGTGGGCTGAGTATAATGATGTACCTTATCAAACTATTTTCATGATAGCTTTTCGCACGCGACTTCGTTCCCGTGGGAATTTGGAAAAATGATGTAGTACCTAGCCTATGTCACTCAGGGATAAATCAGCATTTTAATGGTGAAATAATTTTTGAAATCGGTCCATAAATGGCGGATAAATCGGTGAACATACATTAAAAAAAACATACATACAGTCGAACAACCTTCTCGTTTTTTGAAGTCGTTTAAAACTACAAATCTTCCCTCTTTAATTAAATATTAGTATAGATTAAAAGTAGTTATCTTTTACTTTACAAAGTTTTATTGTATTTCAGTTATCGAGACATCATCCAATTGCCGTCGAAGTTGGTACAAATGAGTGACATGACATATTATGAAGTTTTGAAACGTGGAGGTTCAAGAGAGGATATCAGCTCTTGAAAATAAGTAACAAAGATGTAAAATGACCACACTTGAATAACTTTAATGCTCTTTTATATTAAAATAAAATACATGAACTAAATTGAATTTTGATTTTTGTGCTTGGAGAAAATCTGTAAAAAAGAAACAATTTTTAAATTAACTTATCATATGCATTCTAAGATATAAGCACAAGCTTTTATATGTTTGATATATTTTACTTTTATTATTAACGCGAGTGCGTCCGATTGTTTACCTATTCAATGTACCTATGTAGTTTGTTTCACAAAATAATAATAATGAGTTTAGAATAATTATGACCCTACCCTGCTATAAACGTGGAAGCATGGAAGCTACAGTAGCTTCCATACTAGACTGGGAGTAATAGAAAAACATAGAATGTGCCAGCTGCCTACTATTCCCAGGCATACTGTAAAAGTCAGTAAGTGAGACGCGAGGGTTTTGCTGTATTGTGGGCAAAAGGCTGACAACCTCTCACCACTTACATCATTTTTCATCTTAAAACCCTAATATATGTCAAACGTGGCATCAAGTGGTTTTAAAACCACTGATGCTTTGCCTACCCTGATAGGGATTATAGGGATGAGCATATGTATATGTACTATAAACGTAAAAGTTTGAGACGGACGGAGTTTAGTTAAACCTTCACAAAAAAAAACAATTCAAGGGATTTTGGACAACTTCACAGGAATGTAGTTTTTATTTTATTTATTTACTTAACTTAATGCAATAAAAGTACAAGGGCGGACTTAATGCCCAATGGCATTATCTACCAGTTTACCTTAGGGTGATTGGTGAGAGTGAGTGGTAGCCACACATTATCCGAGGTGAAAGATAAAATATTAAATTATAAACATTATACTTACGAAACTAAACATAAATAATAATAAACATAAATACATATGCCCTAATAAGTATATTATAAAGTGTCAAGCACAGCGTGCGCTTGAAAATATAAGTAAGAAAAATGCTTTTCTATGCTCAATACGATAGAGTTATCTTAATGCTGTAAGGAAGGTAAAGACTTCAATTAATATGTTTGTCATTATAATTTTTCAATTTATTGATTTCATTAGGAACACTTACTTAAAGTGCCTGTAATGTAAGTACCTTATCAAACTTTATTCATGATAGATTCCGACGCGGGACTTCGTTTCCGTGGGAATTTAGAAAAATGATATCCTAGCCTATGTTACTCGTGGATAATGTAGCATTCTAATAGTGAAAGATTTTTTAAAATCGGTCCAGTAGTTTTTGTGTTTATTCGTTACAAACAAACATACAATAAATAAAAATTTTATAAAAATGTTTACCGACTTCAAAATTAAAGGCACCCATTTAGATATTACTTCTTTTTTCGTTGAAGTCAACAACCAAGGCATATATCACAATATTAAAAATGGCTCTCAGTTCACATTTCTGCAATGTGTAATGGGATTTATATTTACAGATAAAACTAACTCAGAGGCTACGGAAAGGTTTAAGAAAATACGCTATTGGTTCTTGATTCACAGGGTTTTTTTTTGTTTGATAAGTACTATGTGAACCCACTGTTGGACTGGACAAGCTCAACCGAACTTCTTTTTGGAATCTTCAGTGGGTAAACACACTTCACACTTGACTATACCTACATGATAAGAAGAAGTGTGTTAAGACGTAAATATCATAATTTGGGAAACACTTCTTACTTCATCTCGTCATCGTTTTGCAGTTAAAACTTCGATTTCCAAAAAAAGGATTCACGTTAGGAAGTTCAGACATTGTCAAAATGTAAAATATGTTATTTTATTTGCATGTCCAGACGTTTGATATGATGAACATTGAATATCTGGAAAATTGTGTTAAATAATGATTTTAATACATTATTTTCAAAAAATCATGATTTGAGAACGTTAAATATTAAGTGGCATACGAGACGACCGCCTGTATTGGACATATACGTACTAACACTTGGGTTGGCAGAGCGTCAAGCAATCAAAAATACTTAGGGTTTTAATATGATCCATAATCAGGGGTATAATGTATAATGTAGCCGGTTTGGTCAAGTGGTAGTGACGCTGCCTCTTGATCGGCGGGTCCTGGATTCGATCCCCAGCCGGGGCAAACATTTGTGTAAAAAGTAGATGTTTGTTCTCGGGTCATGGGTGTTTGTGTTTGTCTTTGTGTTTTCCAAGGGACCCACGACACAAGGGAAAACCTTAGTGTGGGCGGGCCTCTAAGTGTGTAGCGTTTATTTATTTATAAAAATGGTACAGCTTGACGATCTTTTGCAAAATGTTTGCACTTTTTTATATACAGCCCGCCGTGGTGGACTTTATTGGTGGACGTGGGGATATTTACTCGTAAGATGCATCATTATTCCCCCAACAAATTCCAAAGTATCCACAAGTACGTATACATACGTTTACTTTGCTATAATTGCGTAACAATAATCATGTTTTTTATCAATCACACGAGAAAAATAACATAATAATAGTATTTCTCAGAAGTAAACAAACACCAGAACAATATAAAACAACCCCTTTTTCTGGTTAAAAGCATGTCAATACTTCCCAATATGGCTATTTCTATTTACCTCATTAATTTTTAAGAGAGCAGTATCTCCCAAATTACTTTTTCTTGTTAAATAATATTAGTATTTTTGAATAATTACAAAACATTTCATAAGAAATTTTCAAATAACATGAAAATAATTGACAAATTGACAATTACATTCATTCAATATCATTCAAAATGTCATTCTCTGTCTTTGTTCCAGTTATAACAGCTTGAGAATTCGGACAGTATAACATGAAGTTGGCCATTTCCTGTTCCATCTATAATTTATTTGACAGTAATTGATTGCGATAAGATTGCGATACAGCTTGATTATCACTATCACACTTAGAGAATAAGGTCCCCGGTCCCGTAGCCACAACATTATCCTTTTTACCCGCGTTCACAAAACAGCGTTGCACCTTATTCCCGCCACTCAAAAAAGCGGTCCTAGACAAGCAATGTCATCTAAAGTCATCTGTCAAGTCATTCAGTATTGCCACAAATCAATATCAATAAGGTGTTGGTACACTCACCTCTTGGTAGGAATCCTCGCGTTTCGCGACAATGCCCTTGCATAGGTGAGGATACGTTCGAACCGCGAATCTTTACCCGCTAAAGTGTGTTAAAGTTAAAGACAGTAATCAGTGCCTAAAGACAATCAGTGAACTAAGACATTAAGTGATAAAGTTAAATTCAGTGACAGTAATTGTAAAAGACTATTGTAGAACTTCTAATAAAGAGTTTTGTCTGAAGAATAGTTGTTGTTGCTCCCTACTCCCATTAGCCAGGCCCGAACCGATAAAATCCAATTGGAACCCTCAACTCCAATTGGACCAGCAGTTGTTGAAGTCGGCTAGTTGGAACACCCTAACGTTTCAATTAGACTGCCGTCTCATCTATCGGCTACGACTTCCGTATTACAATTGGCGCCCAACTAAGTGGCCCTGGCTAATATACCAAGAACGCGAGCACAACACAAAGCAGCAACAATGTCTATCAACATCACTGAAGAGTAACTTCAAAGGATCATCGCAGCAGTACTTTCTTCAACGAACAAGAAGGGGTCATTTAGTATTTGCAACGCAACATACGACGGCAACGGCGACAGCGAAACATTAGAGGCATTGATATCCACTGTAAACGTTTTCAAGAAACTAGAAAACGTGGAAGATGAAGATGCATTGGAAGGCCTCACTCTGCTACTGAGGGGTGACGCAGCAGTCTGGTGGGAAGGTACGAAGACTGAAATCACCACCTGGACCGACTTCCAACAACGCATTCGTCACGCATTTGCACCTAAGATGCCAGCCTATATCTTGTACCAAGAGATAATTGGAAAGAAGCAGGACATCAAAACCCCCACTGAGAAGTTCATCGCAAAGAAGAAAGCACTCATAGCTCAATCGCCTGGACCAGCACCCACAGAGAAGCAGCAGATAGATATGGTTTATGGACAACTACATCTGCGAATAAGGGAACAAGTAGCAAGAAGCTCGATCAATACCTTCGAAGAGTTACTGAGAAGCGCACGAAGTGCTGAGGCAATTTTAATAGAGAAACTGTCAAGCGAAGAAAACACTAAAGACGCGGAAGGAAACAAAAGCGGTAACGAACGGAAGCACATATGCTGCACATCTTGCACACTAAGAATGAGAGTGGAAAGAAGAAAGAAAACGCATCGAAGGGTCCAGTAAGCACTAGGGACCCATTAGATACACGTTCAGCCACGAACAACACAAGCGCAGCAAGATACGCATGCTACGGCTGCGGTAGGCCAGGGGTAGTAAGAAGTAACTGCCCCAACTGCAACCCAACGACGACGCAGAGTCCAGGGGGAGAACTGGAACTTAGCTTCTACAGTATCATCGACTTCACTGAAGATTCCCAGGCATGGGCGAATGTAGAAGAAGAAGACATCGCGTTGGAGAAATGCTCAGCCAATCTATTGGTGGAAGATGAAATCCACAAAAACGACGTGCAAGAACGGAAATACACAGAAATACCGGCATCGCAGCCAGCAGATAAAACCAAACTCCTTATCATGGAAACTGACACTAGCGCTACCAATAACGAAATTGGAGAAGCTTCAGTCAAGGAGGAGGGAAAAAGAAAGCATCCTGTGGATGGCTCGAATCAACTGCTGAAAGACGCTGAGAGAAACGGTTCACCGAAGAACCATCAATCGAAGTCTCCTGATGTTGAATCCAGGCCAGGACTCTTCAACAAATCGTCGCCAGAGAAAAGTTTGAATTGGAGAGCAACTACAGCAGCCACGGACACTCGTTGAAATACTAAAGCACGAGAAGACAAAAAGAGCCTATTGAAAAGAAGGAAAGGCTTCATTGATCAAAAACGCCCTGCATCATCGAACAGCAAACCAGACAGTTTGCAGAAGAGTCGTACAACGAGGAAAGCTAGCAACTACGCTTTGAGAGGTGTTTTACTTCAGGGGGAGCCAGAGAACAAACATCCCGTAGAAAATGTAAGTCAGCTGCAGACAATGGCAGACCAGAATTACTCCACGAAGGAACAAGAAGTTCGAGAAGTGGGCGAAGTAAGAGAATGAAAAACGCCCGCAGTCAAGAAACGTTCTCGGAACGTTCTCGTTCTCAAGAAAGATTTGTGATTTGGTGATGATAACCAGCCACTCTGCAAGCAATGCTAACCGCGGCATAAGTGCAAAGCAAGCACCAAGTGAAGATGGACTATATGTCATCCTGCTACGCCACGCGCCAGCATTATGTGAAGTCAAGCTTAATCATCATTAATAAGAGTTTCACTGAGTCATCACTCAACAGACCTGGTGGGGACCGATCTAAAAGGAGATACGCCATCAGAGTCACTGCAGCTGATAAGAGACAAAAACAACCAAGGAAGAACACGAAGAATAATAAAAGCACCAAGCGAAACTCCCGCAAACCTAAGGGACAATAGGTGTGCTACCATGTTCTGTCTCTTCGCCGAGTCGTCGTCAGATCCAGAGGGGGAGGATGTAGCACCCCAAAATATTGCATAATGGAAATCACTGATGCTCAAGGGATGCAAGAGCAGGTAGCTGACCGCCGCGCCGTCCCAAGCCCAGTCTTTGTCTTATGGCCACATGTTTACACGAGAAAGTACGCGCGCCTGAAAAAACAAAGGAGTGACCGTTGGGAATGCGAGGAGCCCAAGCCACACTACGAGAGAAGCGTCATCGCGTCGTCACGTAGGCACCCACGCCAACACGTGTATATAAGGCCGCCTCGAGTCAACCCCACATGCAGTTCACGAGTACTCAAGCTACAGAACGTATCAGGAGCTCTGTCCTCCTGTATAAGTCGACCATAGTGAGAGTCACTCTTAGGAAACCATCCAGCACTCTGGCTGCAGAACGTATCAGGAGCACCGTCCTCCTGTATAAATCGACCACAGCATAACCGCCACTTGGGGCCTGAGCCTGCGCTTGGGGTACAGAACGTATCAGGAGCTCCGTCCTCCTGTATAAATCGACCATGCCCTTGCATAGGTGAGGATACGTTCGAACCGCGAATCTTTACCCGCTAAAGTGTGTTAAAGTTAAAGACAGTAATCAGTGCCTAAAGACAATCAATGAACTAAGACATTAAGTGATTTATAAAGTTAAATTCAGTGACAGTAATTGTAAAAGACTATTGTAGAACTTCTAATAAAGAGTTTTGTCTGAAGAATAGTTGTTGTTGCTCGCTACTCCCATTAGTCAGGCCCGAACCCATAAAATCCAATCAGAACCCTCAACTCCAATTGGACCAGCAGTTGTTGAAGTCGGCTAGTTGGAACACCCTAACGTTTGAATAAGACTGCCGTCTCACCTATCGGCTACGACTTCCGTATTACAGTACTCTAATAGATTTGACACTGGCCGTCAAGTCTCATAATAGCTCAGCCAAGTTAAATATTATTAGGGAGTCGTGCTTGCAAAAGGTCGGGTCATTCTGAATTTTTTATATGTTGTTAAGACCTAAACCAATATTAAAAAACCAGATTTGCAATTTCCAAAGTGCTGTGCGAGCGGCGATGTGACCAAAAAACGAAGAAATTTTCGTTTTTTTTTCAGTTTTTGCTCAATATCTTAGTGAAGGAAGGGTCTGATTAGTATAGTCACTATAGATACTTTTAAATTACTTATAGTAAATTTGCTACAATTTGAGACCAAGGCGAGCTCTCTACAGCTATTGGTTCCCAAGATACAGTTCTTCGAAAACATGTTTTTTTTTTGCAAAAAGTTAATTTTTTTCGGAATGTTCACATATTTTGTGAAATATCTTCTAAAATATGCATCCCATATCAAATGTCATCTAAAACAAAGTTGTAGTAAATTTAATTAGCTTTCATTTGATACCAAACTGGTATCTGTAGACCCATTGGTTTTTAAACAACAGCTACCTAAAGTAACATAAGCTGGGAGTACCTCCACGCGGTGAAGGCGGTAACAATATTTTATGTTGGCTAAAACTCCCAAACTTATTAATAAAATTAATCAAAGTGTTTAATTTACATGCCTTCGGGCTTATGTTGTAGTTGTTTGAATTGATGCGGTGTATGTGTGGCTGTGTATCCGGTAACGCAGGGGAGCAGTCACAAATAAAAGTGTGTTTTTGTTTAAAACAAATTAGGGACCTCGTGGCAATAATATTTTTTTGATCGTGAAGATCTGTTAATTTTGCAAGGAAGAATATTCTAGGACGTGTAATATACCTATATTAGTAGTATCAGTGTGTTGCGATATGTCTATCCGTGAAGGCATGTGTTTTTTGTGTCGTTAGGACCTCGACACAGGTCCTGTTGTGATTATCAAAGAACGAGGAATTCGAACACTAATTGAAGTGAGCCAAAAACGTGGTCTCAATGAAAACAAAAATTTCCATCAAAATTGTAACCAAGTCAGCGTTCATGATGCATGCAGGAAAAGATATACAGCGGTGTGTAATGTTGAAGCCTCAGTTCGTCGAGGAGAGGATTCTGCTTCCCAAGACAAGACAAGACAAGACAAGATTATCGAGTAAATTGGCTTCTAACTTGAGAGGGATTTGCTTTTTGTGTGGTGATGCTATCACTGAAGAATTTCTTCAGCAAGAAAGCAAACTGCCTTTGACAAGAAGGAATGTAATCCATAGAGTTGAGAAGTTAGGCATAAGGCAAACTATATTAGAAGCAGCAAAACGTCGAAATGACGATTGGGGAAGGGCGATTGAGGAGCGCCTTCTCGCCATTGACGACCTGGTTGCTGCAGATGCAACGTACCACAGATTGTGCTACAAGAGCCTGTTTAAACTACCACCTGCTACTGGGAATAAGAGGGGGTATCGTCCAGCCAGTAATATTGAAGAAGCGATGGAGTTTGTGTACGATTACCTATTGAAAAACGGTGATGAATGCCAGTTTTCTTTATCATACCTTCTGCAGCAAATTAAAGGTGATTGTATCCCTGATGTCAGAACAGCGAAAACTCACCTCCAAAAACGTTTTGGCGATGACATAGTCCTAGTGGAGATGGGCTCCAACAAAGGAACTCACGTCTATTTCAAAAACACCGGCCATAAAATTTTGTATGATCATTGGTACAAGGAACAAAAAGGTGATGCGCATCAAGAGCGGTTGAGAGTTGTAAAGGCAGCAGCAGAAATCATCGTGGAAGATATCCAAATACAAGTTTATGACACCAGTCAGTATCCCCCCTCGGACGATTTCTTCAACAATGTCAATTCTGTCATACCTGAGTCAGTAAAGCTATTTTTTGAGACTGTTGTTCTCAAAAACAAGTGTGGCCTCCTTGAAGCATAGAAGAAGAAGTGTGTGTCATTTTCTCATGCTCTAATAGCTGCTGTACGACCTCGGTCTTTTGTTTCCTCCCTTCTAATTGGAATCGGTACTTACTTTTACCGAAAATATGGATCTAAACATCTGGTAAATTTGTGCGCTACACTGGGATTTTCCTGCTCTTATTCAGCAGCTGTACAGCTTGAAACTTACAGCTGAATCTACGAGCTGAACTTACTTACGAGCTGAATCTTCACCACCAATAGAAAAAGGAGCTTTTATCCAATTGGTCTATGACAATGCGGACGTGAACGTTAACTCGCTGGATGGTGATAACACATTTCATGAGATGGGAGGCATTATGTGCGTGACCCCCTCGAGAGCAGTAATGCAAGACAAAAACATCCCACGTATACAAAACTATGTCTCTGCTCAAAATGTGACCTCCAGCAATGAAGTTCAAATCAAAGAATGCATTGTTAAAAAAAACAGTGGATTGGCAGCAATCATGGTTGAGGGTTTGCAAGGAACCTATGAAATTGATGGTGAAATTTTGCCATCAGCTCCTGACCTAATATGGTTGTTTGGGATGTCTCTCAACAAGCAGTCGTTGCCAGGGTGGAATGGATTTATGGAGCAAGCCACAGACGGGCTTCAGTTTTCACGCTCTAAAATCCTTATCCTTCCATTTATCCATGGCCCTCCTACTGACTACAATACGGTGTTCACTTCACTTATGGAAGCCAGCTACCGGAGCAAAGCTTATAGCCAGAAAATCACGTTCGTCACTTTTGACCAGCCATTATTCATAAAAGCAAGAGATATTGTCGCGAGTGGACTTCACCCTGAGTTGAACAGTGTAGTTGTACGGCTTGGTGGATTTCACCTCTTACTGTCCTTTATGGGATGCATTGGCACAATAATGGGCGGGAGTGGTCTAAAAGAGCTACTAACCACCATCTACGCATGCCACAGTGTTGACAAAATGTTGGATGGGCACGCATATTCACGAGCTGTTCGAGCCCACATTTTGACAAACCTCACACTGGCCGGCGTTATTTTTGATGAGGTAGAGATGACTTCTGAGGAGCGAGACGAGACTGAAAAATTGCTGAGAGACACTGAAAGGTCTCTCACTATGTCAGCAGAAGAAATTGATTCTTACCAAATACTAAAGGCAAAATTCAAAAGTGCCCTGGAGAAAATTGAAGCAAATGGTCCAACATCAGAGTTGTGGGTCCAATACTTTCGTATGACCACTTTAATCAAACTATTCATACAGGCAGAGCGTGCTGGTGATTGGAACCTTCATTTGTACACTGTCCACAAGATGCTCCCTTTTTTTCACGCAGCTGGTCATTTTTTGTACGCTAAGAGCGCGCACCTCTACCTTCAGGATATGATTTCTCTACAAGATCGGATGGATAAAAGTGAATACGACATGTTCACAAAAGCATCTTTCACCATTCGCCGGTCTGATAAGTTTTGGTCTGGGTTGTGGTCAGACCTAACAATTGAACAGAAGCTGATGCGATCCATGAAGACCTACGGCGGGCTGACCCAAGGAAGGGGAATCTCCGACAGTGTGTTGGCAAGGTGGACAACAGGAATTGTGTTTATGGTGAACATATGTAAAGAACTTGAAAGTTTTTGCAGCATCTCATGTCCTACTGGAGAGCAGCATGTAGACATGAGACCTTCTCGAATCATCCGAGATAACAGTGATGTGGAAAAGCTCAAAAACTGGTTTGTTCTCCACCCCCCATTTCCCAAAACTGACAGTTTGTTTTCTATCTGTAGTGGTTTACTAGCAGGTCCTGGGATTAATTGCCACACGGCCCAGAGACTTGGAACGGAGGGAGTGATGCAAATTGTGGGGCAAATGTACGACAAGGTAGTAATAAAACGGAAAAACAAAGTTACCACGCTGGCGTCGATCACTTCATCCGTTAAATTGCCGGACAAAAACAAAAGAGTAACTGTAGACCCGCTCACAATTTTCCAGCTATTTCAAAACAATCTGAAAAGGATTTACAGGATGCCTTTAAGTATGAGTTGGCCCCGTTCCCAATGTCTCTGTTCAATGAACAGGGAATGCGCAAGGGTACAAAATCTACTCTGTACTCTGCCTTCACTCCTCTTTCTAGCCACAGGGCAATAGATACCAGCACTCACGTCGTTGTGGATGGTGGCTACCTCTTGCATAAGGTCGTGTGGCAGCGGAAGAGCACAGTTCAAGCAATTTTGGCGCGTTATACCACCTACGTCCGTAACCACTTTGGGAAAAATGTCTCCATCGTTTTTGACGGCTACCCCGAAGATGCTACCAAAAAAAACACCAAAACAGCGGAACGACTCCGGCGCTACGCAGCACATTCCAGCTACGAATTGACTTTCGATGAGTCCACAGTTATTCAAATTTCTCAGGAGCATGTATTGGGCAATGAGAACAACAAGAGACGCCTAATAACTCTTCTTTGTGATGCCTTTCAGAAGGAGGGAGTAGAAGTGGCTGTTGCAGAAGAAGATGCGGATCGTGAGATCGTCATCACGGCGCTTTCGAAAGGAGCAGTAACCGATCGGGTCGTCATAGTGGGAGAAGACGTCGACCTACTCGTTCTTCTCAATGGTTTAGGCGCTGAAGAGACTAACGTCTACCTTCAGAAGAACACGAAAGGCGAAGCTAGTTGCTATCACTACTCTACGACCTCCTACAACCACCAAGACTCCCAGCGAACAACAGGGACGGTACTGTTCACTCACGCCTTTACCGGGTGCGATACCACCTCAGCACCGTTTGGCCAAGGAAAGACCAAAATCACCACACTCCTGAGTAAGAATGAACCACTTGCTGAGCAAGTGGAGGTCTTCCTTCGGCCAGACTCCACCCCACAAGCCGTGAAAGAAGCAGGCATCAAGTGTTTTGTGGCTTTATATGGGGGTGACATCGCGAGGGACACTTTGAATTTCCTGAGGTATAAGACGTTTGTCACTTCAACGAGCATAAACCTAGCCCGTTTGCCACCGACAGAAGATGCCGCAGGCCACCATGCAGCAAGGTGCTACCTCCAAGTGCAGAAGTGGCGGGGAGTCAACTTGAATCCCACTGATTGGGGGTGGAAGATGTCTTCTCAGGGACTAATCCCCATCGCCACCACCATGGATCCCGCACCTCCTGCCCTTCTGCGAAAAATTTCCTGTAAATACAAGAAAGGGTGCTCTGGGAGCTGCTCGTGCAGAAAGGCTGGACTCCGCTGCTCAGTCCTTTGCCAGTCATGCAATGGCAAATTGTGCACTAACGTCCCGGAAGTGGAGCTGAAATGCTCGGATGATGAAAATGACCCGACTACAGACTGGGCGCCTCTTCCAGCGTCCATCACTGTCGACGAGGAACCATATTCATACGAACCCAAGCCTGGACCATCTAAGATGAAAAGAAAGGCATAATTTGGCAACCAAAACACATTACCTACATGATTTAATATTACTTTTCTTAGAGGTACTGTCAGATTATGTTACTTTAGGTAGTTGTTGTTTTAAACCCGCTAGGTATACAGATACCAGTTTGATCTCAAATGAAAGCTAATTAAATTTACTATAACTTTATTTCTGATAACATTTGATATGGGATGCATATTTTAGAAGATATTTCACAAAATATGTGAACATTCCGAAAAAAATTCACTTTTTGCAAAAAAAATCATGTTTTCGAAGAACTGTATCTTGGGAACCAATAGCTGTAGAGAGCTCGCCTTGGTTTCAAATTGTAGCAAATTTACTATACTTTAAAAGTATCTATAGTGACTATACTAATCAGACCCTTCCTTCACTAAGATATTGAGCAAAAACTAAAAAAAAAACGAAAATTTCTTCGTTTTTTGGTCACACCGCCGCTCGCACAGCACTTTGGAAATTGCAAATCTGGTTTTTTAATATTGGTTTAGGTCTTAACAACATATAAAAAATTCAGAAAGACCCGACCTTTTGCAAGCACGGATTTACATCTAGACTAAACTATAATAGTTCCATTGCACGAGTGTTGGATACTTATTACCGCGCGACAGGTTTACTAAATTTTACTAAATCAAATAATCTTTCGCTAAATAAATTGACGTCATTAGGTCTCAAATAACTTTACCTGTGTGATAGTAATTTTTTTTTCTATCGGAGGTTTTTGAGTTAAGAATAATACGATTTGTCAACGTATTTCTAAAACTTATTAAATCTTAATAAAATTTATAATACTTAAAAAAAATCGAATCTAACAGTTTTGAATTACAAGTTATGTGCTCTTGTAAAATATTTGTATAAAGCGACGTAGAAACTGCTCTGCTTTAATGGAGTAAGTATCATCATTTTTGTTTTTTCTTTTTTCCTTGGTCTTCCTTTAATCTGCATTTAAATTGTACTTGTGAGATAATTACATTTTTGTATTATTATTGGTTATGAGAAAATTTATTAATAAATTACAATGAAATTATGTTTTATGAGCAGAAATAAGTGGGTAGAATAATAATCACTAGCTCATCCTAAAAATAGTAGATTGTTAACTTAGGGTGGAAAGAATCAATTCCCGAAGTATTTAGTCCGAGTAGGAGTTGATTCTTTTACCCTTGTTAAAACACTCTACTTTTCATTTCGAATATGAGGAAAATAAAAGTTGTTGTTTATCTAAACTATTAATTGATAATGTATAAAAACCGTTTGCCTGTAAAGTCGGTATACGGGCGAAAGTTTTACGTGACAACGACTTTGAGTGGTAAAATAATTTTAGCGGGCTAACCATGCCAGAGTGGAAGGGACGCGTGCCTCTCACTCGCTCTCATTGTGAGCGCATAACGTGAGCGGAGCGTAACGCAGTTTCTTGAAGTGTCACCCGGCAAACCAATTTATAAGACGTTGTCACGTCAATAATATTAATATTAGTATCTATTTAAAATTAATTGTCAAATTAGGACAATCCGTGAAATTAAAAGTTACATTTTAAATATGGAACTCACCGCGTAATTGTTACGGCTTATTCCGCTCAAAGAAGTTTGCGCTAAGTTCACACTGGCTGTTTAGAAACTCACATGGCCGCAGCATTTTTTTAATTAGTTTTTTTTTACATAAAACTCTTCACACCTGACAGCAGTTCTATTTTTAAAGTTCATTCCGGCCCTTAGGTGGGAAGTAATTCGTATGAGTTTTTCCCTCCCTATGGAGGGAAGCAGCATTTTCCACCCAATAATCAGATCAAAATAACACTACTTTCCGTATATGAGAAATAAAAAAAATATTTTCTGTACATCAGAATATTTACAAGTCCCTATTTTTGAGTTGAGCCTGTTAATAGTAAAAATATGTAAATAGGGGAAGATACCTAATCTTGGGCCAGTTAAGCCATCATAAATTTTAGACTAAAATAGCTTAATACTAGAAAAATTGTAAAATCATTGTTTTTTTCTGATAAAATATCATAAAACAGAATCTTGTTATTCATATTAAATCAAAAGACCGAACGTTGAACTTATGTTTCGGTGAAATTTAAAAAAAGGCATGAGGTTCCAGACGCCTCATCTCCAGCCTTGAGTGCCCCCTCCACCTCTTGCCCTATCCGCCAGCCAGCACGCAAAAACATTTATGTTGGGATAAAAAATAGACTTGTAAGTTGTAAGTTATTAATATATTAGTGTCATTTCATATGGTTTTCAGTAGTGCTGTTTTCGGAAATCACATCTATTTTGAAATCCAAGATGGCGGATTCGACTTTTTTGTAAATTTTGACATGGGTGCTGTTTAATAGGTTTTGGCAGGTGCTGATTTCGAAAACATGTAATTTTATCTTTATAACTATTCATAATGCTGTTGTATATACACTCTTAGGGTTATAGCCTGGCTCAGATATTTGTGTACTAGATTGTACTTAACAACATCTGATTGTTATAAACCTGTTGTGTAAGTGATATCGTGTTTGATCTTGTACCTGACCTTCTTTTTTTATTAATTATCTCGTGACTGCTTGTTAAATCAATTCAATGATTTATTTCTAAAAGTTTATATTTTAATATATTACCAGATGAGGCCATTCATCCCATAATCTCTAGTGGGGTATATTTAAAAGATGTTTGTACTATTTGAAATAAAATAAAACATTAAATATTATAAAAGAAAATGAAAAAAAAAGACCAATAAAAAATTCCTAGGCTTCATTTTCATCAGATTGCATGTATCCATCATTGTACTCGTGATATTTTGAATAACCTCAATTTTTAGAACAAACTGTAGATGGCACCACATATTTAATAAAAATCAATTATATCTCTGTTCCCGGTTATGATACGACAATATGACCCTGTATACTTTTTGATCACCTAATCATCCTCGATTGACGTGACTAGGTTTTGAAACTGCGACATCACATTCGAGAAAATCCAAGATGGCGGCTGGTCACAGGCCAGCTCCCATACTAAAATCATCGAACCCCTTCGTTGTTTTATTTATTAACTTTATGATAAAGCTACAAAAGCGACTTAAATTGTTTTAATGTGTGTTTCAGATTATTTAAATTTATACCTAAATATAACCATCCCGCCCGTGTTCACCAAAAATATAACCATCGGTTAAACCGTGGTTAGAAGCTAATCAGACAAAATGTAAAAAAAAATGTATGAAAATGACATTGTCAAATCTCTGGTTAGCTGCTAATCGTTGGTTAAATTTTTGGTGAACACTGGCCTTACTTAGTTAAAAAATTCAATACACAGTTAGTGGAAAATCTTTTTATAGTTTAAAATAATTTTTAAATGTAAATTAATTTTAGTAAAATATATTGACTTCTTATGACACTTGATATTTATTTAAAAAAAAATTCTTATTCGTTTGCATACTTGCTTGTTAAGTATAATAAATAATTATAACACCTGAAACAAACGTCACAAAACAGTTATGTAGTACTAACTTCTTTGCAAATTAATAAAAATTTAATTAATGTATTGGACAAAAATGTTTTTGATAACTGGACAATGACGTTTCTTTGTTTACATTTTTGGCACGGAATTAAAAATTCGACTTTACACAACTATCAAATGTCCACGTAAGTTATTTCTCTCATTATTGAAGCCCGGTTTTCTCTAATTAATGCGATATACAGGTGACTTTTTAATCAGTAAGTACGCAATTTTTTTACGGTGTCAGTAACGTTGATAGAACGTAAGTAAGGAGGAAAAAACTTTGAAAGTGTATCCGCTGCCGGAACCGGCAACGACGAAAAATTGGAACGCTTGCCGGAGGTTACTGTCAGTTTCAATTTTTGACGTTTTCGACAGCTGACATGAGTTGATTTCGTATTCTTTTTCGGGTCTTTGGTTTGATGCGTTAGTGATTATCTTAGATTGGATTTGCGAGTATTCCTAAATAACTATCGGAAATGTATTACTTACATTCGAGTTTTTTGGTCAATTGCGACAGACGGAACTGCGACAAGTAGGTTGGTTGGGTTTCGTTAGGTTAGAACTGCGATCCCCAACGCACGAGCCGAGCGAGCGAAGCGAGCGTGCCGCGGCAGCGGCTGGCGAAGTGCCAGAATCAGAAACGACTGTGGTTGCGTTAAGGCAACTACAGTACCCGATCGTTCTTGGAGTCCATCACCACAGCTGGGCCACAATCGAAATTTTAATGTTTGACTATGCCAAGAATTTCTCAAAATTTGTCGTATACGATTGGCAAAGAAAACAGAATTTCTCGGGGCCGCGTTTTAAAGTTATCGGGGGTTGTTTGGGGCCCAGCTGCAGTGACGTCACTACAGCTGAGCCACACCTGTATCTCGAAGATGGAACCATGTAGCGGAGATCTGACTACGTAGAAAATTTCTCGTGAATTTCTCGAGACAAACGCCAAAATAAGAAAACTATCCGGTCTCGCGTTCAAAAGATATAAGACATTCGTTGGGGCCCAGCTGCAGTGACGCGTCACTACAGCTGAGCCACCTGGATCTCGAAAACGGGATGACGTAGGGGAAATCTGCTTGCGTAGATAATTTCTCGAGAATTTCTCGAGTATAGTCATCGAAAAATCTGAGTTTCTCGGTGTCCCGTTCTAGAGGAAAAAGACTTTATTTAATTTTCATAGAAAGGTACAGTCGCGATCAAAAGTGAAATGAAGATTTAATTCCAGTAATATGATAATAAATAAATACACTAAAGCAAACAGAGCCGTCTGTCATAGTTTACAACAAGTCTTCTTCCTTTAGTATCGCGTAGGTATAATAAATACAATCAATAGTGAGATCTAAACTATAATAATTTTATTCAATATTGTAAGCCCAAATGTTACTGTTCCCATAAGGGTATTTAATGTCAGTTATGATAGTCATTCCGAGAATAGCATATCCCGGAATGACTGGTTTATCCTGGGTTTGACCAAAAAATTTCTACCTAACTTTTCAGTCAAACGTCGAAAGTAAAATAATCTGTTTCGGGCTTTGCCTAGTCGATCCTAGAAGCGACTTGCAGACTCGGTCAAACGTCGATCTGTACTGTACTAATAAGTAATGTGTTTAATTATGTACAATTCTAAAATGTCATAATGCCTCACCATGTGAGAATAATATTGTCATAATTGTAATTATGACATTGTCATAATTGTAATTATGACAATATTAAAACAATACACATTAAAATTAAAAAATGTCGTTTTATTATACAACTTTTTCATTTTAATTAAGGCAATATTTATAAAATAAACATTGTTTTTTTAAATGACGTTTTATTAAATACAACGAATATAATATAACAAACAAAGTACACAATACATATTTGAAGTTTGACTGGTCAAACTCCGATTTCATGAAATTGAATTTCGATGTTTGCCTGACCAAATTAGTCTCTCCTAGGTTTACGTCTCTCCTAAATTCTTTAGTCTGAGCCGAAAAACATCATTTATTAGTCAGATCTGCAGCTGGAGCATGATCGCGACAAACTCACGCGGCACGCCTCTCGGTGGACGGTGAAACTTCATTTTGAAAGGCTTGCTCGCCCTCTAAAATTATCAATGTTGACATTTTCATTTTTTTTCATTCATTTTTTAAAATAAAATCATAAAAACTTTCATTTTTTATGATTTTATTTTAATCTATGGTTTAATATAATTTTTGTACTTCACTCATGAAAGTCGTACCTACCATATTTCATAAAGAACTCATTAAAAAGTTTGAAAGTGAATCAAGTTGTCTAACATAAACCACTGAACTTGAACTTGACTAAAAGGACTAGTATCCATACCATAAAAATAAAAAATAACTCGTACTTTGAAAGACAGTTGTACGCGAGTGTACACTTTACTTCGGGTAGTCTAAGAGCTCGATGTCAAAATATTGTACATATAATAGTGATCGAGTTAATCATTTAAGTAATATGAAAATGATACTAACATCATTGAAATTATTGACTTTTCTCTCACTAAATACTGTAAAACTAGTAACGTTATACTCTGACGAAAGAAAATCACACCAAATATTAAAAATAACAGTTCTGTGCGCACTTTGGGCATCTGGCTCCTAGACTATTCACGATAAAAAAGAATATTTTTTTTCTCTAGAACGGGACACCGAGAAACTCAGATTTTTCGATGATTATACTCGAGAAATTCTCGAGAAATTATCTACGCAAGCAGATTTCCCCTACGTCATCCCGTTTTGAGATCCAGGTGGCTCAGCTGTAGTGACGCGTCACTGCAGCTGGGCCCCAACGAATGTCTTATATCTTTTGAACGCGAGACCGGATAGTTTTCTTATTTTGGCGTTTGTCTCGAGAAATTCACGAGAAATTTTCTACGTAGTCAGATCTCCGCTACATGGTTCCATCTTCGAGATACAGGTGTGGCTCAGCTGTAGTGACGTCACTGCAGCTGGGCCCCAAACAACCCCCGATAACTTTAAAACGCGGCCCCGAGAAATTCTGTTTTCTTTGCCAATCGTATACGACAAATTTTGAGAAATTCTTGGCATAGTCAAACATTAAAATTTCGATTGTGGCCCAGCTGTGGTGATGGACTCTCGTTCT
Organism: Aproaerema taeniolella; assembly: GCA_949987775.1. NCBI lineage: Eukaryota > Metazoa > Arthropoda > Insecta > Lepidoptera > Gelechiidae > Aproaerema > Aproaerema taeniolella. The sequence continues at coordinate 12,823,196 of OX465254.1, forward strand.
TGAGCAAAAGGCGGCATACATAGGAATAGTGCCATCTCCGTCTCTCAACAGGCCTGGGCCGGCAATGCGGACAGTGTCGATACACGAAGTTTACGGACGCACACATAGACTATGAAAGTGTGCGTGCGTAAAAGTATGTTCGAAAGTTAGAAAAATGAGATTTATGGAAAGGTAACAGCTTAAATCGAAAAATGCGTTAACTACTTATCGAGAGTGTTCAATCACGAACATTTTGATAGCAAATTCAAGTTCGTGTGTGCATTTTATTATTGTTTTTACAGCTTAAAAGATACTCAATATTGGGTATTTAGAGGAGACTTTTTGAGCTTTTTCTATCGAACCAAAAGTGCTGAATCATGTTTTCAGCAAACTACTTATCTAGTTTATGTCCTGAATAATACCGTAGTATTTTTTTATTCGATTTAATGCAGTGCGTCATGCTTATCTACGCATCATAAAATCGTAATTTAGGTGCTGTAATCGCCTGTTAGGTTAGGTTAGGTTGTTTTATTTTATAGGTTTCATATATTTCCGGTTAGGAAATCCAATCCCGCAAACGCGGGATCCCGCACCTTTTTTGCGGGATCGAAAATGCGGGATTAGTCGTGCGGGATCCCGCGTTGGATGTTTTTTATTATTATTAAGAACTAAAAGTTGGTACTTAAAACGGGCTCAGACGATGCTCTGATTGTTTATTAGTCAGTAAAGACCCATTAATAAGTATTTTAAGACTTTTCCTACGGAATACGTGACTTATGGAGTTTTTTAAGAAAATAATGCTGTTTTCAGTCTTTATTTTATAGCTAAATATAGTTTGAATTTCTATTTTGTGTTGTGTGAATTCTGTAGGTATTGAAACAGAACAAACGAATAATATAAGGTCCTAATTTATTAGTCACTTACCTTCTAAGGCGTTATTGTATAGGTTGATAGTATTCCAAAAAACAACATAAAAATTAATTACCTGAAAATTAAATTTTGTAAAAAAAATAAAAAATGAATTTTCCATTCAAAGATAAAGGAATGATTCTCTTTCGATTATAGCCGTCCACTCCCCGCTCGCCAGCTCTACTACTGCAATTATTATTTACGTTTGAATGGATGGGTTTATTCAACATAGTAATGAAAAAATATCATAACAAAATTTTTCAAGACCTTTTAAATGTAATATTATGCTTTTGTTTTTTGACTCAAATTATATATTTTGACCTACACAATAACGTGTTAAAAGGAAAGTGACTAATAAATTAGGACCTTATAAACATGTAATTCAGATATGAGTCATTTTTTTAATTTAATATATATGTAATTCAGATATGAGTCATTCTATCTGAATATTTTTGATTTTAATTTATTTTTAGTCTGAAATAAATTTTTCAAAACTGCGGAAAATTTAAATATACGAAACGCGTTGCTATTGGTAAGAGTCAATATGACGTCAAAGTTCATGACAACAAAATTACTCAAATAAATTAATACTTGTATATTGGTTGGAGAATGTTGTTCCATGATGAATTAGTTGAAACTTTTGTCAAAATATATTAAAATCCACAAAATAGTGAACTGTCACGCTAATCGCGACAAAATGGTGGCCGTTTAAAGAACCCGTTTCAGTAAGCTACTTTTAACTTTTGGAAAAAAATACTTATAATTTATTTTCATAGTAGATATTTTTTAACGATTATTTAGTGATGTAAGTTATTTTTTTATTCTTTATTGTAGGTACATGATCATATCTCACAAGGGTATTTCTTGCAGTCAACCCAATAATAATAAAATATTATTAAAAAAAACACGCATATTCGTCGTTTATTATTGTTAGAGAAAGTTATTGTGTCATTTGTGTCTTAATTGTTATGGGAAAGGTACGACACAAAGGTACAATTTTTTTTGTAAAAGTTTTCATACTAAGTTAAACGAGTGAGAAATGACTTTGGTTATTATTAAAAACGAGCGTAAGTTTAGTTTATAAAGAGTTTAAAAGTTCAAGTGAAGTATGGAAACATTTTTTAAGACTAATAAATGGGCTTAAAACAAATAAAATATTAAAAAATCTTAATCCCGCAAATCCCGCGGGATCCGCGGGATTGATGACCTCAATCCCGCAGGCGTGCGGGATCATGATTTTGATGCGGGATTGAATTCCCTATTTCCGGTAACATTATGATGCGTAGATAAGCATGACGCACTGCATTAAATCGAAGAAAAAAAATACTAAAAAAAATAGATAAGTAGTTTGCTGAAAACATGATTCAGCACTTTAAATTTTTCTTTCTCATTTTTCTAACTTTCGAACATGTTTTTACGCACGGACGATTTCACAGTCCGTAAACTTCGTGTATCGACACTGTTCGCACTGCTGGCTATTTTATGTTTACCTATTCTTAGTTCGGGACTGAGTTTTATCACTTTCAAAGCGTTGATGTTTTTATGTATTGCGGAATTCCCATCATTGATAATATGGGATCGTTCCCAAAAATGATATACTTTTTTCACTTACTGGACGCGGTCGTGAAATTAGCTTCAAAGGGAATTAGTTCTTGTCTGCGAGAGAACATTAGTATATATATTATTGAAAATGATTTACTACCAAGCATTAAATTCCGAAATCCAAGTTCCTCAAGAATGGCCTGTAGAAATTTGTAGACGTCGTCGCTCGATTTGCAACCAGTCATTATCTACCAGGAAAACATAACATTTTGACAGTAGGAAAAGTTCCGACAGAAGTTACTCGTTCTGAAAATGGATGGAAGTATATTTTCAAGAAGATAGAAGGAACGTAAGTGTTGCCTCTATTTTTGTTCACGTAAGAATGAATTTATATTTTATTAATCTGGAGAGTGTAAAAACGAATTTGAAAGGTTTTCTTGTTCATTTTTAGTGGCGACGAAGATGCCTTCATTCTCATAAATTTGATTCTGCTAGAAGTAACGCTGCTTAGCTCAAACTCTGATGGCAGAAACCGTTCAGGGGAAAGGAGAATGTAAGTTCTCCGACATTAAATTAATAATAGGTAACTAGCTTTCCGCCTGCGGCTTCGCCTGCGTGGACTGCAGGTTATATCGTGCTCAGTTGTGAAATAAAATGAAGCCTATGTCCTTTCCCAAGGTCTAATCTATCTCTGTACCAAATTTCATCAAAATTGGTTCAGTAGTTTAGGTGAAAAAGCATAACAGACAGATGCGTGCGTTCGCTGCTAATCATAAAGTGCTATAGAGCGAAGCGCCTTCGATGCGCTATTTTTGCGGACTTTTTTATAGACCTTTGTAAGGTGTACAATACTGTAGTACAGACGGCCGCAACTCAGGTTCACTCTGCGCTGTTGTGATAAAAGCGGTTTTGCAATGAAAATGGAGTAACCTAATGCACTGGCCTCTGTACATTATTTTGATCTACCTCGTAGATTTCAGCCAGCGTTTGCAATGTAAGAGCAAAAAAATGTGTTTGTTTATGACATCACATTAGAAACCTCTAATCATCGACCCCACAGCCTGTGTGGTCGATGCCTCTAATAGTACATTATGATACAAGTGTGCTAAGTTGGATATTACATTAGAGGCCTCAGCGGAGTCAAGAATGTAATGTCCAATGCGCACGCGAGTTAAAATCAGCGTATGCGAATTTAATTAAAAAAATAATTTTATTTTAGCAAACTTAGTGCTAGTTACAAAGAATCTTAAATTTAGAGTTCCTATGCCTATGGCGTCCGGATTGACAATGCCGCCGCCCGAAATGTGAAGAGTTTATATAGTACAAAGGGTCTACCAAAATACGTACGCTTCTTAGAATAAACAAATCGTAAAAATGGATAACTTATTGATTTTTAGGGTTACAATAATGGGATGCATTTGGAATGCACTCTAGATATATTCTTAGATTAACATATGGTTCCTTTTACTTAAGGGACTCTTAATGGGTTTTATTAGTTTCCTTTACTTTAGATAAATTAATGAATTACAAGAAAAGTATTTTAAGCAAAGCAATATTTGGAGCTTATCTAGATCTATTCTAGGAGTCGTGGGAATCCTCTTCATTAACTCCTCCTCCCCGGAACTGGAAATATTCCTTCAGGACGAAGGGGTATTGAAGACTGCGTCGGCGTCGTCGGTTCTCTGGGTAGCAGCTCGACGTCCGTTGTAGTAGGTGCGTACTGACGATTTTTCTTGAATAGTCCCCCGAGTTTCTTATGGCTCATTTTCCATATTGTGAAGATGAATATAATTGCGATTGAAGTCCATATCACGTAAATATGCGATGTGATTGGCTCAAAGGGATAGTCGTCTTGTACTTGCTGGTCTCTTAGACGTTGTATTTGTCGCCTTATGTGTCCCTCATCTTCACTAAAGTATATGGGTTTCAGTTGTTTCATTGTTTCCATCTTCAACTCCGGGATTGTTAGGATTTCTTCAGGAGTTTCGACCGCGTCGATAGTGTGTTCTCGGAATGTGATGCGCATTGGCGTATCTAGGGTTATTTTCTAGGGGGGGCCGCGGACCTGGCGTAAATTAAATGTACTCTAGCTTAATACGCTGTGTATTCAAAAGTAACTAATACTGTATTATAGTATGTAACAATAAGTAAGTATGTAGATTTCTCAGCTGTAGATATTTTTTTTATGATTTTTGTGTGAAGTTATCAGTATTTTGGCATCAATTATAGAATTTCGAATAGGTAGCCCAATATTCTGGGGTGGGCCCTAGACCATACTGGGGTGGGCACGGCCCACCCCCCCACCCCTCCCCCTATATACGCCTATGGTGATGCGGCAGTTGTCGTTTCTTATCAGAAAGGTTCCCTTGATTGTAGTTTGTCGTGCTTCTTCATCTTTAGATAAAATTTCTATCTTCTCTGTAGTTGAAGTGTAGACTAAATACAGGTTGTTGCTAATTTGTGTCCATGAATTAGCAGGGCAGTGGATGGTCGTCAAGTTGCAGTTCTTTTCTTAAAAATTGATGATGCCTTCTTCGCACGGTGACAGCTTGATGGCTTGTCTCGTACAGACGTACTCGTCGCTTTTGATGCAGCTTACCGCTTCATATACTTTATCATGTCGCAACAATTGTCTATGTTGGGATATTGGGTAGGTACATAAGGAATCATCTAAGGATTGGATGATAGGGGTTATATCCAAATATGTATTCGTATTTCTGTTCCTCTACTAAAAGTAGTGACATTATGAAATAATATTCATTATTCAGTCTACGTAGTTGGACCTCTATATATGTAGTTAACATTAAAGGATTATCCGTAATCAGTTGTCCCTTAGGTACATATTTTAATGATTCTAACAGAACATTGTGCTTAATAATTGAACAGTGGTACATGCCATGTTGGGCAAATGTTATGGCGGTTGATAATCTTGCATGGGGTATCCGCGATTTTGATTCATATTATTGTGGTTGTTACCGCGGTTCATTTGATGGTTGTTCGGTGGGTAGTTATGTTGTTGTTGTGGGGGTCTATAATTATTCGAAGGCTGCGGTTTATTCAATGTGAATGCCGCTACACCGTGCCTACTTTCCTGTACCTACCAAATTGTGCGCGCATAATTGTTGGACGTGGCTACATAGCTCTTCGTAGTTAAAGCTTATACCCTGGCTTTTTACATGCGACGGGAGTTGTCGTAGCAGTGCCGTTTTCGCGTCCTACTTATAAATTTCAATCGCGAATCGCGCATGTTCGTGACCGTGTAGGTCAACGAGCATCGATTCCATTGCAAACAGTTTTTATCTAATTTAAGAATAATTTCATTAAACGAACCACCGTTTAAGTTTAAATTTAAAATTTCATGTTTATACAGGTCGATGGTTTTGCTCTCACCACATCGATTAATTAAGGTCGATTTATTTGTCTCCCAATTATAGCCATGTACCACCATACATACTACATCGGCTGCTTTGTCTCTCTTTCATTTTTGCAAACCTCCACGCCACAAATAACGAACGTGTTCGATCTTGAATTCGTGTAGCGCGGCAAACGTCTCACCACAAACTGCACCTGCTACAAATGTGTCCTTGGTGTGCGTGCTCGCGCGCAAATAAATGTGCTGCGTTTCAAATGTGGCGCCACATTTACTGTAATACAAATGCATCTCTGGTGTGCGGCCGGCCTAAGTCGCGATAGCACATGTTCGATAATACGCGGGTCGTTCCCGTGCGTAGCAATAAATTGCCTAGCGGCATTTAAAAATGGATATACTCTATCCGAATCTCCGTGAAAAAGGGGAATGGCGTGAAGACTCTGGCCAATATCTACGTATCTATCAGCCATTTTATTTAAAAAAATTAACTAAGTTAACTTATCGGACTAAAAAAAAGAGAAGAAAAGAAAAAAAATATCTTTAATTAAGTTTAAAACGTAGCCTATTTTCTATCATAGGAAAATTTTAATGTCCCACTGCTGGGCTTAGTCCTCAATTTTATATTTTAGGGGTCACAGGTTGCCCCTTATTTTAAAAAGAACAGAAATTCCTGACTATCTGGATATCTGAAAAAGATTTTAATAGGAAAAGGAGTCTATTTTCCTATATGGGAAAAGACAAAAGTTGCAAACACTTACAGTATGAACGTTGCTAGCATCGCCGGCGTTAACAGATTTTCTTGACTTCTGGCGTCACCTTGGGCTGGAAAGCCTGACGAATCCCTCGCTGCTTGCTGTTTATGCAGGTTTTATTCGCGACGCGGAAGATTCGCGATGACGCCCCACGACTTGGGCGCCAGTTAAAATCAGCGTATGCGAATTTAATTTAAAAAATAATTTTATTTTAGCAAACTTAGTGCTAGTTACAAAGAATCTTAAATTTAGAGTTCCTATGCCTATGGCGTCCGGATTGACAATGCCGCCGCCCGAAATGTGAAGAGTTTATATATTTCAAAGGGTCTACCAAAATACGTACCTACGCTTCTTAGAATAAACAAATCGTAAAAATCGATAACTTATTGATTTTTAGAGTTACAATAATGGGATGCATTTGGAATGCACTCTAGATATATTCTTAGATTAACATATAGTTCCTTTTACTTAAGGGACTCTTAATGGGTTTTAATGGTTTCCTTTACTTTAGATAAATTAATGAATTACAAGAAAAGTATTTTAAGCAAAGCAATATTTGGAGCTTATCCACCTAGATCTATTCTAGGAGTCGTCGGAATCCTTTTCATTAACTCGCGTGTCATACGACGTTTTTCAACACATTTGCGAGGAAAGAAACAAATATAAACTTTCCTTTGAGATTGATGGCATTAAGGTAAATCTATCTTGTGTTCATTTGAAAGTATGATCTCTATGTGCATTAAGGTAAATCTATCTTAAAATTATGGTGTAAATTGTAATAAAAATAATATTCACTTTTTAAAAATAACATTTAATTAATTCCATATAGCGCTTTTACACTATCTAGACACATTTAGTTTAAATTGTACTATATTTATTTATATTAGTCATGGGAGTACTTTTACATGACCCTTAAATAGCTACAAACAATGTAATCAATATGTAAAAGGAAAACAGGGGCGATAATTATGCGGTACCTAATTAACCGCTTATTGTTTCTGGAAAACCCAACCACTATACAAACACAATCAGTAGTTGTAAGTAGTTATTTGGAGTTCCCATAGATAATAATATACACAGTTTGAAAAAGTTATCTATTATCCCATAGATAACTTTTTCAAACTGTGGGTCGCGGTCGTGAAGCTTTACTCAAAGGGTTGCAGGTAAAATATAGTTTTAATACAGATTCAAGAAGTCAATTCACTTAATGAGTTAGATATTTAGAGCTCTACTTACGGTACATTCATATTAGGTTAATTTTTTTCCCTTTTACGCAAATGTTTGAGTAGATACTTACTTAACAAAGTTATAAATAACTAGCATCCCGCTCGGGACTTCGTTCCCTTGGGAATTCGGAAAAATTATGTAGCCTATCTCCATTGGGGATAACGCGTAGCTTTCTAATGGTGAAAGAATTTTTCAAATCGGTCCAGCTTTAATATCATAAATGCGAAAGTAACTTTGTCTGTCTGTCTGCCCGTCTTTCACGCCTAAATTACAGAACCGATTTTGATGAAATTTGGTAGAGAGATAAATTAGACCTTGGGAAAGGACATGGGCTACATTTAATCCCACAGCTGGGCACGATATAACCTGAAGTCCACGCGGGCGGAGCCGCGGGCGGAAAGCTAATTATAGAATAGCAAGCCTGTTCCGCTTGCAATAGTAGGCAAATGTTTATGCCTAAAGTTGACTTTTGTTAGGGAGTGAGACTTCTGTGCGCTAGTACTATTATTTATTCTGTGGTATAGATCACAAATACCTACCATATATACTGAATTCTGGTTATCCTGTTCTGATACAATTTCAATTATAATATTTTCCCAATTGACCTATTTAAATAAGACACTCGTGTGACATGCTTCTAAACTTACATGTTGTTTAAATTTAATAATTACTAAACTCTTATTTTTAAAATTCTTTCGCTAAGCTGTACCATTCCAAGATTTTATGAAATTAAAATTTATTGCGTACACCTAATACCCATATTCTTCATGAACATAAACATGGAGAACTTGATAACAGAAAGTATAGTTCTATAAGCAATTTAGACGACTATACTTTTGCTGTTGTATCTTTTGAAAAGTATTGGCCACCGACACTAGCCCGTCCGTTTCCTTAAATTGTGTGACGCAGATATCCAAGGAGTACACTATCGAATTACTGACTCAATCTTTACAGCGAATGCCCGTATACCTAGCCAGACCCTTCGTCTGATTCGATCGACAGCCATAGTTTTACTTGCCTAGTAGGTATTCAGTACCTCCATCGTTTAAGCAAAAAATTTGTACCTCAAGGGTTTATCGGAAAAAATGATTTTTCACCAGGACCCTCCGCTGTTTGAAGGTTTTCAGAGCAGTAATGTATGTCTTGGTATAGCGGCGTATTAGTACCTTCTAATTATATTCGGTTTTTTTGTTTTAAAGTTATTAGTTTATGAGTAATACACCTACAACTATTTTATTTTACCAGCTGAACCCTTTTTATACTTTGAGGCTTACAGCCCAGATAAAAATATTTTCTAGTAGCATTCTATTAGTACCTTACCTTTCAAAGACCTTATCGCTTCATTCGTATCTACCCAAAGGCTCTGCTCACTGTTTTCTGACGTAGAAATGGTTATTTTACAGTCCTGATAAGCCCGGTATCTAATTAATTATTTGTACACCTGCTGAGTTTAATGTACACTCACGAGAACCATAACATTCATCCAACAACTGTAAAGTTTAATTACGCCTGTGACAATAAAACAAAGTATGTAAATGAGATTTTCGTGACTCAATATATTTATACGAATATGTCCTATCGGAGTTACGATCCGAACTAAACCACTTCTTAGTAAACAAAGAGGCTTTTAAACTCTGAGAAAACCCACTAATTATGTAAGTAACTGGTCTTTTTGTTATGACTGAAATAGTTGTAAGTTTTTATTTAACTTCAATAAATAATTGAAAAAACATTTTTTTATAATAAATTAAGTTATTTAACAAGGTAGTGGGTATTTAACTCACACCTGGAATCGAACCTAGTACCCATAGTTCGAAAGCAAGCGCACTGGGCATCTTGGCTAAAAGTTTTGATTTTAAAATGAATTTAACTAGCGAACAGATTGAAGACATTTAAAGATTTAAGCTTCGATCAACTATAAAGAACTAGATACACAATCCACAACAAAAAAGTTCCCTCACTAAATGATCACCCACTTGATGTTTTGGGTTGTCTTTTCGTTTAGTAGCATTCGTTCGTTCCGAAAGTAACCATGCCGCAGTGCGCAGTGAAAAATTGTAAAAATCACACCTCCAGAACATTAAAGGAATATGGAATTACATTTTTTAAATAAGTAGTTTTGTAATTATTATAAGTGAATTGAAATTATCTTGGTATTTGGCCAAGAAAAGGTTATAAAACATTTTTTTAGTTTAATTTAATAACATTCGGCGAGAGTATAACCCTTTAAATTGAATAGACACTAGCCGAACTTACAAATCCATACCGTTGTATTTCAACATCATTTTTTCGGGTTATGCAGTGACTCTGTTCTAAAACAAATAAAGACGCTGTTTTTTTTTTCTATTGTTTTTTTTTTTCATTTTCATCTGTGTTATAAAATTTAAGTGTAAAGAGTATATATATTAATTCTGTTTTCTATACTTACATTAAAGGTATTATGGCAAAACCATTAATCATATAAAATTGAATTAATAAAAAATTTAACGTGCGTGACGTTTACAAACATAAAGTTTTATTGGATTTTTAGTTTTCCTATAGATCCTGTGCGATGTGGACAGTGGACATCCGTGATCGCACGTCAAAGATGTGAAGATTTTTTTAGCCGTCGCAAAGTAGTGTCGTTTGCTCCAAGCATTTTTTAGAAAGTGACTCGTATGTCATTACAAAAGGAGTCAAAAGGTTACACAAAACAGCTGCACCTCAAATAGTATGTACCTTTTTATCACTTTTGATTTGGAGTTTCTTGTATTGAATAAAATAAAAAAAATACGTTTCATCTTCAGGACAAAGATGATGACAGCGAAGAAGACAAAGTTTTTTTTTTTTTTTGAGTTGGTTGCTTTTTTTTAAAATAAATTATTTCTTGTACTTAAATATCTATTTAGTTTCATAGCTAATTTCCACTCTTAAATCTCAATAGGTCATTTCTGTTCAAAAAATTATACTAAGTTTTAAATAAGCAAAACATAATATATGTGTAATCGGGAAAGACACAGTTCTTTTCTTTTTGTATAAGTTATTTCATATTTCATAAAAAAATAAGCATAGAATATTATGTTTATAAGCAATAATTAAGAAGAATGGCGGCGGCTGTGATTATCAATTGTAATGTATATTAATCGTCGGTTAATTTGAAATGAATGTGATTTTTTAAATAATAAAAAACCATAAAAACTAACATAAAAGTAAACGGCTGAACCAATTTTGATAAATCATATCTGAAATCCAGCGCAAGAAGAAGCTTTCGAATAAAATAAACTGCACCATTAACATCATCAGTTTAAGAGCTATGATGCTCCTATACATACACAACACAATCAGGGGTTAAAAAGAAAACCACACCATTTCGTAGCATTTTGAAGTTGTTAAAAAGTTTGTACGAAGATTTTTTTATGTGAAATCGACCCAACTAATATATTTTTAAAATTAACAAAGGCAACTCCACTCCTCCCTTGTTCTACGTGACAGCCAGTGTCATAAAATTGTCTTACGTTATCCTTTGTTCAAAACCAAAAGTGGTATTTTACAAATTAAACAGATTTTATTTTCGACCTTAAAGTATTACGTTAAGGTTTAAATTAGATTAAAATGTTTGACACTTTAGAACTTTTTCATAATACATGAAGTGGTATACAACTATCTAAGTACGTATTGTAGTTAGGACACTTTTAAATTTCATTTTGTATGGGACTGTGTATCTAGTTTTCTATAGTTGATCGAAGGATTTAAGCAAAGATTGCTGAAGAACATAGATTTCTAAAAAGTGAACCAAAATAATGATCAGCTACTGCATCTTGTTGGCAAGAAGGTTCATCTAACGAGCGCTAGATGACGTCCCGGATCAGAAGCCACTCGGTCGATACAGAAACGTATTGTTGCGGCCGGGCCTGAGTATTCGAGAGAAAATAGGAGGAACAATAAACAAGTCCAGTTCGAGAAAGCTCACATACAAAAAAAATAGATCGGCGACGTAAACAACCAAAAAAAAGGGGTTGCGTAGCCACAACACAAAGCTGCGTCATCACAGAGTACACGCAAGATTGACCCTTGCACGTAGGACGTAAAGTACATAATCCCGTGCACACACCGTGAGAACAACGGCCTTAGCAACGAGTTGTTTACTTCGTGGACGTCTAACTGCGCGTGATTTTGCGAGAGCGACTATCGGGATTGTTCCAGAGCCCCTTCCGGCCGAATATAAATACAGGCGAGCCACGCCTAACGGAGGGCAGTTGATCTCAAGCGATACAAGCGATACATCGGAGCGAACTAGAGGAAACCTACGACCACAGCGCGAACTAGGACTACGTTTAGCTGACGATTCGGACTCTTACCTACGGAAGGAACCTACGACCACGGCGTGATTAAGGACAACGATTCTGACTCTGCGACTGGGCTGACGGCTTCTGTGTGGACCTAGGATTTATTTAGCTGGCTGAATAAACACCTAAATTATAGTCACTGGTGTTTCACTCCGAATCGGAACCTAGCACGCAACAGTATTAAAAGACTCTTCAGTTCTAAATTGGGGGCTAATGAAACAACCAGAACCGTCTGAGACCTCAGATGTTTAAATTGGTAACATTGAAGTCTAGCATCAATTGATTCGTTAACCGTAATTGTGTTCTACAGTAGAGTTCCGTGACAAGGCTGAAATATTACTGCATAGAGAGAGAAAATTAGGCATTGTTCCTATTTCTATACAGAGCTAATGTCTATTACTGTCTAGCTACTATTTAGCAAACAAAATGAAAAAGGCCATACGGTCGCAGCCGAGATGTTACTTACATGGACATAGTTCTTTATTGTACCTATGGTACACGTAGGTATTTTTCCTATGTTATTATAGAAGTTATTTCTTTGTAAACGTAAAATTTACAGCTACGTTTTACATAGCTCTAAGGGGGTGAAATAAAAGGAGCTAACTTTTTTCTGTCATGCGCATCGATTGGTTGTAGAAAAAGTTTTAGTAAATTCCCAAGATGATACATATGAGCCAGTAAGGGACCGTCCATTAATCACGTGAGGCTCGAAAGGGGGGGAGGGGGCTTAGCAAAAATCACGAAACATTACAAGGGGGGAGGGGGGGTGTAGTAAGATATCACGTGTATTTATTTTTTCGCCAAACGCGCGATTTCAAAACCGAAAAACGGGCGTGTAGTGTTATTCCAGTCAAAAACAACCTGCAACATTTCTGTTTAGACATTTTTAAAATTAGATTTTACTTTGTATCTGTATTTAAAGACAATATTCTAAAAATTTTAAGGTTCTTTGTAGGTAAGTACTTAAAAATACACGTGATTTTGGGTGGGGCAGTCTTAAACCTCACCACGTATCACCAAGAGGGAGGGGGTGTTGAAAAATGCCGATAAAAACATCACGTGATTAATGGACGGCCCCTAACAGAAACTTCAAATTAAGCTTATCACATTGCTGATCTCATGACCTTTGCTGATGTGATTAAAACCGAGCCGGGAATTCAGCAAAACAATTCACCGAAAAACCCAGCGCGATAACCTTATCGGTCTCTAATTAGTCAAGTGACTGTTAGTATTTAAAGCGATGATGCAACGGCTTTATAGCGCAGCTCCTAGTTGCACTAATTTTTCTTTATAGGTATTTAAGGCAGACCGGTGCTTGCATCTCATTTAGACATTTGTGCTTGAGACGTGCAGCAGAATAGTAATAAGTTGCACATTTAATGTTTACAATATAAAGTTTGTAAGTTCGTATCATCATAAGTGTTTTTTTATTTTAGCTGGAAAATAACCGCAAAACACTAATTGTGGTTCAATTCATACAGCTCCCTTATTAACCGACTTCAAAAAAGGAGGAGGTTTCTCAATTCGACCGTATATATAATTTTTTTTAATGTATGTCCGCGGATAACTTCGTCGTTTAGGGATCATTCAACAATTACGTGATCACCGGAAGGGGGGGGGTCGTGTGCTTGTATATACATCGGATTATTTGGGGGGGGGGGGGGGGAAGAAGCCATGATTACGTCATCATTTTATAACTTTAATTAACGTATAGTGAAATGAAAAACTATCTATTTTATTGATTTAACTTTATAGTTCTTACCTTTTTGCATTTTGACAAATGACACACCCTCTTCCCTAAGACCCCTAGAAACATAACATAGGAGTCAGTGCTAATACAGCAAAAATTTTAAACACGGACGGATTACGTAATCAAGGCGAGGGGGGGGGTTAAAAACAAAAGATTACGCTGTGATTACATAGGGGGGGGGGGTTGAAAAAACGGCCAAAAATGATCACGTAATTGTTGAACGATCCCTTATGAACCGATTTTGATTATTCTTTTTTTGTTGGAAAAGGAGTATCCCAAGGGTAGTTCCATGGTAAGGAAACCAGGATCTGATGGTGGAATCCTGAAGAAATTGAGGGAAACTCTCGAAAAAATTGTCTTTCCGACTAGTGTGTTCCTTAATATTATTCAATATAAAGAATTTTAAAGCCCTATTATTGTCAATAGATATTTACTTTTAACTATTTTTGGGATTGAAGTCGGTGACTCTTACGTTTTTGACGTGGAAAATTATGAAGGTATTGATACCTATGTAATCGTGCCAGATGTATGGCTGACAGTACGTCGGCCGATGAATCAGAAAGTCTTTGTATCATACCCCAACAACGAAGATCCCTCCGTAACAAGGGATCGTGTTAAGAGACTAGAGGGATACAATGAGGAATGGAGATTCTATACGGCGGAAATTAAATATGTATCAGGTAAGAATTTAATGAATTAGTTATGCTTTTTAAAACCTTAAAAAATAGTAAGCAGTAATGTTTTTTTTTCTTTTTTTTAGATACTTATGAGGGTGCAAAACAGTGGATAGCTACGAGGAATAATTGTGGGCCTAGGGTAGAATCACAAGATTTCAGAAGGCGAAACTATAGTTTCAAAGTTAAGAGAAGATTAAGCTCAAGTGCCATCTATTCCTGACCAGATAATTCCCTTGGAAATAAACCAATTCGACTTGGTAACTATGTTCGAAGATATGGCGGTAACTTCTCATGATTCAGTTGGCTAGAATGTTAACAGACTCCTATGAAACCAAGAAATGTCGCTAGTGATGCGGAATTACCTTCATCTGACATTAGCTGGTTATGACGAATAAATAGTAAAATTTTGTTACAAAAGCGCAGTATATAAAAATCCGCCTTAAAATTCTCGAATAAGGTTAACTTTTATTAAGTAAATTGTAAATAATGAAGTTCTAAGAGAAAAAAACAATTAATAAAATTATAATTTACAATAACGTTGCATTATTTCTGCTTTAAGGATTTATGTGAGTTGACTCATCTCGAGTTATGGTCACGTCATTTCTACGGATACTTGTGGTATTTGATTAACTCTTATTAGACCTTAAATTCCTTAATTATTAAGAAGTTATTTAAAATATGTAGTTTGCATTTATTTTGACCTAATTTACTGTCCACGTGCTTAAAAATGACTCGCTCTGGGTAATGGCAGCTCTGATGCCAGCTTTGTTTTTTATTATTAACAGGACGTCGGTAATAACTCAATAAATTACCGTTTATGGGCAGCCATATAAAATACCATAAAAAATTTAATTACTTCGCGTAAACACAATAACAGAAAAGGTATTGTTCTCTAGAATAAAAAATGTGGTTTCGTAATATGTTATGACTTCACAGGAAAATGTATTTATAGACTTCCAACAATGATTCAAGCTATTTTATCGTGTTTACAGCAATGCTTTACACTCTAACCTAAAATCAGTACTTGCGATTACACTACTTCATAAAGAAGAAACAGAAGTTTGTAATACTGCGTAGAAAAACAATGGCTGGATTTAAACAGTTATAAAAAAATGAAAAAATTGAGTTGTCAACGCTGCGTTGGCAGATTTCCGCATCACCATGCCCTAAATAATATTATACGCAGAGCTCTAATTTCGGCCAACGTTCCCTCCATCCTAGAGCCGCCCGGCCTGAGCCGTTCAGATGGGAAAAGACCAGATGGTATTACCATGGTTCCCTGGCAAAAGGGTCGCTCCCTCATATGGGACGCTACCTGCGTCAGTACTTTCGCACCCTCTCATTTGAACAGGACCACACGAGTGGCAGGGGCAGCGGCAGAATAGGCAGCCTGTCAGAAACACATTAAATACCCGGCGATGGGACAATCGTATATCTTTGTTCCCATCGCATTTGAAACGGCGGGTCCCTGGGGTAGTGAAGGTAGGGAGTTGATTCGGGAGATTGGCCGGAGACTGTCAGCTCGTGGTGGTGACTCCCGCTCTGGCTCCTACCTGGTCCAGCGTCTGTCCATTGCCGTCCAGCGCGGCAATGCGGCCGGCTTGATGGGGACGTTTGGCCCGGGTCAGATTCAGGGCGGGTTATTTAATTGACGAAACTTACGTGGATCTTAAATTTTTGTTTGTTATTTTGACAAATTTGTTTACATAAGGCCAATGTTCACCAAGTATTCAACCATCGATTAGCAGCTAACCGGAGATTTGACAATGTCATTTTCATACATATTTTTTGACGTTTGGTCTGATTAACTTCTAACCGCTGTTTAACCGTTGGTTATATTTTTGGTGAACACGGGCCTAAATCTAAGTCAATAACCTAGACAACCTTCAGTCGTATCAACCGAGACTGGCCTTAAAGGTGACCTAACATTTATGCTATCATTTAAATACAAGTGTGTGCGTTTCTCTATAAATACACTCATTTTGTGGGCAAGTGGGACCACGCATGCGCCGCATTCGTGTTTAGTTTATGTTGTAGGCATGCGTTAAAATGATATTTCAATGAACTGCCTAGATAATTCACGTACTCATAGATGGCACTGTAACACAGAATGCAATAGGGTCGTAGCTATATTGTGTTTAAACCAAAAGTTGGACTAAGTGAGCCGCGAGGCGCCAGAGTGAGGAGCGTGTAAAATAAATATAGAAGGGGGTGCTACACCAAGAGTGGGGGAAACGCCCATTAGGCTCAGAGGGTTAATCAAAACCAAGGCATTTGGCAAATATAGAAAGCTGATAAAATAGCTTTTTTCATACCATGATCGTCGCTCACCCACGTAATGTTTTTAAACGTTGATTGAGAGAAGGATGAGAAATAGTCAAAGTATGGAAAAGTTTACATATTTTTATTTTCAACTCGTTTTTCAAGAAACTTGTTCAGGAACAAACGGTTAAATGAACTAAGCAAATTTCCATATATAAGTTCAGGTTTCGCTGATTATTGATAGGGCCAAGTGTTGATTATCTTGCAATGAACTTGAGATATCTAGAAACTTTGATTATAAACTTTCCTACTTGAAGACTAGTTACCTGAACTATCTTATATTTTTTCCTTTTTATTCTTTAATTTAACTACAGCGGAAGGAGAGTATATATAAATACTATATTATTCCGTTGATGGCAGCATGGTTTATCAAGGGCCTATTCGGAGAACTCGCTGTGCTAACTCAGAGGTCAAAGGCTATCAAAATACAAAACAATGGAGTCTGTTATCAATTTTGTAAAAACAACACCAAAGTAAATTCTCGGGTTTGGCATGACTCATTATACGAATTGCGTCAACTGTTTAAGTAGTGAAGTTATCCTGGTATTATGCAGAAATAACATTTTTTTTCAGTCAGTATACGAATTGCTGTGAGAACTATATCTTAGTATCCTTTAAAATAAAATAGATGGACATTTTCAAGTTAGCCGTTAGTCGAAACTCGGAAAAAACAGGCCACTATTTCTTATTGGTTGAGCACGGAATTTTTCTCATTTACTATTAGCCAATAGTCCAGTTAGTTTAGATGTTCACCTCGGAATGAGCTGAGTACCTGAAGATACCTTTATTTTGGCACAAAAAATATTTAGTAGTTATCAAAAGTACCAATATTTAGTAGTTACCAAAAGTGTATCGATATTAAGCATCGAGCATCGCACATCCCTAGTGGTATAAGGTTCAATGCAAAGTTTATGATCTCACATGTCGTTTTATCGTTCTTGCAACAAGACCACTATTGACTAAAAAAGTATACTACTAAAAGTAAGTGTAAGTATACTGTAAGTAAGTATAGGTACTATTTAAAACTTAAAACTATGACTGAGTCTGGTTTCGTAATTATAATAATAATGTAGAGCTTATCCAATGCGTAACTTAGACGGTAATGTAATAGATTTTAGTGGAAGCTTTGTTGGCTTCTGTGTTAATTAAGTTGTTTTATATCCAGTAGATTTACTTAATGCTGTATGTTTCCCAATTTGTTAAAATAAAAAATAAATAAATAATAAAATAAAAACCACGCCCAAATTAAAATCAGAGGTAAGTACTTAGAGTGAGTTTTCAAATTACGGTTTACTTTTTAGCTTTTCTGAGCTACTTTCAGGTGTTTTTATGTTGATATTCATACAAATATGAACTTATGTGTTCTATTGTCAAAGCGTTTTTAATTTAAAAATACTCTTGAAATAAACATTTGAAATTGTATTTATTTTTCAGATAGTTATGAAGATGCGGTACAGTGGTTAGCCGTAAAAACAAGTGATAGCCGCCGCACAGAACAACGGAATACCGAAATAAACGGTAAGTACTTATGTTATGAGTACATTGCACGTCTCATAGGCGGGCCGCCTCACGAAAATTAAGTAATTTCTTGAGTTAAAAATGTCTCTAATTATTTCATATCGCATTTGTAGAATAATATTCACACAAATTACAAAAGTCAAGAAGAAACACTTGTTTTAAAACTTATAATATTTTTAAATGATAAGTATATTAAAGATTTAGAGGACTATAATAAAACATTATTTTTTTTATTTTCAGATATGGAACCCATAACAGAAATTGCATTAAATCAATCACTGATAGTTTTTATTGAACGTGATGCTTTAAAAAAGTTTTCACGAAAATTAAAAAACATTCCACCATCTTGCGATTATGACAAAGATATGGCAGTGTTGCCGTTCTTTGATAATCAGGGTCAAGTGCAAATTTTTGTGTAAATTCGTGAACTCGTCGGGCAGTGGATCTCGTAACGAGATCGTGGTTAAAGATCTCAACCTTTCAGTGGTCTCGCTTTAACATGAAGATCAAGAAGATGAGGAAGAAGAAAAAGACGAAGAGGAAATGAAAGAGGAAAAAGATTCGAAAGAAAGTGATTCTACAAGCTGATAGGAAAAGTCTTCATCTAATCATCTGCATTAGGCTTATGTTAGGATATAGAACATAGTATAGTATGTTATATAATCTGCAGTACATGTAGTTAGATAAGATGTTGTGAGAACAATACTTTGGTATATTTATCATAAGTATACCAGTTTCTCTAAGAGAGAGAAATACTTTGCTGGGAACTTTAGTATTGTAAAATTTGCTTTAAACTGCCAATTTGTATCGATATAAAATATCGAACATCGTCCATCCCTATTGATCATGGTGTATTTAATAAACTGTGACAGAATTCATGCCAGTCGTTCGAAAACGCCCGACGCTACCATCCTTGCTTGCTTACATTCAGATATAATTTGAATTCCAAATTATTATCGAACAAGGTAAAAATATTTTTATAATTCATCCACGGGGTTACATACTACATTAAAACTTAAGTATCTTATGGTTTTTTGATGCTTTAAATATATTTTTATTTAAGTTTTTATTAAATAATATTATCATCTTACTTATATTCTACCTCCCGAGTCCAGTCCTGATCTCGCTAGTCTTGAGAGAAATCAAAAGTCTCGCTTGCTCATGTTGCAATTTATGTTTCGCGCCCGGTGGGTCTCTTTATACCTGCTTGCACGCGCGGCCTTTTGTTTGTATCGCAGTCTAGCATCACTTTTTGGCGTGAACCGTTGTGTACTGTGCGATTATCTAGTTTCTTATTTTTTTACGACTCGGCGTTACTTATGGACTCTCGTATCTGCATCACCTGTTGACCTGGCTATTCATTTGGAGTCTCGTATCTGCATCACCTGTTGACCTGGCTATTCATTTGGAGTCTCGTATCTGCATCACCTGTTGACCTGGCTATTCATTTGGACTCTCGTATCTGCATCACCTGTTGACTTGGCTATTCATTTGGACTCTCGTATCTGCATCACCTGTTGACTTGGCTATTCATTTGGACTCTCGTATCTGCATCACCTGTTGACCTGGCTATTCATTTGGAGTCTCGTATCTGCATCACCTGTTGACCTGGCTATTCATTTGGACTCTCGTATCTGTATCACCTGTTGACCTGGCTATTCATTTGGAGTCTCGTATCTGCATCACCTGTTGACCTGGCTATTCATTTGGACTCTCGTATCTGCATCACCTGTTGACTTGGCTATTCATTTGGACTCTCGTATCTGCATCACCTGTTGACCTGGCTATTCATTTGGACTCTCGTATCTGCATCACCTGTTGACCTGGCTATTCATTTGGACTCTCGTATCTGCATCACCTGTTGACTTGGCTATTCATTTGGACTCTCGTATCTGCATCACCTGTTGACCTGGCTATTCCTTTGGACTCCCGTATCTGCATTACCTGTTGACCGGGCTATTTTTTTGGACTACACGATGTACCAACCACATCACAGAGTGTGTTTGTATTGTGATCGTTCTATGGAATGAATCAGAAGACATACTTTAACTCAAGATCTTCAAAATAAACATCAACATAAGGTTCAAAATATCACCCAGCAGGGGCCGCAAGACTCTCGACTTTGGCTTGCCTTCACTGGCCGGCTAGAGTGGGGTGTCAGAGCTATATGATCGCAGGGTGAAAGTGAAATATGCATAAGTAGCGAGTTGGTAAGGTGTGCTAGTAGGCCACCGATGTTGTCCCCTTCTCAATATTTTTCTGCGGCCGTTTTGGGGGCCCATCTTTAGTGAGTTGGCGAGTCACCATCTGCCTATTCGGCCGTGTTTTTAAACATAGATAAGGCAGGTGACGTAGTCCTACCTTTATTCCTGTTAGCAATTTATCACGAGCGTTTCCGTGCTTCGGAGGGTACGTTAAGCTGTCGGTCCCAGCTGTTATCAATTTAATCAGGAGCAGCAAATGAACTCTCAACTTCTTGACAAACAATAGTTTAGTGCAATTCCAAAAACAAAGGTAGAATACATCGAACGTATTTTATAGTTCTAAAAATTTGTTAAGGCGGCGTGCGCAGGCCTTGACTTCGGGTGGCGGTCTGTCGAGCGGCCGGGCGAATCGCAGGCGCACAGAGCCGTGGCACCCCTCTCCCCCGTCTTCTCTCCGCACTGGTCCGGCATGGACATCCTGCCCCCATTAAAAGCTTCGCAGGAGCTTTCAAGCTCTGGTGAAGAGTGGTCCACGACAAAGCGTATTGGTAGCTGACGAAACCGTTGATGAAGATTGCATGGCGTGGTCATCTTTAGCGTCCGCTTCCAATTCATCAAAAAGAGGACAAACTCGGTTTAAAGCTCTTCGTACAAGGCCGTTAGCAGTTTTAAACTCAGCTACGCGAGTAATTCCCATCCTTGCCAGAATACAGTTGAGCGACTCTGGCTAGACGCCACTTAAGAGGTGGAAGATGGTCTTCTTTCAGAACAACCGACAGCCAATCTTGAGACTTCTCTGCCGAGTTCTCCATTTTGGACGTTGTTGTAGCTCCGACAGAAATTCATTTCGCCAGCACTCCCAAAAATGTTGCCGAACTTGTTCTATGCGCTGGTATCTAGTCAGTCGGTTGGGATTGAAGTCCAACAGATACGGTGATGGCAGGGATGTCAATGCTCGTCCAACCAAAAAGTGGCCAGGTGTTAATGAGCTCAAATCATTAGGATCAGATGAAAGAGGCGTTAAAGGTCGCGAGTTAAGTATAGCCTCAATCTGAGAAAATAGAGTCGACAATTCTTCAAATGTTAAATGTGTGTTACCAAGGATACGTTTTAAATGATATTTGGCGGATTTCACGCCTGCCTCCCACAGGCCACCGAAATTAGGGGAATATGCTGGAGAGAACATAAATTTGATACCATCACTGGCCGCGCAATCTCCTATGGTTTGTTGATGTTCTCTAAGAAATGACCCTATTTCATTACTCGCTCCCACAAAATTTGTCCCGTTGTCGCAATAAATCAGATGAGGTTTTTCCCTGCGAGAGATGAAACGTTTAAGGCAAAGAATGAAAACATCAGAAGTTAAATCGCTTGCCACTTCCAAATGAACCGCCTTAGTAGCAAAACAGATAAAAATGCATAAATAACATTTAGTTATTTTGCAACCGCGTCCCTTTCTGTCAGTGATAAAAAACGGTCCAGCAAAGTCAGTGCCACACGTCTGAAACGGAAAGCTTGGGTTCACTCTTTGACTAGGAAGATTTCCCATCAAAGGATTGATTATTTTTAGTTTAAAGCGTCTACATGTTATACACGCACTTACTGTACTTCTAGCTATAACTCTGCCTCGAATAGGCCAGTATTTCTCGCGAATTGAATTAAGCAAAGCTTGAGGGCCGCAATGGAGAAGCCTACGATGCTCGTATGTGAATACCAGTTTGGTCAAAGAATGAGATGGGTGCAATAATGCAGGGTGTTTCCTTCCGTATGGCAGTGCAGCTTGTTGCAGTCGTCCTCCTACACGAAGAATTCCGTCATCGTCAAGAAATGGAGTAAGCGAAAGAATTAAAGATTTAGAAGGTAAATTCCTTTCTTTACTTAAAACCTTTATATCTGAATAAAAGCAATCTGATTGCGATTGTTTTACCAAGTAAAGTAAGGCCGATTCTCGTTCTCTGGGATCGAATATTCCGATCCGTTTATCATTAGAATGTCTTGTATAATGTATGAATCTTTGTATATAAACAATAACTCTTATTAATTTTTCCAGGTTTGAATGTTTAGCTACATCAATGAGCGCTGTGTTTGTTGTAAGGTAAGTATGAATCTTTTTTTCAGGTAATTTGCAGGTTTTGATGCGTTCATGTGCCTTTGTTTCAGGTAGATCGACTGGAGTAGCAGCTGGTTTTGGCCAATTCGACGAGTCCTTTAGGAGATACGGAGGACCTTGCCACCACAAGTGAGCAGTGGTAAGCTGTTGCGGATCTACGCCCCTAGAAGCTAAGTCCGCTGGATTCATGCAACCCGGCACGTGACGCCAGCTACCCGAGGAAGTTGATTGCTGAATTTCGCCTACGCGGTTAGATACGAAGGTCTGAAAACGTCGAGAACCGCGAGCAATCCAACCTAAAACGATTAATGAGTCAGTCCAATAATAAGCACTATCAATCTTGCACTTAAGATTTTTCTGAACCTTCTCACTCAATTTCGCTGCCAGCAACGCTCCACAGAGCTCAAGGCGGGGTATTGTCAACTGCTTGATTGGCGCTACCTTGGTTTTGGCACATAATAGTCTTACCATTATTTCTCCCGCATCATTAATCGACCTAAGGTAGATACAAGTAGCGTACGCATTTTCTGAAGCATCTGAAATTTGCAAATCTGATATTTTATTTAAATTTGTCGCAAATAGAAGCTATTTATTTTGTATCTCTTGTGCTACCGGATCATCCCAACCTATTTCACGATCAATCCAGAGTCTTTGCAGTAAAATTTTTGGTATGACAGTACAGAGACTCAATAATCCGAGAAGATCGAATAATTTAGAAGAATTAGACAAAAATTTTCTTTTTGTGAGACTTGAGTTAGTGAACTTAATATCAACTGGAAACTGAAAAACGTCTGAGGAAGGGTGCCAAATTAAACCTAAGGTAGATGCAGTGGACATAAAATCAAATGTCTTTAATGAACGAAACATTTCCTTGTCTTTGAACAAGTCGGGCGCATTTGATCGATATTTTCTTAGTGGAAGACATGCTGAGTTTAATATTTGAGTAACCGTGCTGCAAATATAACGTAATTCATCAACAGAATCAGCTCCAGTTAATAAATCATCCATATAAAAATCGTGAGCTATCACTTCAGAAATGACCTCGTCGCTACACTCTTTCGCAAGTTGTGAAATACAGCGTGTGCTAAGAAATGGTGCCGATGCAGTGCCATATGTGACTGTGTTTAATTGGAATATCTTCATCGGTTGCTCAATATGATCCCGCCAGAGAATAAGTTGCAAGTGTCTTTGTTTAGAGTCTATAAGAATTTGACGATAACATTTCACTATATCGGCTGATACTGCATATTGGTGTTGTCTAAACCTAAGTAAAATTGAGAATAGGTCATCCTGCACTCTTGGTCCCAGACACTGAATATCGTTCAGGGACTTTCCAGAGGCCGTCTTTGCGGACGCGTCAAAAACTAGTAGTTTCACTCTTTTCTCTTAGAACCGCATGATGAGGCAAAAAGTAACTGTCAGTTGGAAGGGTTTCTGGACAGATTATCTGTTGCATGTGGCCGAGTTGCTCGTATTCTGATATAAAATCCCTATATAAATTATAAAGCACTGAGTTCCTAGCAAACCGTCTCTCCAAGTTAAGAAAACGTTTGTTTGCTTGAAAATAAGACTCTCCTAAAGACTCCGATGACTCCCGCAATGGCATTTGAACAGTAATTCTACCGGATTCATCGCGAGTTGTATTTTCCACAAAATTCTTTTCACAAAATTGTTCCTCTGCAGTAAGGCAATTTTTCGTTGTGTCATAGGAATCCAATTCCCACAACCTCTCCAAATCATTTCTTATTTCCTGGCTGAAGTTACATTTGATTTGTTTTGTTTCGTTTGAAGTACCTACAGGCCCTGCAACTATCCAGCCCAGCATTGAATCTAATAAAACAGGTTTGTTACATCCCAGTGAAATTTTCCCAGAACCTATGATGTCCCAGAATATATCCGCTCCAAGAAGATCTACCTCTGACGGTCGAGAAAAACCAGGGTCAGCAAGAGCAAGACACGTCGGAATCTCAAGTTGCGTAGTGATCCTCGCATTCGGTAACTGATCTGCTATTTTAGGAATGATTAAACAATTTATTTTAGCCTTAAAGCGTCTTGTAAGGGAATGTATTTCAATATCACATCGTTCTGTGATCTTCATAGAAGCATTGTTAATGCCTGTTACGCAGCGAGGTGAAGAAGTAGCTAAGCTGATAATGCCGATCCTATCTCTGGCCGCGCTGGTCAAAAAAGATGACTGACTCCCGCTGTCTAACAGGGCACGTAAAGTAAAAGATTCATTTTTGCTATTGGTTACATGACCCAAAGCTGTGGACAGTAAGTAGAACTTGGTCTAAGGCGACTGCGGACATAGATAAATAGTGAGATGAGTCATCATCAGAATTACTAGACGCATCTGTAGTAGGAGCTGATTGACCATCCTGAGTTTCGGCATCTTCTGTAGTAAGTAGTAGGCATGGCCGTCACAGTATTAGTAGCTTCCTGTAGGCTGCGTTTGTGTAGTAAAGTATTGTGTTTCTTCTTGCAGATGCGACAAAATCCGAAACGACAGTTACGTGCCTGATGACCGGAACGAAGACAATTATAGCAAATATTAGCTCGAGTTACGAAAGAACTTCGCTCGTCAACTGACATCCCCTTGAATTTAGAGCATTCGAATAAGAAATGTTCCTGTTCACATGAAATACATTTTTTTACTTCAAGTACTTCAGTCGTTGACGCACTGAACGACTTGGACTTAGGATTTGGGTTAACAGGAACAGATGAACGACGTTCCGTTCTATGAGAAAGAACACTCTGCAATACATCTGCTCGATTTCGCAAAAATTCGAAAAATTCCTCTAAACTGGGAGAAACTTTTAAACTACTACGGTATTCTTCCCATTTCTTCGCTGTATTGGCATCTAGCTTTGTTGAAACCATATATATTATCAAGGTATCTACGGTGGGTTCATTTATAGACTCGAGAGCGCGTACATTTTTGAAACTGTATCAATTAAATTTCTCAAATTCTGGTCGGATTCTTTAGAAAGGGGCTCGATCGAAAACAACGATTTAAAATGATGATTAATAGAACGGGACCCAAGGAGAATGACTTCATTTCCGTGGGACTTACCTCCGCCATACGAACTACTGGTATGTACTTATTCGGCATATGTTCCTGAACACAAAAAGTGCGGTAGTCACTTTCTGAGGGTATGGAGGGGGTAGCTATGACGTAAAAAAGATGGCGGCCAGGCCTATTTTATTTACGCTATATTTAGATAACTACAGGGCAGATTTACTTAAATAGGGTCTCAAATGAAAGATAATTTAATAAACTTTGTTTTATTCTAAAGATGCATTAGTGTAAACCTAGTAACAAAATAAATATTTTCAAAAAACGACATTTTGTAAAATTAAACTTTTTTTACTGTGTGAAAAGAACAGAAACGTTAGGATTACGGTAATTTAGCTTATTATAAAAAAATAGCTACACTTATCAGCATTCTAATGAATCTAAAAACGTTTAAATCGAGCTATAAACAACAGAACTGCAGTCGTCTAAGTGAGCGTGGGTAGCGCCGAACTGACTACGGTACTTAGATTTGGGTACGAATAATCTTGAAAATAACGTGATAAAACGAGTAGAATCACAGCAAAATGAAAAAGTATTATGAACAGGCATATTTTTTTTAACAGGCATAATTTTTTTTGTCAAAAAATTTTTCTTAATATTTTTACGAACTATTTTTAAAAATTCTCGTACAAAAATAACGCTTCGTATCATATCGAAATAAAACTCTTCATACTTGCATGTATTTGCGTTATATTTCAAAACAAATGACTCAATGGTACTGGTCTGTACTGATGGACATGAGAGTGTAAACGTACACACTCGAGACAGAGGCAGGTCGCTGACGTACGAGAGTGTACAGCCGCCGTTATATTTTTTACATCGGCAACACTGAGATTCATTCCGAGGAATCCCTGCACCGTGCTGCGCCATGAACTTTGGCACTTGTCGCTTCATTCATTTGAAATCATTTGGTCAGGCCTATGACACTGTTAGTACCAATAACTGCGAAACGGCACTGCTATCGCCTTTCAAAATTAAAAAAATTGTTGATGTTTGATATGGGTTCCTTTAAAAAAAGTTCTTTAGCTTCATGAGGAGCCCTAAATTTTGCTAGTTTAAAAGCATCAATAAAGCTTTTTTTATTTGAATATTTGACCCATTTTAATAAATCATACATGAGTTGAAACAGACTCTTGAGTAGCTGTTGCCTTTATGTTGTTGCTACGTAACAGATACTAGGTTGGTGCCCTCTAAGTTTAAGTTTTTGTCTGTTCTTGGAGGATGATTGCACTTTAAAAAGACATAGATAAAAATTCAAATGCAATCTAAATAAAAATGCAAAGCATCTCCTTTTCAGATAACTAGATTATGTAATATGAAATGCTATGGTTAAAGTTACATTACACGAATCAAATGTTTTTGACCCTGATTGATTTTTTAGATAAGTAGTTTTATTAAATAATAAATATACGTACCAGCCCTTCCAATCACCAAAGGGGTATCATCCTCATTTTGCTCTCGAAAATAATTATAAATAAACAAATATAATATTATAAAGAGGAAAGATTTGTACCTATTTTTGTATGTTTGTAATGAATAGGCTCAAAAAGTACTGGGCCGATTTAAAAAATTCTTTCACCATTAGGATGCTACATTTTCCCTCAGTAACATAGGCTACATAATTTTTCCGAATTCTCACGGGAACGAAGTCCCGAGCGGGATGCTAGTAAACAAATAAATAAACGCTACACACTCAAAGGCCCACACTAAGGTTTTCCCTTGTGTCGTGGGTCCCTTAAAACACACATAAAGAAAAATACAAACACCCATGACCCGAGAACAAACAAATAAATCTTTGACATGCTGCTGGGTAGTAATAACTAACATTACTTAAATACTTAAAAGCAGTAGGTACAGTTTTAAAGTACAGTGTGTAATAAATATGCCTATTGGGTTTCTTCATAGGACAGACTGTCAGCCGACTCACCCTGCACTAGGAATAAATCTGTATTGCAGTGGTAAGACATCTAGTCAGTTCACGAGAGGCAAGGTTATGGTACTTATAGTTGAGTTGTTGTACAACTGAATAGGTACTTCGCTAAAGGCTTAACCAATTTCCAGAACTAGTAAATAAAAGTGAATAGATAGATTCTCAAATATAGACCCATATGTGTTGCCACAATTCCGTCAATATCATGTAGCACAGAACACTTCACTTTATAATAAATGGCAATCAGCCATTTTGTGAAAAAATTGTAGATAAGAACTTTTTTGAGTGACACCCAGGTGACACCTTTAACACTCTCATGTTTTCAAAATGGTTCAATGATAATCAATGGAAAAGTAAACGAAAAAATAAAATTTTTCAATGACTATCAACGTCTGACCTTTTTGGCGGGAGCTGTCAGGCAACTTGAAAGACTACTATTATTATTGAATTGTTATCTTTTTTGGTGACCCCAGTGTCATTAGTTTATTACACGGTTACACATTACTCTCTCTGCTCTTTGTAGCTGACCCACGTGATGGAAAGTTTTGAATTTGAAAATTAAAATAATAGGTATAGTGTGTCCAATTAAGAATAATACGTAACAGATTTACTCAGTGGTTCACCCAGAGCAATTCCGTTTTCAGTGAAGAGACATGTGTAAGAAAAGCGAATTCTCTTGCCTTCTTCATCGAATTGCGTTTTGTCAAAATGTTTTTGACAAACGCATTGTTTCAACAATTGCTCTTCAGAGAGTTCAAGGAGTATAGGATGTGTTGGCGCGAAAAAAGACATATCCACAAACTTTTTAGATAACTGTTTCTCGGGAAACAAAAAAACCTTAGCGTTTCACCTATTGCAGTGCAACCACCAACACAACACTTAAGCGTTTCCATGTTAAAGCAGGTTGCAAAAATAACCTATGATGAAAAAATCGTCGACGGAGGAGGATTTGTAACAAGGATCTCAACTTCAAACTCAACATAAAATACACGAGCACTCAACTCGAGCTCGCAAGGGTTCATAGAATTACTCTTGAACGATAAAATTGTATATAAAAATCACTGTTCGCCGACCATCGGCTGAAAGAAAAAATCTTCAGGCGATACCTTGTTGTGCCGACAGCTCAATTCGCCGAAAGGACGTTCTAAATATTATTTTTTTGCCGATGGCACGATTTGCAGATAAGCCGGTTCACTGAAAGCTCGACTGAGCGAATTAGCTATTTATCGATAGAAAGAATAGCAGAAAGCACTGTTCATATTTTCATTTACTAATACTTACTACGCCATTTGTTGGAACATAAGGTTTAGTTTTTTCAGAATAAAAAGTAGCTTATTTATTAATCTAGAGCAGCACATTCCATCAAAATCAGTCCGTTAGTTTTAGGCATAGAATAAATAAGGTGTAATTCACATTTGTTTGTTTAGATTTATTATAAAGTAGTCATAAAAAAAACTTATATTATAATTTGCAAAACAAATGTATTTATTTTAGATATAAAATTGTTACCAAATGTTGTTGATAGTTTTGACACTCGAAAATATTTTTTTTCACGTACCTACAAAATAAATAACAAAATTTTATATGGAATCAAAGCTAAATGGTAATAATACGGGTTACACATGGCAAAAGATGCTTATGACAATCATAAAATAAAATAAATATAAATGCATTTTAGTCATTTCCGCGACGAAAACTGATAATAAGTACTGCATTTATTTAGCAATGCACTTCAGTAAACGCCTGTGCGAACCATGAGAGCAATCATAAATAATACCGTACTTGTACTTGCTCAGTGACAAGACGCCATCATGGAAGTTTGAGGTTATCTTGACATACAGCATGACGTCACAAGATGGCGATTTAAAGGCGATAGCAGCGCCATTTCGCAGCTATTAGTACTAACAGTGTCATAGGCCTGACCAAATGATTTCAAATGAATGAAGCGACAAGTGCCAAAGTTCACGGCGCAGCACGGTGCAGGGATTCCTCGGAATGAATCTCAGTGTTGCCGATGTAAAAAATATAACTGCGGCTGTACACTCTCGCACGTCAGCGACCTGCCTCTGCCTCGAGTGCGTACGTTTACACTCTTATGTCCATCAGTACAGACCAGTACCATTGAGTCCTTTGTTTTGAAATATAACGCAAGTACGTGCAAGTATGAAGAGTTTTATTTCGATATGATACGAAGCGTTATTTTTGTTACGAGAACTTTTGGAAATAGTTCGTAAATTTTTACGAACGAATTTTTTCGTTTTTTTTACGAATTTTTTTAGTCATTATTTAATGAAGAAAATTTTTTGACAAAAAAAATTATGCCTGTTAAAAAAAATATGCCTGTTCATAATACTTTTTCATTTTGCTGTGATTCTACTCGTTTTATCACGTTATTTTCAAGATTATTCGTACCCAAATCTAAGTACCGTAGTCAGTTCGGCGCTACCCACGCTCACTTAGACGACTGCAGTTCCGTTGTTTACAGCTCGATATAAACGTTTTTAGATTCATTAGAATGCTGATAAGTGTAGCTATTTTTTATAATAAGCTAAATTACTGTAACTATAATGGTTTTTGTTCTTTTCACACAGTAAAAAAAAAATTAATTTTACAAAATGTCGTTTTTTGAAAATATTTATTTTGTTACTAGCTTTACACTAATGCATCTATAGAATAAAACAATGTATATTAAATTATCTTTCATTTGAGACCCTATTTAAGTAAATCTGCCCAGTAGTTATCTAAATATAGCGTAAATAAAATAGGACCGGCCGCCATCTTTGATACGTCATAGCTACCCCCTCCATACCCTTAGAAAGTGACTACCGCACTTTTTGAGTTCAGGAAAATATGCCAAATAAGTACATACCAGTACTTCGTATGGCGAAGGTGAGTCCCACGAAAATCGTTATTTGAAGACTTTCTTACGAATGGGTCCCGCTCTATAATCAATAAACGCTTATTGTCGAATCGCTCGCAAAGCAAATCCCATGCTATTTTAAAATTGTCAGAAGATACAGATATTGATTTAATAATTGTCAGGGCAGTACCCTCCAAGCTGGCTCGTAAATAATGAAATTTTGTTACGTCATCAATGGACTCGTTTTCATGAATTAATGAAAGGAATGTATCACGAAATTCTAGCCACTTATTGTGATTTCCATCAAAAGTTTGTAATTTAATAGTAGGCAGTTTGACGTTACGCACCTGTTCGTAATTATGACCGCCACAACAGGAGCGATCGTGAGTTTCTGTATTAAGTTTCTCATTTTGTGAAATTAATTGTTTACCCTGCGCAATTAATGCAAAAAACGAATTTTCAATTAATTCTCGCAAAGTAAATTGTTCCTCGGTACTATCTATATCTTCAATTTGGGATTGAATTTTATCAAATGTAGAAAATATACTTTCTAATTTAACAATCCGCAGAGACAACTCGGACAGCTGTAAATCATCAATGTCCGTTGCTGACGCAAGACAAGTTTCTAAATATTTTTAAAGAGAGTTAATCGTTGCTTAATATTACCTCGTTGACGTATTAACAATTTAATATCCGTCATTGCTGACAAATATCTATACTAAGTAAATTAAAGAAATAAAACAATAACACACGCCAAGTAAATTATAGAAATAAAAAAAAATCTCAAAGAAAATGCGAGCAACAAAATAGTTCAATTCAAAGCAAACCTCCAGCGCAGTAGGATATACTACACATCCAGTGACGATAGCAACCGGTTTTATCTGGTAGCGCGAAGTAAGCTGAGCGGGTGAAGCACTTGCGCACAAGCAGCGGCGGCGAAAGCAATATGGCGGAATAAAAGCCGATATTCGAGAATTTCCTGAAATTACCAAACCCGATCGTACGACCCTTGAAATATTTACGTCTTTCTCACTAATAGCTATGTATTTTTTTTTTAAGAAACGGGTAGTTTAGCACAATTAGGCGTACCTAATATTAACCGTAAGCTTTAAATATGCAAATCCTTGGCTAATATGTTCACGATTTGAAATGTTGTCTACAAATCCTAGCAAGTGTACATGTAGTCACTTAGATTAGATCACTAGATGTAAGAATTAAACTCTCATTGAGTAACTACTACATAGAATAATCAAGTTGCTAGGACAACCAACTGACACTAATTTAAGTAAGATACGTACGTTCTAATAAAGAGGTACGTACTGTATGAGGTAAGTACTAGGTATTGACACTCCCTTACAGTACACACGTAACACACATTTGAATTCTCGACTCTATCGACACAGATTGAAACTTATAGGTAACTGGCACCAAAATTATAAAAACAAAACACGCGACAATGAATAGTAAGGAACGGGCTCACTTTTTAGTTATCTGCACGACGATCGCCTAGCATTCTTTGATTCTCAGCGCAATTCCTTTGTTTTCTGCTTCCAACAACGTGGCTAGTCTGACGTATTCCGTGCTGGAGTGTCGGTGTCCTGCCGTGGTCGCCAAACTTGCTGATCAGGAGCAGCAAATGAACTCTCAACTTCTTGACAAACAATAGTTTAATGCAATTCCAAAAACAAAGGTAGAATACATCGAACGTATTTTATAGTTCTAAAAGTTAGTTAAGGCGGCGCAGGCCTTGACTTCGGGTGGCGGTCTGTCGAGCGGCCGGGCGAATCGCAGGCGCACAGAGCCGTGGCACCCCTCTCCCCCGTCTTCTCTCCGCACTGGTCCGGCGTGGACAAATTAACTAAAGTCGTTACCCCATCGCGTGCTTGTTTAAGCCGGGTCCGCTGCGACGTGTTTTCGTGTTAGCTAACACGATAACATGTTTTGCTAACCGAATAGGGGCGTGGCCTAACAGTTTTGTTCGCAAAAACACAATAACATGTTTGCCGAGACGAATGGATAAAGCCGGGTCCGCAGCGGCAATTTTCTAACAAAACATGTTATCGAAACATGTTACCAAAACATGTTTGCAAAACCGCTCGTCCGCTGCGCCTATTTTTGTTATTGTTTTTATTTCATTTCAAAAATGAGTTCCGACGAAGAAGACGTGGAAGTTGTTTTAGCAATAGTTGATTTAGTTCTCCAAAGAAATAATAAAAATAGGTTCCGGGTAATACTGAGTAAATAACTCGAATAATAACTGAGAATAATAATACATATATAATGGCGGACCTCAAAGACAATATAGGCAGACGGACCATAGATAAATTAGGACGGACGTCTTCTTCTCGTGAGTGCGAACATAAAATGCGTTCCTTTCCCTCCCCGCAGGCGAACGCGGGAGATGTTAAGCCGGGTCCGCTGCGACGTGTTTTCGTGTTAGCTAACACGA